>JARFJB010001511.1:5035000-5095845 GCA_036346205.1 Vesta saturnalis
GCAGAGCATGCATAGGAGAGTGCAGTAAACCCCTCAAAGTGAGAACACAGGAACATAAGAACAACGTCCGCAAGGGGAAGCAGAAAAATAAAAAATTGCGGAACATGTCTGGAACGAAGGGCACCGCATACAATGGGATAACGTACACATAGTGGCAAAGGCAAACCCATATGGATTCCAATAATGTGCGAAGAGTTTTGTCGTAATACACCTGCGAAATATATATATATATATATATATATATATATATATATATATATATATATATATATATATATATATATATATATATATATATATATATATATATACGAGGGCTATGCGAGAAAGACGTTTTACGCTTGCGCGGTAGTGGGTCGGGCTAGCGCCGCCATCTTGGCGTCACAGTGTTCCTACACTCAGTACGCAACCAGTCCTGGTATCCCGCACATCGTGCGTACTTTGTTTACAGTGGAGTGTTGAAGTGAGCGCTGTAATTCAAAATCCCACCAGTTGTGAAGTGCGGGCTGTGATAAGGATTTTGTTGGCGAAAAATCACAAACCAATTGAAAACTAAGACTCGCAATACAAAACAAGCGTTGGGGAAAACTCAGCAACAAAGTCTTGTTTTTCCACAACAATACTCGCCCACACACGGCCAATCGTACCCAAGAGCTCTTGGATGGTTTTGGATGGGAAGTTTTCAATCATCCGCCGTACAGCCCGGATTTGGCGCCAAGCGACTACCACCTGTTTCCAGCGATGAAGACGTGGCTCGCTAGTATATATATATATATATATATATATATATATATATATATATATATATATATAGAATTACTTAGTGGCTCAGCGGTAGAGGTGTCAGACTTACTAAGTGAAAGGTACCAAGTTCGAATTTGAGAGTAGTCAAATGCTTGGGAAAAAACCATAACATATGATTTCGTCTCAAGTGTGAAAACAGTCCTAAGGACTAAGCCTGATAACGGAAGAAAAGTCCTATTCCGACACGGCGCGCTCAAAAGGCAAAAACTGTGGAAATAGACCGATCAACGCAACTAATATGAAACCACTGCTACAAAACACTTATAATACGGAGGAGAAATTAGTTTTGCTACAGTTTAGTAAAAAAAAAAAACGAAACTCCACTTCTTTAATATCAGAATAATCGTTTTATTCACTTCAAAGAAACTTGGTATACCTTATCATCAGACATAAGAAGGTCAGGTGGGGTGTTTTTATAACGTATAAAATAGAAATCCAAATTTAAGATTCATACTACATTTTTATTCTATATTCAACTTGATCCATTTCATATATTTGTAAACATTTAAATGAATTTGGGGAATACTATCTCCACATACATAGAGTGAAGAAATTCCTGCTACAAACCACCTCGACCTTTTCGATATCATGACCGGACCACCTTCATCACCAGAACACAATATATCGGTTGAGTTCTTATAATTTTTGCTGCAAATATGGTAAGGTGTTATTGAAGGTCTTGTAGAGCTTGGTCGTAGTTTATCTTTACATTCCTCAGTGGAAATTAACTTCATTCGTACTTTTTTCTTAATTTTTGGCCCTGCAAATTCCTTTTTAGCGTCACCAAAGCCAGTAGAAAATAAGGTATCTCCAGGGACTCCAAGATCATTTTCGGATCTCGGTAAACAAATTGGTCGAACAAAATCTAAAGCAGATTGTTATAGTACGTCACACACCAACTAAAAGCTACATACCAGAAAAAGTTACTCTTGTATTTAATCTTAGTAACGCAATATTGTTGAGGTAAGTAACGTAATTGTAAAAAGGATGCGGAATTCTTTTTTCAACTGTATATTCGTTGATATCACTACACTCTGTCACGTTCAAGGCTGTAACTTGAACGCAATCGTTTACTATTCTCTGGTTATAGTCTCCAAATCGGACAATTAACCTGGAAATTGTGTGCACCTAGTGTTTAGACACCTAAACTATTTAATGCTTACGTATCAAATGAATTGAAATGTTTGTTACATCGACCTGAAGTTAACACGTATCTGTCTGAAATTAACGTGCCTGAACAAAGGTTAACTCTCTGTCTAATTAATGTAGCATTCATGATGGCTGCGAGCCACGGAAACTCATCGATCGATATCCTATCGTCTGATGAAATGTAATCGTCTCGATGCTGTAAACCACAGTATTTAAAATTTGAAATTTGCAAATCTAACCGTTTATCGATTGTTTCAGGAGGAAGCGTAAAATTAGGTGTAAGACCACAGCAAACTAGGAAAACATATGTGGTAAACTTAGGAGTCGCACTACTCCACTTGCCGAAGAATAGTAGTAAATTGTATGTGTCATTAGAATGTGCATTCGCAATAGCGTCCATTAGTCTAGGACAGAAACCTAATTCAGTACCTTCTCCAGTTTCGTTGTACGGCGTAAGACATCGTTCTAAAAATTTTTGTTAGCTTCTATAGCAGTATTCAAAATACTCACCGAAACCCATCCTCGACTGCATCCAATGTAAATAATTATGTATGCGTGTATTAATTTTATAACTGTAACCATAATAACCCTGTGATCCAAAACCTTCGATGTACCATTGATTTCCACGCAAAGACATTATGGGCAAAAAAAAATCATACTTATCAATCACACTTTCCACGGTTTCGGTACAAAATTCATATACTGTGAGTGAAATATTGGTACCATTTTGACTCATTATTTTTTGGCAGTCATCATTAGAAATAACTACGGAGGATTGAATTTTTTTAACGCTTATGTCATCAACATCGAATGTTCTGTTCCAGCTTGCTATTTGTAGCGTTTGACCTACTTCCAAAGTGTCGGATAGTGGAAGGCAGACAGGTCGCAGATAGTCTATAAATCAATAAAATTGCTAGTAAAAACTTACTTAAAATAATTTATACCTGATTTATGTATACGTCTGTTTAATCTTATTATTCCAATATCATTCAGTATTGTTTCCTGATCATAGAATTTATGCATGTCATGATAACCCTCGTACGTTTCAAAATAACTGCAATTCTGTGAATACGATCTTGAGTCACAATCGTTTTCTTTGGGTTTGTAACTTTCAACTTGAATAACTACGACAAACTAAATTTGTATTCTTTACCCTTAATTCGTGGAATTCCATAATTAATAGCACTAATATTTCAAATATAATTCTACAGTGTTTTATAAATATTTATTTCTCAACGCGTTTCAATACAATTATTATTATCAAGAGAAAATATATAAGTGAAATAATAACTAGTTATGATAATACATCAATAAGGTAAAACACCAAACTTGAATCATAATTCTAGATTTAAATATATGTTAAAGGTAAGAGCAACCTTTTCGTTCATTAAATGTACTTTCTGTTTATGTTTATAAATTACGAATGCTTCCGAAACATCTTATCTATCTTTTTTATTACAAAATGTAAAACTTTAATATTGTTTTGCAAAGTCATAAGGTGATTATTTACTATTAAATGTTTGATACACTTGTTTGTGCCTGTATTTATATTTGTCCAATGTAAACAGAGTTACAGAATGTGATATTCAATTGATAAATGCCCGACTTGAAAATGTGGACAGTTGAATCTTTGGCATTAAATAAACGTTTAAGAACATTGGTATTAGCTTTCAAACCTACTTTGCACTACTTGCTCTTTTGTAATATGTGAGCTACATTTTCTGAAGCTTCCAAAATATGGCATTGACATGAATTCATCTTCTGTCCTTTCTGTTTTAACTGGGTTAGTGTTCTTGATAGATAGATAATGTAGTACAGATTTTCAATTAAGGTCTCGATTGTATTTGAAATGTATCCATTTGCTTGTGTTATTTGTTTGATAATTGATATTTCTTTATTGAAATTCGTTAGGTTTTATGGTAATACATTGATCTATGTACTGTCACGTGTGGATGAAATTCGTAGTAGAATTTTTCTTAATATTACTATATTTCAATCGCACATGCATAGAATCCTGAATTGATGTTAAGTTATAGGGAATGTTAATTTTAAGATTTGTTATCGCAGTTTCAATAAAAAGAATTGAATTTCATTATAAATTAGGAGAGTTTTAATACAAACCTATGTGGTTTTAGATTTATTTAAGTACTAGGTTTCCTATTGAAAAACAGGATGTATGCATCTCGATTCTACGTATCAAGTTCGTTTTTTTCCTGGAAAATGTCCATAATGCACTTGTAGTATGGAATATTTGTTCGTATGACGATTAAAAGTTGACGTGATTTTACCGGGGTAAGGGTTTTTGTATTTTGGGTAGTTAGTTAAAAGGTTGTAAAGAAAAGAGGTTGAACGCTGAGCGAGAGATGTAGAGTTCAGGCGCACAGAAATTACCTATGTTCTATCTGGGTTACTTGAAGCTCTCGTGAGGGAATTTGCCTGTTCACCTGGTATTGCTTATACAAAGGATTCAATCATCCCTGCGATTTTTTGCGCTGTTGTTCGATGGTCAGAAGTAACATTTTCATTTCCATTAAAAGGAAATAATGTATATTTTAGTGCTTTCCTCATACTTGGATCAAAATCTCGCTTAAACGTATTGTGATAGTCTATAGTTTAGTAAACTGGTGTGTGCACGGAGAAAGTACACCACGACGCGTCCACAGCTTGTTCAGACAGACAAATGGTTGCTGAAAATACATATCACTGCAATAAATTTTGTGTGTATAAACGACAGAATGTTTTGTAAATAAATTAATGCTTATGTAGATAAAGTCAACTGAAGTTACCATCGGGAAGGGCTGTGTCTACAGAACGAGATTGAAGATTTATTGGTATACGTCGATCAATTATCGAAGGGTAAATTTTACGAGAAAGACAGAAATTAGACTAAGAAAATCCTGTGGTTTTAAAGGAGTTATTTTTTGTATTTGTTAGGCGGATAAATACCTACGTTTTTTTTTGCGTATAGTATTGCATAGCCGCCTATAACTAAAGGCGGTGGATCTATGTTTTTTGAGGAACTAACAAACAGACCAATTGAATATCAATATCAGCATATTATACATGAACTAATTCGTGATCTACAGGTATTGTGGGCAGAAAAATTGGAGGAAAATACAGGTGTCGTAAATGACGTAATATCAATTGTAGAACTATATGAAGATGGATACATTGAAAAACCAGCGAGTCGTTTTTTAAACAGTATAAATAAGAATGAGGATAACTAAAATGCTCCTTGACAAATTTGGACATTCACATATGCAGTATCAATTCAAAAAATTAACCCCTCAGTTTAAACTGATTGATGATAATCAATTTAATATCGAGAATGAGAGACTTAGCAATGTTTCCAATCCCATAGATGTGTCTACAGAACGAGATTGAAGATTTATTGGTATACGTCGATCAATTATCGAAGGGTAAATTTTACGAGAAAGACAGAAATTAAACTAAGAAAATCCTGTGGTTTTAAAGGAGTTATTTTTTGTATTTGTTAGGCGGATAAGCAATACTATTTATCAACAAGGTTCAATTTAGATGGAAACCGTTTGAAACAGGCGGCGGACCCGGAAGAAGAAAAGGTTACCTTGATTTTTTTGTCTACAAGTAGTTCAGAAAGCTTTTAAAGGAAACTCTGACGCTTATCTGGTGTAAAAATGATCTAAAATTAATAAAATTATAGATAAACTGGTGCCATCCCTAAATTATAGCTCGTCAACTAATTGCACAAACCTGCACTAAAAAATTTTAAACGACGGTGAACAATAATTAAATGTATTGATGACCTTTCTTTCGCAGATTTGTCGGAATTTAACATATGCCAAAGGGGCTATAAGTATATATTAATGGTTATCGACAGGTTTTTCAAAATACTTGTGGAATACATAAAATCGAAAACAGGCCAAGAAGTTATCAAGGCCATGCAAACAATCTTCAAAAATAATGTTTAAAAAAAGGCGGTAAACCTAGAAATTTGAAAACAGATGCAGGAAAAGTATTCTACAATAAGCGTTATGGAGTCAATCATTACTCCACCCTTAACACAAAAAAGGCTACAATTGCAAAACGTATTACAAGAACCATTAATGTACTCTATATAAGACGCTTAGCCTCCAAGATAAATACAAATGGATTGGTATCATTGATACTGTAACGGAGGGTTATAACGTCGTAAGCATAGAACTACCGAAATAAGGCCCAAATATGTCGCTAATCATACAAATCTAAAGGCTCACAATTACATAAAAACATATAATAGGAATCGATGTTGTGTAGTGGCATAGTAAGAAATCACTAAATTTAAAAGTATTTTCTCCAAGAGATTCGCACCCAATGTATCTAGTCAACTATTTAAGATCGTGAAAGTCCCTATTACTAACCCCACTACGTATGTGTTGGAAAATATGAAAGGAGCGTCTGTACTGCGAAGATTTTATAAACACGAAATTACAGAAAGCAAAGTATCCTGACGTGTACCTGGTAGAAAAATGATTCGCTCGAAGAATAATAATATGCTATTCGTAAAATGGTGGGGTCTGGATGAAAGATCATGGATCAATAAATACGATATTATTTTATAAGTAGATTCTAAACAATTACCCCCTTGGTAACAGTTTATCATTCGGGTACCATCTAATTTCGCAGAAAAAAATTTAAAATAAGGAGTGTCCGAATGTAAGAATTGAAAAAAATTATTTTGCGGAAAACAACCGTTGAAAATTTTGAGATTTGATACACTTCTAATTTAACCCTAACCATTCGTACTCTGATTTTATAGCTAGGACAATTAGATAACTATTTATCATTCCTCTGGTTTCCACGAACCGATTCTATTTTTAGATTTCTAAGAATTGTAATATGATACCCCTATGTCAATAAAACTTGACCTTGAAAATTCTACTTTTAGATTTCTCGCCACCAGAGGGCGAGTGATCTTGAACTGAGTTTGGAAATTTAATTTCTTTGGATCCATGTAACTTTAAAAAATAATTTACATTGATGCATCTTTAGTTTAGACCACAACCATTCGTACTCTGATATTAGAGCCAGGATAATTAGACAACTATTTGTCATTCTTGTTTCCATGAACTGATTCTATTTTTATATTTTTAAGAATTGACCCTGCAGGTCAATAAGCTTTGACCTTG
The DNA here is from genome assembly GCA_036346205.1 of Vesta saturnalis. NCBI lineage: Eukaryota > Metazoa > Arthropoda > Insecta > Coleoptera > Lampyridae > Vesta > Vesta saturnalis. Next base: position 5,042,101 of record JARFJB010001511.1, read on the forward strand.
AAAATTCTGTTTTTAGATTTCTCAATATTAGAGGGAGAGTGAACTTGAAATTTAAATTTCATGCCAAAAGTAAGCCGAGAGAGTGACCTTGGACTGGTCCAAAACCGATATAGCTACAGATACAGGGTGAATCACGACCGACGACACGGAGTTCTACGGCGAAGTGGCATACAGTGATATTGTGTAAGTCAATATGAGCAGCATTTTAAAAATATTTTTAAATGTACAGGGTGCTCCAAAAAGTGGCATATCAAAGTTATGTTTTTGCCCTTGAATGAAACCCTCGATTTTTAAAACTTTTTTTCTGTAATGAATGGACATGCACTAAAATGTTTTTTTTTACTCAAAAACGGTACGTTGTACTATAAAAAGTCAAGAGAGCTTTTTTCTTCACAATTGAACAAAGAATTAAAAAATATTTTGTATTTTTAGAGAAATCAGCGGTATCCTACTTTTTTCTTGAAAAATAGCCTGTGACGTGCCAATACGCGCGCCAATGGTACGACTGAAACATCGTGTTGTATTGAAAAGTATGCGTCTCCCTCAGCTATTGACACGCGTAAAATTTCATTATGATATCTAAAGCCCTTTTGGAAAAATCTAATTTTGACTGTTTTTTTAAATTAAACTTCAACATGCTGTAGATCGGTAACCAAGCGTTTGCGGACCTATGCTTATAGGAACTTTATTGTGTAAAATGACCTGAGCAATCACTTCATTTAATATTGCCGCATCTTTTTTAAACACCCTGTATATCGAGACGTGTAAATCCTGAGAAAACTGAAGATCGTTTTTTTTTCACCAAAATAGTAATAAGAAAACTTACAACAGCAAATAATGCCATTATATGATAATTAAAAAAAAATCCCTTTATTGTCGTGTGTAATGCAGAATTTTATTCTAAGTAGTTGAAATTATGAGAGAATTGCTATATCAGATTAGGACCTTCATTAAAGCAATACTTTCGAACATGCAGCTTTGTCGTTTTTACGCCTGTTATATGGTGAAAACGGAAAGAAATTTGTTGTATTCAGCATCGGCGTGTCTTTACATACAAGCAATATGGGCTTAAAAATGTTTACACAGCGGTACTTTAATTTTTTTTACTTATCTCCTTTTTAAAATATTGCAAACTTAAGTAAATTAAATTGAATAATTATTTATCTAAAATATGTACAAATAAATTCATTGCGGAGATATATGTAATTAAGTTCCTAAAGTACCTTATAGAATATTAGTGTTTAAATACAATTTACATAAGATTGTTTTTCTATCTAATTGCTTATGGTTTATTCCTTAATTCGTAATCTTCAACAAGCCCCTTAAATTTTAAATTATATTTTTTATAAATTGACAATTATTTTTGTAACCTTTAACTATAATTGTACACAAAAAGAACGCATTGAAAAAAATTGAAGTTCGAAGGTATTTTGGTATCAAAGAGCCAATTCTCATAATTTCAACTATATTCAAATTCTATTGTAAGTAAATGAATCACAAATTGTTACATCCTATGGGTAGGTCGCTAAGTAATCAGATGGTACATCTATTATTGCAATTTCGAATTTAAGGTAAACCACACGTTACATTAGTGGATCGTTATCGTTATCGTTATGTTTATCTTTATCGTTGTCGTTGTCGTTGTCGTTGTCGTTGTCGTTGTCGTTGTCGTTGTCGTTGTCGTTGTCGTTGTCGTTGTCGTTGTCGTTGTCGTTGTCGTTGTCGTTGTCGTTGTCGTTGTCGTTGTCGTTGTCGTTGTCGTTGTCGTTGTCGTTGTCGTTGTCGTTGTCGTTGTCGTTGTCGTTGTCGTTCGTTGTCGTTGTCGTTGTCGTTGTCGTTGTCGTTGTCGTTATCGTTATCGTTATCGTCATAGTCATAGTCATCGTTATCGTTATCGTTATCGTTATCGTTATCGTTATCGTTATCGTTATCGTTATCGTTATCGTTATCGTTATCGTTATCGTTATCGTTATCGTTATCGTTATCGTTATCGTTATCGTTATCGTTATCGTTATACAGGGTATTCCATTTAAAATAATGCGAATATTTCAGTGTGAATGTTCTACTAATTTAACTGCAAAAACTGAGCACCTTGTAAAGATGTGTTTATTATTCAGTCAATAAATATACTAGGGGAACAGTATTTTGCTTAAACCTAAGGGTAAATTTGTTGGAATTAATTTTATTAGATGTTTAATTTTTCCTAAAACCCTACATTTTCAGACAAATTGATATAACTTGAAACACTCTGTATGTAGATATAGGGAACCCTTATGAAAGTACTACTTATTTTTTATGTAAAATTCGAAAATGCAATAATATACGGGTGTGTCGTTTAAAAAAACATAACTTTGATATACCCCTTTCTTTGGAGCACCCTGTATTTAAAAATATTTTTAAAATGTTCATATTGACTTACATAACATTACTGTATTAGAAATTAACGGCTGTATGCCACTTCGCCGTAGAATTCCGTGGTGTCGGTCGTGAGTCACCCTATACATCTACTCTTACCCTATGGGCAGTCCAATTTCACTAATGTTACCTAACGCCATTATCGATCATTTAAAAGATCAAATTTTTTAATTAAACGTTCTAATAAGATCGTATTTGGGTTTGGTATGTTAGTGATATTTTGGTGCATTTATTTATAGTTGATCAGGTTTTATTGTGTAGGTCTTCTTAACCCCAGATACTGGACTAACTATATTATTTACGTACACTGATACTGGACTATCGCAATTCTTACGAATATTGAATAAAACGATTAATTTTTGTGAAGTGTTTATTCAATGTAAGTAAATTTATAACTAAAAATTATTATTAATTTTGTTAAATAAATAAATAAAAAGTTTACTCCAAGTAGGATTTGCAAGCAAAGTACAGGTCGTAGGTTCAAATCCCACTCGAGGTAAACTTTTTATTAATGTATTTAATAAAACTGATAATAATTTTTATATAATTCCTTGCTTTCCGTTTGTTGTGAGTTCAGCATTATCATGCATCGTGGAGATCATTAGATGATTTTATTTGCATGTACGATACCACAGTATTATTTTGATCGTAACAGAAAATTAACATGTTCGCGTTCCTTTGTTTCACATTCAAGAATTCCGGTGGATTTCTGCTTTGTTTTTCCGAAGAGTTCCTATAATAGTCATATTATAGAGTTCCTTCAGCCAACAGGATTGAATTCCAATTGTCCATAGTAATATGTCTGTTACTACACAGTACCGACTTTGTAAGTTCTCACACAAAATATGTAGCTAACGGTAATCCATTCGTATTGGTGCCGTTTCCTAAATACAGACTAGCGTCATTCACATACTTTGATGACGAATCGCACAAACTAACAATCTTTCTCCTGTATTAAGCCGGTTTATTTGGTACGTATATTCAGAATCTACTACTGTCAAATATGTGGATAGAATATAAGAGCTCCTACATATTTCAATAAATATTCCCCATACTTCACGCATGTGTGTTAATGAATCTGGCTGCTTTCTTTCCTTTATTGTGTCTTTTGAATCAAACCTTAGACAATTCACCAGAATTATGACGCGTTCTCGGCTCACGCAAGCTATGTGGAATATTATAATTGCTGTAATATTTTTGAAATTTTATGGATATTTAGGCATTTGTGTACTGAAGTACAATACCTGATATCTTCGAGGAAGTGCGAGAAATATTTCTCAAATGTGGAACAACCTTTGGCAGCACCATTCGGGCCAGGTACAAAATGAATGTGTCTAGCTGCTGTTCTCTTGGATTTCACAAGTATTCATTTCAGATAACCATTTATGAACATTTTTGCCAATAAGTGAGGTTTTTGAAGGATTTGTAATGTATGAAACTTGCCTTCAACTCTTTTAGTAGCTACACGTCTCGTCTCCACCTGCATTGCAACTAGATTGGGCTCGGTAACAGTGTCATCTTCATTTTCATCGTCTGACGATTCTGATTCAAATAGTAAATTGTCGTCGCTACCGCCGTCTTCAAAAACATCAGGATCGAGATCCTCTCCCTCATTATACGCTTCACTTCACGATTTCCGCTTTTGTCGGAGTCCTTTTGGTCATTTTATAAGGAATCAATAAACGGGAACTTATAACGTTGTATACTAGACAAAAAAGATGACTTACCTGATCAAAAATATTACCAAACACTAAATACAGCGCAATATGAAAACAGGATGGCGAAAAGCACAATATACGGGAATACTGGACATTCGTAAATTTTACGACGTGGTTACGTAATAAGTAAGACAGGAGTACCAAATTCACGAACCGCACCCACTGCTGCCTAGGGCGCTACCAAATGGAAAGGTACTGGGAATGTAACAGGAGCTTTAAAAAATCAAAGATTCGCGCTAAATTATACGAGACTAGATATCTATATATTATTTTTCTGGATAAAGATATGGTTATTGTTTATTCGTATTTGAATGTAATTAATATTAGGATGAGTTTATTTCAATAAGTTCTCTATATATTCAATTTGAAAGTATTTAAATATGAGGCATATGCAAGTGCATTGATTTGTTGGAAGGGTTGAGACTCTGTCATAATAAAGATGTGCAGTTTTTAAAAGAGTCGCGTTAAGAAAGCAATCAAAAAGAGTCTCATAAAATAACCGATCAAAGCTGATAGTGCTAGGTCGAATGACGCCGCAGCATAAGTGACATTCTATGGTCACGCGGCCCTATAAAGTGTGAAAATTACAAATAAGAATTAATTAGCGATATAGTAGGGAAGAAGTAGAAAAATACCTTCCTTATTAAATAATAAAAAGTGCAAATATTGTCAATTTGACGATAATAACAAAATTGCGTAATAGTTTACAATAGCGTTTTAAGTGCGTGTAAAAGGTGTTCCAAGTTGATGTTTTGATAGAGAGTGATAAATGTACAATAAGACAATCGACCAAATTAATAGATCGATATATAAAGTATAATAACCAAAAACATTGATAATGAAAGCATTATCTTCCGTAGCTAGCTTGTAGTTTGTAGCGCACGCAATTTGTAATTAAAACTGAACAATTAAGTAAAAACTGTATAGTGTAAATATATCGAGCAACAATTTAAAAAAAATTCAGTAAATTGTGGGGAAGAAAAGTAGAAACGTATTCAGCTATAACAAAGGCATAATAGAAATAAGGACAAGAAATGAGGACGCTTCCAGAACCCCGGTCAAATGGCATCATCGAAAGAGCAGTCTATAACCTATTTGAGGCTCTTTCAGCGGTCAAAGGAACGCAAGCATTATATCTTCAGTTATTCAACAAAAATAAGTAGGAACCCTTTTGTATTAATAAATAAAACGTTTTTGTGTTTGATTCTTTCGAAACTTTACATTTGACTATCACAATTAAACGAAAAACGATACGTTTAATTCTGATAAAAATTTTACATGTTAGTTTTAAGAATATTGCTTTACATTACAGCTTTGATTTTTGTATGTATTTGTAAACAACGTATTGATGCATTTTCGTTCAGATTTGGAATTTAATTAAATTAGTATAACGTTTGATTTACTTTTATTGCTAGAGATTGTTAATGTTAAAAGCTTATACAAATATTGAATATATAAATGTAAGAAGAAGTCAACTCAACAGGAATCCAGATATATAAATAAATCGAAATGAGCATAACCTTGGTCAATGATAACAGTAATCGTTTCTTCATTTTAACTTTAAGCTAGCCGTCGCAACTAATTAAGAGAGGATTTCGTAAACGCAAATCTTCCAATTCATTTACGCAAACCGAAATTAATTAGCATGCGAAGTAAAATTTAACTAGTAAATTGAACCCATTTGGTATTAATAAAACGTAATAAAAAATAATCATTTCAGTTTCACAATAACAATATTAAATTTTATTCCATAAGATTGAAATTATAAATAGTAAATTGAACCCATTTAGCATTAATAAAACGTAATAAAAAATAATCATTTCAGTTTCACAGTAACAATATTAAATTTTATTCCATAAGATTGAAATTATAAAAAAGTTTAAAAGAATTCAAATCTTATTCTTTGGAGAGGGTTAAACCAACAAAAGTACTATCCAAGGGTATTACACCAGTTGCAGGAGGCACGTGACCATAGACGGCTTGAGAGGTTCCCGAATCGAACGAAGTTTAACGAACTTTGCAAAATTTACAATGTACAGTATTCTAGGGTTAAACAATATTAATATTTACATGCTAACGTAAGAAACATTAGAGAAACAACAAACTTGGTCATTAGTTTTCTAGATTTAAGCATAAGAATTAATAGGGGAGAGTTGGGGAATGCACAGTCCAGATTAATGCTGCATTTTTGTGGGCTTACAACGAGCTTATGCAGCCATTCATAGCTTAGGTGTTCGACGCGTTCTAATTTTGGCAGAGGTTTATCAATTTTTTAACGGGCTCGTTTTATTTTTGTACCGGACAGAACATAGCGGTAAGTGCACAATTAAAGTCACATTCCTTTAAGTACAATATGTAACGGGTGCCTGAGAAATTCAAATTTCGCGCTAAGTTACAGGATATTTTATAGTTATACGTTATTTTATAGAATGAGAAAGGATTGTTTGTTATTTATGTATAAGTTGATTTAATAATGATAAGAAAAGCTTGAAATTACTGCAATAGGTTATGTACATATTTAATTTGAAAATATTTCAATTAAACGCGACAATCTGCAAATGTATAAATGAATTGTAGGACGGGAATCAGTTGTTAGCATGACTTACAGTTTTGAGCTAGTAGTTAGAGTTGGTTGAAATTAACCTTAAGGAGTGATGGTTGCAGTGGCACAAGTGACACTAGTATATAGTGACGCTGCCCTCTAAATTGAGAAAATAAAGCCTAAACGAGTTAGTATTGTAATAAGGAATATTGCGTTTATATATTGAATGATAAATACAAATTACGATAATCGATCCAGTGTATTAAATCAAGTTATAGAGAACAAGATAACAAAAAACTATTGGTAGTTAAAGTAGAAGCATTTTGCAGTTTGTGGTGGAATAGTAACAATTCCAAGTGATAATTAAAACCGATAAAATAATAATTGCGACCTCCGGAAATGACAAGTAAGATTGATAACTCGGAATAAAATAAACATATATTTGTTTTATTTTCCTTTAAATTTCTGTTTAAATATCAACACTGAATGAAACTAATTCCATTCACTGTTGATACAGAAATTATTTATGCATGTTGGATGATAAGAATACTAAATATAATAATAGGATTATTGTTTTTTATGTATTATTTTATGCATTTTAAAGACCGGTTTAATTAAATGAATGTAATGTTTGATTTATTTTATTATTAATTACTACAAATACTAAAAGCTCCAATACTGAAGGAAGTAAATTCAATAAAGTTATAAATTAGATCTACATTAAGAAAACCAAAATAAATATAATTTTGGTAAATGATAACAATAATCATTTCTGGTAATAATTGAACTGGCCGGCGCAACCTGATAGATGAATTCGTTGAAGCAAACGTTAAGGTTCATTTACGCAGATAGTAACCTGATAGCAAGCAAATTAAATATAAAGTAATGAATTATATGTTTGCAAATTAAAACTAGTCAAACTAAAATAAAAGGTAACCACTGTAAATTCTCACGAAAACAATACGAACTTTTATTAAAAGATTTTGAAATTATTAAAAATTGTAAAAGAACCTATAATTTATTCTTTTGTAGCGAATGTAAACAAACAAAAGGAATAGGTCCATGTTTACGCCCGTTTCAAATATTATCCTAAATGTATTATTTGTGGTATCTAGTGTATTTATACATAATTTAAATTTATATATAATTTAAAAACGGCTTATAAAACCATTTTTCTTTTATTTGTGGGTTTTATTAAAGTGCACATGTGCGCACCACTACCCCTCATGAACTGTTACTGTAAGCAATTAATTCTTTTTGTTATAAATGCCAAGAACGTACACCAGAAAAACAACAATTATTTATTAGGCCGTAGGTAAAAGCATTAGGTAAAGCGAGGTTAACATATCTTGCGGAAAAATATTTTAGAAAATGAATGCAAACCACCACGTTTGAGTCGCCCAGCGGTATTTTGTGAAAAAGTAAAAAATGAATTTTGTTGTTGCTGGCAAGGTTACTTTTTGGTCTTATGCGAAAGAACTCAGAACACTTGGGTTCACAGACGCTGAACAAAATAACATCCATCATAATCTTAACCGAGAAAGGGGGCTGGCTGGAAATCAATGACTATGGTTTTTTGAAAACAGCTCTCGAGACTAAATTTAATCAACCCGAGGGGATTAGTTTAAGCTTTAAGCGTTTAACGATGAAGGTGTTAAGGTCTTTTATTGTAGTCTTCAAACCCTAATAGAGAAGCTCAGGTTTGAACCAAACTAGATCTTTTATATGGACAAAACTGATATTACAACAGTCTACAAAACCTCCAGAAGTTTACGTAAAAAGGTAGAAGTTGTCATTTCAGGAGGACGAACAATAATAATTAATAACTGTTTTTTATATGAGTGCTACAAAAGAAAATGGAGTTATGGCAACTGCATATAAATGTTCCAAAAATGTTTGGTTTAATTCTGAAATCTTTAATAATTTTCTCACACATTTTGTTAAACACCCAAAAACACTGAATCTGATCCAACTCCTCTAATCTTCGTTTTCAACCTCTAGATCTCAACTTTTCGGATCATTAAAAATCCTATATATATATATATATATATATATATATATATATATATATATATATATATATATGTATATATATTTTTAGCGGTCCATGAAGGTAATAACGATGGAGAAAGACTATGTTCCTTTAACCCTGACAAATATGATGAAAATGATTTTACTCCGGATATGCAGATGTAAGAAGTTTCGGTCAAGCAACCAAATATGTCCACTATTCAGACAAAAGCCTCAACTTCAGTAAAGCCCAATAATTACATCACGCAGCAGCGCTAAATACTCTATTTTAAAAATGCTCAACCCAGCACCTCTAAAGATAATTTATTTATATTGATGTCGCAATTCCATAAAGGAATATCAGTAAGCGTTATAAGAAATCTTGGAAGAAGCAAAGGTCAAGAATTCTCACAAGCACCCCGTGGAAAGAAGTACTGGAGGAAGTAGAGCGAAAAAGATTTGAGAAGCGATAACTTGAAAGAACAAGAAAGGAACAAAGCTTCACAAAAAAACTGGTCACAGAAAGAAAATGAAGGAACGAACTCCTAAGTTATCTGACTAATCATCTGAAGATTATGTATTGAATATTTGTGACAACGATTAGTTGAATGTTACTGAAATTGACTGTTTACCAACTCCTTCTGTAGCGCCTGACACGACGAACGAAATATATGGTATTTGCAACGAACGCGGAAAGAACAGAGAATTATGGTACAGATGTGTTTTTTGTTGCTCATGGACACTATTCTTAATCGATATGCTTAGTCGATTATTTCCGTGGTCTACAAATTTGTTATTTTTGCTCAACCATAACTTATGTTACACTTTTTGCAATGCAAATTATTGAACTGTTCTTTAAATCAAATTATAAAGGTTTAGTTTAATTTGCCCTACACATATTTGTTCACAACTTATACAATTAATTTTATAAATTCCCGACCATACTGTCTATCTAGTTGATGTTTTGGATTATAAACTATTATCGAAAGTAGTGATTGTTTCCAAATTAATATTATAGGGACTGTATAAAGACCTCCTGTATAAGTAGGATAGGTAATTTTACATACTTTGTTTCTATTTGTTCTCTAGCGTTACACAATGTAGTTACATTTTTAACCCTCATCGTACGTGTTTGCTTCCTAACTATATTCATAATCGTTTCATCTGATAACCCCTTTCACGCAGCAATTTCTTTAATGGTGCGCAGCTCTATATTATAATTTTGAACTGAAGGAGGAAAATTAAGCAATATTTGAACGAAAAAATTAAAAAGCGCAAGTTTATGCTGCTTACAGTGATTGGAACCATTGGTTACGGATACTTTGGGGCTAGTTTCTTTAAGATCTAGTATACTAGTATTTCTCGGTTCTCGTTTCGGAGATCAAAGAGCCAATAAGAATGGTAAACGTCTGATAAACATCGATGTGAAAAGAAGCAGGTTTTTGTATCTAATATGTGCTTTAAGCATAAAAATGTGCATACGTATATATGACAAAGAGGTCAATCTAAACGTATGATTGGCTCGATACTGTATAATGAACGACTAAGACACCTGCGAGAGATACGGATCGTAGTGTGGATCGGACCACTTTGAGATTGTATCGAGAGTGTGTTTAAGGCAAAAGTTTGTCTGGAGAAGAAAAGCAAACGTAGTGCGAATGTCCAGAATTAGGGTAAATAAACTGGTAGATAATGGCCCAAGAAGGAAATGTGCAGATTCTGTGAGTACAGAGTAGAATGTGAATGAAGATGTGTGGCACGAATAAATAAAAGATAATCACACGGAAAGTGCGTGGATAAGCTTAGAAGACTGTGTAGTCAATTTTGCCATATAGCTATATAGAATGTAAGAAAATAGACGCCTACATTGCAATCATTGCTGCAACATGTGAGACTTAGAAAAAGCGGTTATATGAGGTGTACACATTAGGAAGGAAAGAAGTGTAGGAGACAGTGAGAATAAGTAAAGAGGAAGTGATGACTGCGGAAGGAGGGAAAATGCAGATTGATTTTGAGGAAAACGAAAGCTCTTAGGTAAATGGGTCAAAAATACGAATCGTGGCCCAAAACGGAACGCTGCGGGAGTGGTGAATAGGAGAAACGAAATAGTATGGGGCGATTGTGAAATGATGAAATGCTGGTAAGAATATTTCGAAAAACCATATGGTATTGAAGAAAATGGGACTGAATGGTTTCATAAAGAGAATGCAGAAGGAATAATGAATGAAGTTGAGGAGGATATTGGGTTAAATAAGATATAAAGAACGGTAGGAAAGTTGAAGAACGTAAATGCTAAAATATGGAGGTGCAAAGCTTGTGCGAAGATTGTGTTCTTAAGTGTCGAAAGGTTCTGAGTAATTGAAAGAGCGCGTTCAGGATACCACTGTACAAGGGCAAGGGGAACAAGAGTGATTGCAAAGACTGTAGAGGAATAAATCTTCTCAGTGTACCTGGTAAAGTATTTGGAAAAGTACTGATTGATAGAGTATATGAAACTACCCAAATTAGGATTTGGGATGTGCAGGGTGGTTTCATATCAGAGAGAGTGGGTGTGTTGATCAGATGGTTGCTCATCAGCAGGTGTTGGCAAAGTGTTTAAGTGTAAAAATGAAGCTGTACTGTGCGTTTGTAGATCTAGAAAAAGGATCTGATCGAGTGAATAGAGAGAAGCTGTGGGCAATATTAAACGAATATGGCGTAAGTAAAGGTCTAATAAACGGAATAAGGGCAGTTTATATACATAGATATGTGTTAGGAAAGCATGTACCGATAAAACTAGTGTACTGATTGTTGACGTAAATGTACAAGTTCTGGTGTATGAAGATGACAGACTCTTATTAAGCGATAATGCGGATGATGAAGAAGATTGATATAATCTGTGAGAATATGGACCTAAAGGTTATAAAGCAGATTGTGGTGTTCAATCAGGAAGGTGAAGGAGAGTAGAGTATTTACCCTGCATTATGAAATTTTGGAACAAGTAGACGAGTTGGTGGTATATCCGGGTAGATGATACCATGTATGCCGAGATTGGACCACGGGTCAATGCTTCAAGGAAAGTGATTGGAAGTATATCGACGATAATAGAAAACGAAAGCATGAGCATAGCTGCGAAACGAACAATCTATAATAGCATTTACATCCCGTCAGCATTGCATGAAAGTGAGACAAGGGCATGGCGTGGTCATGAGATTCCTGAGAAGCGGATGCGGTAAAACAAGTAGGGATACGGTGCAGAATCAGTATACAATTAAGGAGTGTGAAGAAGAAAAGGCGACGATTGATAGGTATAAAAGTAGTACGCTATGTTGGTTTGGTCACAGCTAAAGAATGAACAAATCAAGGTTAAAGAAGATCTATGTAGGTGGAGTTACAGGTAAGGCTGGACCTGGTAGACCGCGTAAAACTTGATTAAATACAATAGAGTCTATGATCACAGAAAAGAAGGTAAGTAGTTTTAAAAATAAAAGGGCATGTCAGAGATAGGCATAAATCTTGCGGGAGCTAGGCAGGAAGGACGGGATAGGAAAGTATGGAGAAAGATTGCAAACAAATAAACAACAGACAAGTTAATAAAGCAGATTTATGTGTGTGGAGTTAGAGTTAAGGCCAGACCTGGTAGGCCGCGTAAATCTTTGATGAATACAGTACAGTCTATGATAAAAGAACGAAAGGTAAGCAGTTTTAAAAACAAAAGGGCGTGCCAGAGACAGTGTATGAATCTTGCGGAGGATAGGGGGTATACAAGGATAGGAAAGCATGGTGAAAGATTGAAATGAAAAATATGCAAGAGGCAGGTTAACAAAGCGGATATGTGTTGGTGGAGTTAGAGGCAGGCCGCGTAAAATTTGGCTGAATACAGTAGAGTCTACGATAAAAGAAGGGAAGATAAAAAGTTAAAAATTAAAGGGCGTGCCAGATACAATGTATGAATCTTGCGGAAGCTAGGGAGGTAGGCAAGGATAGGAAATCATGGAGAAAGATTGTAATTGAAAAATAAGCAAGACATAGGTTATCAAAGCAGATCCAGGTGGTTGGAGTTGGAGGTAATTTCGGACCTGGTAGGCTGCGTAAAACATTGCTGAATACAAGAAATTTTCACTATAAAAGGGCGTGTTAGAGACAATGTGTGATCTTGCGGAAGCTAGGGAGGTATGCAATAATAGGAAAGCATGGAGAAAGATTGTAAATGAAAAATAAGTATGTTAACAAAGCAGATCTACGTGGTTGGAATTAGAGGTAAGGCCGGACCTGGTAGGCTGCGTAAAACTTTGCTTAATACAGTAGAGCGAATGATAAAAGAAAGCAACATATGCAAGGAAAGGAAAGCATCGAGAAAGATTGCTAACTAAAAATAAGCAAAAGGCAGGGATTACTTTTTGTGCTTTACAAGAGAATGGCGTGACTGCCATTTGTAACCATAACTACTTGTTATTGTTTTATTTATATATCTTCTCTTGATAATGATACACGTTGTATTGTAAATCGTTGAGTCATATTTATACAAGGTGTGCCGGAAAGGTCTTTACAGCGCTATTCCACATAGAGTAACCTCAAAATAATTCGTTAAACCAAACTTACTCCTGTCCAAAAGTTGGTAATAACCGTTCAACAGGGTGTCAAAGTTGAATAAATAGATTTTACGAAATTTGGATACAGGGTTTCTTGGAATGAGCTATCCAAATTTTGTTGTACCTCCTAGAGGGCGTTACAAGCAACCATTTGGAGAGCTGAAAATTACCTTTTGTGTCACGATGTATGTCATTTTCGGCTTGATAAATCTTTTTCCCTATCTTTTCTAGTTAAGAAAGGTATATTTTGTTGTAATCGCTAGAAACGACCCTTTCCGAGAAAAACGCATCTGAAGCTGATGACACATGTAAATTGTCAAAGTGAGTCGAAAGCTACAAGGCATTGTAATTTTTTTAAAGAATGTGGCAATTTTAAGTCATAAATTAAACTGAAAACCAATGAAAACACAAAAATATGTCACAAAACCTGTTCAAAATGGCCGACGTTTTCACGATTTACACAAAGCAGAAAATTAAAATTAACCCTTTGCATTATTTCTTCATTATCTCGAAAACTATTTGCAGCAACCTGAATACGCTGCCACAGTTGGTTTTAATGTTCTACTTGAGTCATGTAAACCCCGGAGTTGATATGTCTCCATAAAAAAATCTACTGGATCTAAGTTAAGAGAACGTGGTGGCCAGGAGTATCATTTTGGTACTGTTCATTTAAGTAATTTCGAACAGGCAATGAAAAATGTGTTAGATCCCCATCCTGCATGAACCACATATTTCTCCGAACTTGTAGAGGTGAATCCTTCAGTAAACCTGGCAGCGTATTTTGAAGATGTTGCAAATAAATTTCAACGGTTAACCTTTGCGGTAAAATGATAGGACCAACAATAATATTTCCTATTAATTTCAGATGAATTTTAAATTCACAGTGAAAATGTTTAACCTTGATTGCACGCGGATTATCGTCTGAATAAACGCGTTCGTTATGAAAATTAGTTAGCCCTCTTCTTGTAAAACACGCTTCTTCGGTGAACAAAATGTTTTTTGGAAATTTAACATCAATTCTTCTTTGCACATTGATAAATCGACAAAAAAGTAATCGCACTTTAGAATCATGGGTACGATATCTTTTTTTTTATGATTCTGGACCTGAACAGGAGAAATTTGGCCTATCGTGCTAAAGCATTCAGGAACACTTAGGAGGATGGATAGAGGGATAATGAATTGCCAATAGATGCCTATGATCAGCTACCTTAAATTTTCTCATATCATAAGTGAGAGGAAAGCAGGAATTAGGGAGATCATTCCAGAGTTTAGAAGCCGGGTACGACAGGTGGAGATTTGCACTGCATACTGATGACGTGAATGAGCGAACCGAGTGTTTCTCGCAAAGATAGCCCGAGAAGGTATCAAAGAATATAATTCAGCAGCACAATAGCCGTTGTAATAACGATAATACAAAGAAAGAACTGAAACCATCCTTCTATGCTCAAGGGACTGTATGTGTGTAAGTTAAAGACGGGTCATTTATAAGCCTAATCGCTCTCTTTTGAATACCATCAACGATATCGAGAGCGTATTGGGAAGCACTCACCTAGAGGTGAGAATTATATTCCAATTGAGGCCGAATTTGGGCATTATACAGCACAAGGAGTTGTCGAGAGGTAAAGTACTGCTTAGATCTGTACAAAAAGCCTATTTTACGAGCAGCTGTTTTGGTAGTTGACAGAAGATGGTCAACCCACGAGAGATTTGAAGATACAGTCATACCGAACAGAGTAATAGAGTCTGAAAACTTAAGAACTGAGCCATTCACACTGACAACAGGAAATGATCGATCTTTTTTGGCGGACATAAGGCAACAGTTTTGTTAGCATTAAATTTAACTAGATTATTGCTTCCACATTCGAGAATACGCTGAATGTCTTTGTTGATTGAATTTGCCATTTCAGCTTTAATTTCTTGATTTAACATAGAAGGTGGATTATCACTATGAGTAGACTGAGATGAACTACAGTGAGTACTATCGTCAACAAAGCAATGGATGGGGTTAGTTAGTTAGTCTTAAACTGGCTGTTTGTGGTATGGATGTAGTAGCTGTTCTATAAGTGTTCTATTAATGGTAGTTTTAGACACTCTTTGACTTGGTGTATGACGATTTGGAGACCTTTCAGAGTAAATTCTGACACAGTCTCGGCTCGAATTAGTCGAAAGATATTAAAGAAAATGTGATTTATTTGTTCAACTTTGACACCCTGTAGCTTGGTTATTATCGACTTTTGGACCAAGGTAAGTTTAGTTATATTTGAAGCATTAATACTACAGAGCAGAATGTAAAAAATTGTACTTACAGTAGCTAGTACCTATCAGTGTCACATAGTAGTAACATTGTGCAGCTAACAAAACATACCATTCATTAATGAGCACACCAGTACATACAACTTTTTTTTCTGGATCTTCTTTATCTTCATTGATTGTGCTTACAATTTTAACCAGCCAAGGAAAATCTTGCAGACGAATCATACCATTACGAACCACAGAATTGTCTGTAATACCGCATTCTTTTGAGTTGGAGAGCTTTACATCGTTAATACTATTGATATAAGTACTGTGTTCATAATTTTCAAAAAACAAATAATCTCTTGGCTCGTAGCAGCATACCGTCAAACCAAATTCATTATTCGTACATACATGCTTGTCTACGTATTCTTGCATAGTGTATTTAACATTTGCAATTGACCACATAAGCGAAGGACATGATCGTATTGGAACACATTCTCCCGATTGGCCTGAAGGACCTGTACACGCCTCTAAAATAAATATTTAGACAATACATACGTTACAATAAGAACATTAAGTACCTGTCTTTACGTTAACGTATAGCGCACTTAAAAGCAAAAACAAATACATTGTTGTGACAATAAAAAACCCATTTTATGCTTATATAAGCAGAGATGCAAAACGTGATGTCATTTTATGTAAAACTTAGTTATACTTTTCCTTTACTACGTATTTGAAAAGATATTTAAAATATCGTTAGATATAATTGGAGCAAGGTAGTCTCCTGCTTTTCTATAATTTGATGAATATCAGCAAAGCTGTAAATTTCTATTTATATCGCACTTCCTGCATTATTCACGTTCACTGCGTACCTATAAATCGTAAAATAAATAAAGCAATCAACAAGTAAAATAAGGTAGCAGAAACCCACTTAATCCGAGTGAAGTCAAAATACGATTGAAACGACCTTCCTAAGTCCCACCTGTTAAGTGATCCGGCTTTGCGCTGTATTAAACTGTTGCGTTAATTAAAACTGGATTGTAACACTATCACACATCTAATTACTTAAGCTAATGTGTATGTAATAATATAAATACTATTTGCTCTGGGCGCTGCTGGTCGAAGACTGTCTTAAAAAGTATCAAACATTATATTTATGTTTATTATTTCCCATGGTCGCTTAGCCATTCTCTCATTATTTTACAGTATTTCACAGTGTTTAATACAATGTTCAACTTCCTATGATACTTTTCACACCGAGAATTCAGTATGGTTAGCATAGGCAATGTATTTTAAGTGGAAGAAACCCGGGCTGGGTTGCCGTCACTGGCATGTTTGCGACAGGGTCGTCTCGCTCTAAAGATCACACGGATACCCCGCAGATGTTATTTATTATTATTGTAATATGTACATAAGGGTACACAACTTTATCAATGGTTGCAGGTTAACACATACATTAGAGTGGTCAATTCGACTTGGTTTTGTGAAACCAAAATTAAAGGTTTAATGTAAATAAACGAAAGAAATGGTTTGTTTAAAGTTTATAAACGGGTGATTGATCTAACTAAGAATGCGACTAAGCAAGCCAATTATCGAAATCATGGAAAATATCATTAAGCATCCAGGCAGGTGATTAAGTGCAATTATTTTGTTTATTTTTTGCATAGTTCTGCAGATAATTAAGAATGGGTTTCGGGTCTATTTAATATAATAGTTCCAATGGTTGTATAAATTGTAATAACCTTCATTTATAAGTGGGAATGTTTAATATTAATTTAAATACACAATTAGTTTTTGCATATCTCTGCTTTTTTGTCTGTGCCGTACAAGAATTATGCTTTAATCTTTAATCGTTGTAAATTATATTTGAATATTTGCAAGCAATATCAATAAATAAAGATAAAAAAATACCTTTGATTTTTGTATAAATTGCATTTTAAATAGAACAGTAAAACGTAAATTACTTATTTAAAATCACAATGCTCTTTCCGATTATTTGTAATTTTTGCGGCACTATTAATTTTCTATGTTTATTAGCAAGATTATTGTTCATAAATAACGTTAAAATAAAGTTAGATCCAAGCGGCGTAGTTTAGTTGAGGCCACACCTGATTCCTGACCGACCCAGACATGCTACATAAAGCAACGGCGCGCTCCGTAAGGCTCGATACTGAATTTTCAGTGTGAAAAGTACTATAGATACCAGTATTGTAATCGTATTTCTATTATTAACCTAGCTTGTAGGGTAGTGGTGACACGATCTGCTTAGCATTCGGGAGGTAATGGGTTCGATTCCCGTTCCCGTCTACCTTGTATGAGGTTTTCCTCATACACATGTAGCGGCATGGTCACTGCATATATGCACACCATGTGCAGCTACGTAGGCGAATTCTGAGGTAGTATTACCCGAACTCCTTTCCTTCCGATCCTATCCTGACCACACCCATCCTTAATCCCACCATGCATATACACGTAATGTATGTATGTATGCTAGGAATCCATGATTGTGGCTGAAGGAGCTTGGAAAGCTCGAGAGAATGAAATACGTGGCCCTTTTCCCCCTTTCTATTATTACATAAAAATGTATTATTTTTATAATTGAATAATTCCTAGTTGCCCTGCTTCCGTCAACCAATTATAAATACAGCATTCTTACATGAAAAAGATTAGTTGACGTCCTCGGACATTTGCCTTGGGCTCCAAAACTTGAAGACGGCATTTTGGTTGCTAGAGTGAGAAAGATATTAATATTAATTAATGGAATTAATCGAAAATTTCACATACCAATTTTTTTAGTTGGCTAAAAATTTACAATGAGTAACGTATTCATACTAACTGTGTATGTATAAAAGCTAAAAATGTTTACAATTCTTTGTGAGGTATTAATGTTTTGGGAACATACAGTACATAAATAAATTGAAATGTCGCTATACGTATACATTGCATTCAAAATTTTGATAGATACGCGGGTTATCGGCGTATGCGGATAAGAGAAGCATTCTTCCTGGGAACGCTAAAGTTCCTTACGGCTATAATTTTCGTAATTTTCATTAGGATAATGAGGAAAATAAAGTGCACTTGGCGGATTGCCGAAAACTAATTAAAGATTCACCATTAACCTTGGAAAGTTTCATTTAAAAATATAGTTTAATTTTAATTCTTTAAGTCTTCGCCGTTTCCACGTTAGGATTATCACTGCTCCGCATACAGTCGACACAAAGAGGCGGGCCCGGTCCAGGAAAGAAGTACTACAACCATCCAGGAGCCAAACCATCAAGAAGAACACCAGAAGAGCCACAGGAATAGCAGCAAGGAACCACAACAGATAACGAGATATTGATTAATGAACAATAAATCTTTATTTTCATTTTTTGTTTGTTAACCCTCAGTTGGTAACATCCGACTATTAGACGGACGACGAGATTCATAAGGCGACCGAATCGGCACGAGTAACTTCAATGACGTTGCCGTTGCAGTATTCTCTAGTTGAGCAACAGTATACAGGTAGGAAGTGTTGTGCTGTGATATCCGCTTGCTGATTGAAGGTTATACGTCTGTGAATCGGATCTTACCAGTAGTGTAATATATAATCCCGTCCCACAGTCGGATGTTACCATAAGAGTACGTAATACATAATTTCGTTTGAGAGTAGAATATTAAAACAAAATTACTACAGTTCGTTTACTAATCCAGTGTGATACGTCGGTACGGTAGCGATAGCCTAAGTTTGTATTGAATTGAAGAATATATAAAATCCTTCAACTGAAGCAATCGTAATTATCTGTTACAGACTGAAAATGTCTACTCTGTATGCAAAAAAAAACTCTGAAAATTCTCTCTTTTGTACTTCCACCTCACGAAGACGACGTTAGTGATGAAGAATACATTTCAGACAATTCGTTGATAGATGACAACCATGTGAAATTTGAAGAAGATTCAGATTACTCCGACTATGAAGATAATCCGAATGTTCTGCTGAGCGAAGAAGTTGAACATGTCCCTCGAAGAAATGACGAAGAAATGAGAAGTAACGAAGAAGCTACAAACAACCATAACGAAGAAGAGCTTCAGCCAATGGAATCAGAAGAACAGGGAATAAAACTCGAAGAAAGAGAATATCATGGCAACATTCTCAACGAAGAAACTATGTCAGACGAAGATATACCATTGTGTTATTATGGTAAAAACAGGTGCTTTACATGGAATAGTTTTGAACCTAGTAGCTCAAGAACAGTAAAACATAACCTGATAAGAATGAAGATACCTGCATTGCAAGGAGCGGCAAAGAATCTAAAGGATGCACCCACGTCAGAAGAAATACGGAAACTGTTGTTTAACAACACGATTATATCGGATGTAGTAAATCACACGAACAAAAAATTACAGACACTCCGACTGAAACTCAAGGAACATCAGTGGCCAAATTATAAAGATACAGACTCGGTAGAAATAGAAGCTCTTATAGGCTTGCTAATGTTATGCTCGATGTTTAAATTCTGGAGAGAGAACCTCTCTTCTTTGTTCTCTACAGGTCTTGCTGGGCGCCCTATATTTCAAGCAATTATGCCTTTGAAGCGCTGCCAAACGCTTCTATTAGCTGTACGTTTTGACAATGCAGAAACGAGGGACATTAGAAAAGCAAATAATCCGGCTGCAGCAATATCGCGTATATTTGGGAAATTTATTTCTAATTGCCAGTCTAATTATGCCATCGGAAACTATGCGTGGACGAGATGTTACTCGGGTTTAGGGGCAGATGTCCATTTCGGATGTACATGCCCCAGAAGCCCGCGAAGTATGGCATTAAAATTATGTGCCTAGCGGATGCCCATAATTCGTATCTATATAATGCCTATATCTACACTGGCAAAGACAGTGATGGCACTACCCTGTCAGCCGATGAGAAAAAACTTAGCAAACCGACTCAAGCGGTTCTCCGCCTGGCAAAACCAATTACTCGCTCAAATAGAAACATCACCGGTGACAACTGGTTCTCTTCTCTTGAGCTTCTAGAACTACAGAGAAGAGGTCTAACATATGTTGGAACGCTAAAAAAAAACAAACGGGAAATCCATACGGAATTTCCGAACAAGCGGAGGTCTGTTAATACAGTCATCTATGGCTTTACGAAAGACTACATTCTTTTGTCATTCATTCCTAAGAAGTACAGAGTCGTTTTGTTAGTCTCATGTATGCATCATTCAAATTACACTGATACCACAAACAACAAGTCAGAAATAGTCAGTTTTACAATTCTACTAAATCTGGCGTAGTTACGCTGCACCAAAAGATTGCAAATTACTTTGCAAACAGGAGAACCAGAAGATGGACGCTGGCTATATTTTATAATATGATTGCTGTAAGCTGTGCTAATTCCCAAATCATTCATATATCAGACTTATTACAAAAATAGAAAGGAAACTAATTATGACTATATATATAATTTGGCTACAAGTTTAGCAGGAAAACATATGCAAAGACGACTCACTATCCCTAATTTGCCAGCAGATTAAAAAAAATCATATTTCAAGTATTGGATATACCGAATAAGGAAAACAGTATTCCAAATACTCGAACCGATAAATTAGAAAAGCGAAAAACCTGCAGTTATTGTCCGCCAAAATTAAAGAGACTGACTGCCCATAAATGTGTCCTTTGCAATAATCCAACATGTATGGAATGTTCAAAAAAAATGTGCAATTCCTGTTGCCAAAAATTATAAGTAATTCATCAATAATTTTTCGGAAAAGGTGTCCCTTTTTTCCACAACGAGGTTTTGTGAGTATTGCTACATATATTTTAAAGGATTTTTTCCACTTTTATATATTTCAAGTTGTTTAAAAACTGTATTTCTCATTTTTGCGCTATTCATGCATTTATAGCGCCTATAAATCCTATTTTTTGTTAGTTATATTTTTTGATAAGAATTCATCATTATTTTCATACATTTTCGGTTGAGTGTAAACTGCATTTCTTTTATCTTTGTTTGCATTTTGTCAGTCACTGCCATGTATCTATAGTACCTGTAAGTAACATCTATCTTTAGGTTTAAGTAAAAATGTTTCTTTTTTGTGTTATCAAGAATTTTTTCAATAATGTCTATGTTATATGTTTTGAAAACCATTTGTCATTATTTCTATCCTAGTTATTCAGAATAACATATTTTTAGTAGAATGAAAACCACCGTTTCTTTATTGATATTTGTTTTTCCTCGGTCGTATTTATAGTGCTTACGAGTAACATCCGACCCTCAGTCGGTATTTCGACTGAGGGTCGGGTGTTACCAATAAGCGTCATGAAAAGATGTTACCAACTAAGGGTTAATACTAACAAAGCCCTCCATTCTGTCGGACTCTCAACTTCCAAGCCTTAATCCAGCGGGGTGTGAGGCTGCACCTCGGTGCGAGTCCACTATTTCCCTAACACGTTAATTTCTGACCCCCATTACCCGTACCCGCCCTAACCCGCCATGGTAAAACATGGCATAGCGGACCTCCGGGCTACGGTCGCCCTTGATCCTTCCCCGCCCCGAGTTCACCGTCACCTAGATCCGCTGCACCACCTCCTTCCCTACCCTTTCCGTCAGCTGCTGTATCCCCTTCTAAACTAGTGAGGGCATCTTCTATGTCCTCCATTGACTCTTCCTACATTCCACCCGCGACCAAACCCGTTCACCGCTCGTTTAAAACACCCAACCCTTCTACTTCCCGTTCCACTTCCGCATCGTAACCTAATGCTACCGTTAGACCCTGTCCGAAACTTTCCGCTACCTACAATTCCACTTCCCGATATTGAATTCGCAACATTCCCGCCCGATTTAACACCCAAAGATCCCTTTTTTAAGCCCTCGTCCCTTTCCGTCACCCCTGGTTGAACTTAAATACTCAACCACAACAGAACCTGTCTCCTGGAAACGAGCGAGGCCCTGTCATCTACGATGCAGCAAACTATGCAGCATCATATCGGTGAGTCTGCATTGGCGCTGACATAGCTGTCGGTTCCCGAAACGCCCGCTCTCTCCGCCAACCCCATTTCTAAACCCTTTTCCTTTTCTTGCGCCATGCGTGGCGTAGACCAGGACATGTTTGCCGAGGAGATCCTTACTCAAAGTCACGAAAGCAATCAGGATCATCTCAAAAATCACCAAACTTTCTACATCCTTTATACGCCTTACAACCCCTTCTCAATCCATACTCAACCACCACCTTACCAACGGTGTCTACCTTTTCGGTAGACACTACCCCTGTGAGCAATTCCGTTTCCTTAACTCTATCCTCACTGCTGTGCACCTCACGCTACCTACTCCTTTTCCTGCGCGACTCGTGCGATTCCTACCACCGCAGAAGCGACTGCCGTACCCGAACCGCTCCCTCCTTCTACGTCAGACACCGAGGATGACGACAAACTTAAACCATCTCTTTCCATTTCCGATTTCATCGGCCCCCTTACCCTCACCATAATGCAACTGTTTCCTGAGCGTAGGGCCGACATAGCAAAAGCTGTCGACATTACGTCCAGGGAATATTTGCACGCCGTACCAGGGTCAACTTTGTTGACAATGGTATAACTATCACTACCCACAACATCCCATCCTAATCCTTCACCTTAACCCCTCGCATAATCCCTCTCTCTCTCTCTCACCCTAAGTACAATGGATCTCATAATAGGTACAATTAAGGCGAGCGGTGTCCGTCGGAAGCGCCCCCTCATTAAGAATCTACTAGCCACCAATCAAATACAAGTCCTTGCAATCAGTGAAACGAAACTAACTACCCGATGTACCCTTCACTTTCCCTCCTATAATTCGTTCCTTCGATTTAGCGCCCACAATAGTTTGCGAGGCAAACTTATTTCCAAATTTATTTCTTGCCACCCCTTATTCTCTTCCGCCGCACCTGCATCATTTCGAATTTGTTGTAGCAAGGTACAAGTTACCCTTCCCGTCTCCTTTTTTTGTTATTACAATCCTCCCGAAGAAGCCATTTCCAATGACCTGTTAGACCACATCTCCACCCAACCCAATGCTATCCTCCTAGGAGATCTTAATTCCTCGACCAATAGCAACGGTATCCACCTAGCCTACAGTATTCTTACCCTACCACTGTTTCGGATAAGGAACACCAATCCCATCTTTATTAGTCATCAAGGTGCCTCTATAATCGATCGCATTATACGAACCGAGTCACTAATTCAGCGTATCTCCCTCGATTGCCACTTAGGTGAAACTGTTACATCAGACCACCTCCCCTCTCTAGTTAAAACATCCCTCAGTCCCGTCCCTCCCCCTCCATTATTCGTAGAGATTTTCAAAACACTCATTGGAACGTATTTGGCGAATACATCTCCAATAATCTTCAGGCATACGATATCACACTCACAATGATGTCGAGAAACCCGTCACCGACTTAACTTCCGTTATGGTGGAAGCGGTCGAAGCCTCAATTCCCCAAAAGTCAATTGATATCTCCCGCAAACCTTTCCCACAATACATCGTAACCTTGATCAAAAGGAAGACGCGAGCATATCGCGAACTCCTGAGATCAAGGGACTCCGCTCTCAAGAGCGAATATAACCGATCAAACTCCCTAATTCGGCGTACAACTAACGCATACACCGAAAGAAAGTGGGTCCAGGTCACCTCTAATCTCAACTATAGAGATGGCAAGAAGTTCTGGCACACCTTCAATATACTCACCAAAAGGAAAACCAAACCCAAGTCTCACCTAACCGTTCCTCAGGGTAACTTAATTTCCAGCGATCAAGACAAAGCTGAAACTTTCCACTACCACCTCCAATCCATCTACACTTCACCCAATGATCCCTCGTTCGATGACGACTTTAAAAATCGTCTAGAGCAAGACCTTGAGGATTTCAAAACCTCTGAATTACCCGAGAAAATCCTGGATGATAATGACCCGTTTTTCCGCCCAATTACTCCCACTCAAACCCTCAATAACTTCCAAAAAGGCAAACTATCCGCCCCCGGATAAGACGGACTCAACAAACTCATACTGAGACACCTACCATCCCCAGCCTAGCGTTCATATATAACAAATTTCTCTCCCTTTCGTACCTCCCGACGGTGAGGAGCTCCACCTCGGTCGTGATGATCCCTAAAAACTTCTCCGACCTGACAGAACCCTCATCCTACAGACCTATCTCTCCTCAGATGCCTAGGGAATTCTTAGAGCAGATCCTAGCCAAAGGCTGGGAGATCACATATAATCCCATAACCTCCTACCCGACAGCCAGTTCGGCTTTTGACCTAATAAAACCTGTCAGGGCCCATTGCTAAAACTCATAACCGAAACGTCACACGCATTTAACCACCGCTACTGTAACCTTGCCGTGTCCTTAAACATAAAGCAGACCTTTGACAGAGTTTGGCATGCGGGTCTAGTTCACAAAATCTAAGCATTAGGTATCCCCCCGAGCTTACGAACAGATAGGACGGAACGATTCTTTGTGGGTTCATTCCTTTCACAAAATTTCACCGCGCAAGCAGGCGTACCCCAGGGTTCTGCCTTGGCACCAATACTATACCTTATTTTCGCCAATGATATCCCCAGTGTAACAACGCCCGGAGTATCGCTGGCACAGTTTGCAGAGGACACTGCCTTCTGGGCAGCTAATCGGACAATCAAGAACGCCTCCAACAGTATGTCCAGTACCCTAAGGAACTTCTCCAGTTGGGCCAACCAATGGAGTCTTCATAAACCCCACCAAAACCCAAGCCACTTTATTCCGGCACCCATATTATGCCCGACGCAAATTGCTTTCCCCTGCAAGGGAAACGGTTACCGCTAAGTCACGACATAACATACCTAGAAATTACATTTACCAAGAACCTTAACTGGGATAATAACCTGAACAAAACCCTGAACAAAGTACGAAACCGACCCAACCTCCTGGGCGCTCTTAGGGAAGGCATAGGAGGTTGTCAACCCGAAATCCTACAACATACCTGCAAGACATTGATATCGCTCCATTGTACGCTACCCTAAAACCCAAAGAACTAAAATCCATAGCATCATGTGAACGCCGAGTCCTACGGAGGATACACCAATTACACTATAAAACACCCAACGAAATTACTATACAACACGCTAACATCACACAACGTCTCAAACCACTACAAACAAACTACACACACCGTAAGATATTTGGCGAAACAGAAGCTACTAAAAACATCCTCCGCATTCCATATACGCCCCTTACCCACATCCAATACTCAAGAACCCACTGGAGAAAACCGAAAAATAAAATTTAAGCACTCTCCAACTATCCTGACCTCCCCGAGGAATTCGAAAACCCCCTTGATGACAGCCCATATGCCCTAAGATAAAATCGAAGACGACCACTGCTACGACCGAGGAATCGATCTAATACACACCACACACTTCATATACACACCACATATACACTTCCCATCCAAACAATATGTAGTATAATGTTATATTAATAGTATTTACTTTTTTGCAACCACTTAACACCACACACCACATTGTACGCACGTGTATAACACACACAATAATATAACCCCACTAACACACAGAGTACCCAGGAAGCAGACTTCTGAACACTCCGCAGGAATAAGGTATAAGAATAAGCAATACTAACAATAAGCATTCTAACTAATAAGCATACCAACAAAGAGAAATCTGGACCTGCAATGAAATAAGATTATAATCAATACCTAATTGCAAATTTACAGTTGGACACGAGAAGCTGTACTCAACGGGTGATTAGATTTAGGAATTTAAGTAATTAGGAAGTCCATCGAGTGCATACAAATATGTGTGCATATTTATCTACTGTTTTATTGTTATAGCTATAATCTGTGTTGGGAATAAGAGTCAGGCTTTATTTACACTTAAATGAAACAAATAGTTTCTGATTTCATCAAAATCATTTAATGAGTTACAATTGTTTCGACACACAGTGTCTTCTTCAGATTCAATCTTAAACTAACTTACTACGGTACAAAATACTTAACCTATACTAATTGTGGTGGGAGGTTGACAACTAATTATGTGATGAAGAGGGAAGGTTAAACTATGGCGAATAGTATAAATCAATTTGACCGTTTAATAATAAACCTATATTTTTGTTTTTAAAAACTTCTAATGATTCTAAAACGTCTAATCTCTTACCTTTATTTTCAACATGCAAAATTTCTAAATTTTTATCTAAAATGTGATTTTCTAAGTTCAAATGTGACGCATAGTTAGAAGTTTCAATACTGTTTTCATATGAACTAACAGGAAACACGTTTCCTAAAACTTCTACCTGTTTGTCCTGAATAGTATTTATCACAACTACCGCGATTTAGTCTGTATACTCCTGAATAATTCGCCTTCCAATTTTTGGATTTATTGTTTTTTGTGTATTTTCCTAAAGTATTGTTACATTTGTACGTTATATTCAGATCTAGTTTTTAAGTTGACTAGATACTATTTCTGTAGGTTTACTTGTATAATTTAACGTGTTAAAAAATTTTCTAATTTTGGGTTGAGCAGGGTAAACTGATTTTAATGCAAACTTGTGTTCTTTCTTTTTTAAAATTTTCAGATTCTGTATAACCATTATTTACGGAAATTTGTTTAATTCTGTTTAATTCTACTTCAAAATTTGCTTTTGACATCGGAATAGTTAGAAGTCTATGAATGTAGCTATTATAAGGTACCATTTTGCAATTACAAGGATGACAAGAATTTCTATGAAAAAAAAACAGGCTTTATTTGTTGGACATTATTGTGAATAATTGAATTTGTTGAAAAATTAATTATTAAAAAACTGTTGTTCATTGAAAACTTCTTATTAAATTGCAATAGCTATCTTTCGGAGGTTCGTAGTTACTTCAATTTAGATTATAAACTACGTGGCGCCCTGATCGTCTCGTTTTTTGGTAATATAATATTTTGGTTAATTAAAATCCACCCCTTCCCCTGAGCTTGTTGGCCACAAATTGTACTACGTTATATCTTGTTGATTCTAAATAAATCAGTCATAAAAAAAGGAATATGTTTAATTAACCTTGAGCAAGTGGCACCAATTTATCTAACTTAATAGTAAGTCCGAAAATCATTCCATTTATCTTGGTTTTCGTCTACAATACTTAGATATAGCCTAATTATGTCTTGTTTTATTGTTTTGTTAAAAAATTCTCTCAACCAATAAACTTCGTTCTCCTCCTCAATCCTTCCTCTAATCTATCTACCCACAGACCCTCCGCCCCCATTCCTGTGTCACCTACACTAATTTTAATAGGAATGTAGGTGCTTTTTTCGGCCAATTATTAGATTGGAAGAATTTAATTATAAACCATTTTGTTTCTCGTCCATTAAACAAAAATACTATACAAGACTCGGTTATACATTCGGTTTTAATGAAATAAGATAAATGTAATCGTTGGAAGCGTCAACTCATCTGCGGTGGGAGCTCCTCAGGCTCGTTAATGATATCTGAAATTCGAAATTATAGCTCAGTAATATGAACTACATTTAGATTGCAAAATCCTCACCTCCTGCTGTTTCCTCGTATTCGTCGTCAGCAGCTACCAGGTCTGATACAGCACTTGATTTAAAATATACTTTTCTTTTCCAATCATCATTTATCATGCTAGCTTCAACACGAACGGCAGAGATAAATTAAATGTACTTAACTGCATTAAATGGGCGTCGATAAGGATGCGTAACATCTATTTACTTCTTGAATCCCATTTTTGTTGACAAACGTCTTCTGGAACAATTTGAGTTGGCCTTGATCGTTTTGTATAGACCTTCCTACATTCTCCATGTAACAAACTCTTTACGTTTGTTAATAAAGTTTACATTATTTAGGCAACTTAACATGCATTGAGTGCAGCGTGTGTTGCATATCATAGTTGCATAAAAACATGCACTTAATTATTGTAAAAATAAACTCGTACCCATACTGTTCGCACATTTGATTCACATGTGCGTGCGCAGACTGCAGTAGCGATTCTTTTTTGGGGATATTTTCAAAGTGGATATAGCGCATCCATTGTGGCTTTGTTAAATCTTTTAATAAGTGCTGTATAATTTTAAGGCACTTCTTATTTACTTCTACTTGACGTTTTACTGTATCTTATTAATCCGCATATTACTTTACCAATTGGAATTTAGCGCTAGTTGACGTACGGTGTAATTGCGTTCAACCAATAATGACGCAATAACCTTTGTTACTATGAAGTGGAATTTTAATATCCATTAAACCAGCAAGAATTGATACATTTGGGAATTTTAATGCATCCGAATCCAGTTTTAGTTCAACTCCCATGTAAAATTTACGCCACGGAATTTTCCAAGCGTTGATTCAACAGTGCGCCATTTGAGAGCATACAGAAATACGGTATAATCAAAATAAGGTATTTTATTTCTATTAATAATTCCATAAATTAGTTTTACTTAAGTTAAACAATCGTTAAGCAAAGCAAAGCTTTAAGATATTCTTATTTATAATCAAAATTTAGGTTGTAAAATCATTACTAACATTAGCTTTATGATATTCTCATTTATAATCAAAGTTAAGGTAGCAAATGAAGCTTGTTATTGTCAATTTTAACTTTATTACATTCATGGTGTACTTGGTTTTCCATAAAACAAGTTGGCGCCCGTTTATTTAATAATTTAGTTTCAGGTTGAAGCAACGTTAATTTGTAA
This sequence comes from Vesta saturnalis, assembly GCA_036346205.1. Taxonomy (NCBI): domain Eukaryota; kingdom Metazoa; phylum Arthropoda; class Insecta; order Coleoptera; family Lampyridae; genus Vesta; species Vesta saturnalis. The sequence continues at coordinate 5,071,277 of JARFJB010001511.1, forward strand.
AGGAACATGTCAATATATGTATATTTTTTAAAGCAACATCTGATATTATTTATGAACCCCTCCCGCCATAATCTCCGATTGAACAAGAGGCACAAAACCTACTGGGTTATAACCAAACCTTTATCAGCTAAAATTTTAGCTTGAGGGGGTTGGTTGCATCCATCCAGTATTACTGAAATTTTCCCTCAAGCAATCGATTGGCGTCGTCTTTTCTCATTAAGCTGGCCTTAATAATTGTATTTATAGCCCCACATGTCGTTAAACCCTCTCTTTTGTCACCGACAAACTTGCACAAATCACACCTATCCATTGCAATCGTTCAACAGCCGGTAACTTTACTGAAAAGAATAATTTATATTGTGGCGGCATTTTAGCGGCAAAAACGTCATATTTTGTCAAACATCGCATTTTGTGTCAAAAGTCACACAAAGTTCTTCAAATTTTTTGCAAATTACCCGAAATCTTTGGAAAACGCAGGTTAAAAAGTAAGTTATGTGTTCTCCGCATAAAAATTATTAAATAAGCTCAATGAAGAACATTTCAGGCCACTTGGTTAGAACTTATAAGTGTTCCAGGTAAATTCCAATGCCAGGATTTTTTAGGTATCTCATTTGGGAGGCCGTGGGAACTATATCTTTAAGGGCGCGTTAACCTATTTTTTATGCCCAGCTAGTTATTCTAAACTTTCCGGGTCTATTTTTTGACTAAAAGCAATGGGCCTTTCTGTTGCGTCAAAGCGGTTAGCATCTTTGTAAAGATTATATTTGGTATATCAATTGTATACTATGGAATGTTAGTATCTTTCTTCCCCCTTTAAGTATTAGTAATTAAGAAAACGCTGTCGTAGTATACAATTATTCTATACTACGACAGTGTTTTCTTCAGTGTTTTACATAGCTGAAAAACAAAACAAGAATTCGTTTCTACCATCTACACTAACACATTCAATGCAGCGTTTCTCCAGCTGTTGCATTCCATGAAATGCTTGCGTTTTAAACAACGTACACCGCCTTTGAGGTCACCATCTGAGGAAAATTTGCTGCCCCAAAGGTGTTCTTTCAGACGTTTCAACGAAAAGAAGTCGTATGGTGATAAATGAGGCCTGTAAGGTGGATGGGATATATTTGTAAAGCCACAATATGAAATAATGACTTGAACCTGGCGAATCTTGCATATCCCGCAATTGAACAGCGCAGCTTTTATTCTCCAGTAATTTGGTCGTTTTGTTTTGCTTTAGGGGCCTGATTCAAGTATGTTTCCGTAAACCTCACTATTAATTGTAATTCATATTGTCATGGATTCAATAAGCAAAATGCTGTCAGTCCAAGTGGTCGCCAGAAATTTTCTGAAGAAGGTTGTATTTTTGCCTTTTTTGGAGGCTGAGAGCCCCTTTGGACCTATTGCACTGATTCCTGTTTGATAGGAGGGTTCCAGTAGAACACCCACGTTTCATCGTCTGTAACATTCCGCGAAAAATAATTTTTACTAAAAGGAAAAGGGAACTTGTAACATTTTTATCAGAGGAAATTCTAGAATTAGTACGCAGTGAACAGCAGAGGTATGTTATCTCCTAGGAAAATTGAAAAGAATAAAGTATTTTCCGACGTTCCAGAACTCATAAATGACACGAAGATACTGATATGAAAGTAATTCAGCATACATCATACGGCACAAAAAATTCACCCCAGTCGCACATTAGTATACTTTCTTCAGACGCTGAAGTAGTATATTTTAGCGCTTTCCAATTATGAACGTCTGAGAGAAAATAGCTTTTTCCAAACAGGACACGGAGATCATACAAGGGATGAAATTTTTCATAGAATTTTTTCTGAACATTACGATATTTGAATATTACATGTAGAATTTGAAATTAACGTTAAGTTACCTAAGTTACAGGGAATTTTTTTATTTTAAAATCGCAGTTTCGATAATAAGAATGGAATTTCATTATGGATGAAGAGAGTTTTTAAGAAACATTATGTGATTTAGTCGCGGTTAAATAGTTCTGCATTTTTTCGAGTTTACTAGTTCATTTATGAATTGTGTTGCTATTCGGGAGTTACAGAAAGTTTGTTTGAGTAACAGGGTTTCTAGGTGTCAAGTCTGGGTTTTACTGAGAAACGTCCATTATGCAGTTTTAGTAAGGAAGATGTGCCGATTAAAAGATGACGTGAATTTACCTACATTCTATCCGGGTTACTTGAAGCTATCGTGAGGGAATTCTACCGTTCACCTTATGTGAGGATTATAGAAAGAATTGAATCATCTCGGGGACTAGTTTTGTGTTGTTAATCGTTGGTCGGAAGTGACATTTTCGTGTACATTGAAGAGGAAGTGCTTATTTTAGTATTTTCCTCATGTTTGGAGTAAAATCGCGCTTTATTGGATTGTGTTGTAGATTTTGGTAAATTGATTTGAGTATCGAAAAAGTGTTTCAGCGTCCACAGCTGTTCGGATAGAGGATACCCACGGCCTCCTAAATGAGATACCTAAAAAATCCTGGCATTGGAATTTACCTGGAACACTTATAAGTTCTAACCAAGTGGCCTTAAATGTTTTTCTTTGGGCTTATTTAATAATTTTTATGCGGAGAACACATAACTTACTTTTTAACCTGCGTTTTCCAAACATTTCGGGTAATTTGCAAAAAATTTGAAGAACTTTGTGTGACTTTTGACACAAAATACGATGTTTGACAAAATAGGACGTTTTTGCCGCTAAAATGCCGCCACAATATAAATTATTCTTTTCAGTAAAGTTACCGGCTGTTGAACGATTGCAATGGATAGGTGTGATTTGTGCAAGTTTGTCGGTGACAAAAGAGAGGGTTTAACGACATGTGGGGCTATAAATACAATTATTAAGGCCAGCTTAATGAGAAAAGACGGCGCCAATCGATTGCTTGAGGGAAAATTTCAGTAATACTGGATGGATGCAACCAACCCCTTCAAGCTAAAATTTTAGCTGATAAAGGTTTGGTTATAACCCAGTAGGTTTTGTGCCTCTTGTTCAATCGGAGATTATGGCGGGAGGGGTTCATAAATAATATCAGATGTTGCTTTAAAAAATATACATATATTGACATGTTCCCTTTACAAATTAACGTTGCTTCAACCTGAAACTAAATTATTAAATAAACGGGCGCCAACTTGTTTTATGGAAAACCAAGTACACCATGAATGTAAGAAAGTTAAAATTGACAATAACAAGCTTCATTTGCTACCTTAATTTTGATTGTAAATGAGAATATCATAAAGCTAATGTTAGTAACGATTTTACTACCTAAATTTTGATTATAAATAAGAATATCTTAAAGCTTTGCTTTGCTTAACGATTGTTTAACTTAAGTAAAACTAATTTATGGAATTATTAGTAGAAATAAAATACCTTATTTTGATTATACCGTATTTCTGTATGCTCTCAAGTGGCGGATTGTTGAATCAACGCTTGGAAAATTCCGTGGCGTAAATTTTACATGGGAGTTGAAATAAAACTGGATTCGGATGCATTAAAATTCCCAAATGTATCAATTCTTGCTGGTTTAATGGATATTAAAATTCCACTTCATAGTAACAAAGGTTATTGCGTCATTATTGGTTGAACGCAATTACACCGTACATCAACTAGCGCTAAATTCCAATTGGTAAAGTAATATGCGGATTAATAAGATACAGTAAAACGTGAAGTAGAAGTAAATAAGAAGTGCCGTAAAATTATACAGCACTTATTAAAAGATTTAACAAAGCCACAATGGATGCGCCATATCCACCTTGAAAATATCCCCAAAAAAGAATCGCTACTGCAGTCTGCGCACGCACATGTGAATCAAATGTGCGAACAGTATGGGTATGAGTTTATTTTTACAATAATTAAGTGCATGTTTTTATGCAACTATGATATGCAACACACGCTGCACTCAATGCATGTTAAGTTGCCTAAATAATCTAAACTTTATTAACAAACGTAAAGAGTTTGTTACATGGAGAATGTAGGAAGGTCTACACAAAACGATCAAGGCCAACTCAAATTGTTCCAGAAGACGTTTGTCGACAAAAATGGGATTCAAGAAGTAAATAGATGTTACGCATCCTTATCGACGCCCATTTAATGCAGTTAAGTACATTTAATTTATCTCTACCGTTCGTGTTGAAGCTTTCATGAGAAATGATGATCGGAAAAAAAAAGTGTATGTTAAATCAAGTGCTGTATCACACCTGGTAGCTGCTGACGACGAATACGAGGAAACAGCAGGACGTGAGGATTTTGCAATCTAAATGTAGTTCATATTACTGAGCTATAATTTCGAATTTCAGATATCATTAACGAGCCTGAGGAGCTCCCACCGCAGATGAGTTGACGCTTCTAACGATTACATTTATCTTATTTCATTAAAACCGAATGAATAACCGAGTCTTGTATAGTATTTTTGTTTAATGTACGAGAAACAAAATGGTTTATAATTAAATTCTTCCAATCTAATAATTGGCCGAAAAAAGCACCTACATTCCTATTAAAATTAGTGTAGGTGACACAGGAATGGGGGCGGAGGGTCTGTGGGTAGATAGATTAGAGGAAGGATTGAGGAGAAGAACGAAGTTTATTGGTTGAGAGAATTTTTTAACAAAACAATAAAACAAGACATAATTAGGCTATATCTAAGTATTGTAGACGAGAACCAAGATAAATGGAATGTTTTTCGGACTTACTATTACGTTAGATAAATTGGCGCCACTTGCTGAAGGTTAATTAAACATATTCCTTTTTTTATTATTGATTTCTTTAGAATCAACAAGATATAACTTAGCACAATTTGTTGAAATTAGAAACTACTTGTTTCTTTTAAGTGTAAATAAAGCCTGACTTTTATTCCCAACACAGATTATAACTATAGCAATAAAATAGTAGATAATCATGCACACATATTTGTATGCACTCGATGGACTTCCTAATTACTTAAATTCCTAAATGTAATCACCCGTTGAGTACAGCTTCTCGTGTCCAACAGTAAATTTGCAATTAGGTATTGATTATAATCTTATTTCATTGCAGGTTCAGATTTTTTTTTGTTGGTGTGCTTATTGGTTAGAATGCTTATTGTTAGTATTGCTTATTCTTATGTCTTATTCCTGCGGAGTGTTCAGGAGTCTACTTCCTCTTGAGTCCTGGGTATTTTGCGTTAGTGGGTTTATACTAGTGTGTGTATTATACACGTGGGTACAATGTAGTGTGTGGTATTAGGTGGTTGCAAAAAAAAGTAAATATTATTAATATAATAATATACTATTTATTGTTTGGGTTGGAGGTGTATATGTGGTGCGTATATGAGGTGTGTGGTGTGTATTAGATCGATTCCTTGGTCGTACCAGTGGTCGTCTTCGCTTTTATCTTAGGGCATATGAGCTGTCATCAAGGAGGTTTTCGAATTCCTCGGGGACGTTTTCGATGTTCTCGGTCAGGATAGTTGGAGAGTGCTTAAATTTTATTTTTCGGTTTTCTCCAGTGGGTTCTTAGGTATTGGATGTGGGTAAGGGGCGTATATGGAATGCGGAGGATATTTTTGGTAGCTTCTGTTTCGCCGAATATCTTACGGTGTGTGTAGTTTGTTTGTAGTGGTTTGAGACGTTGTGTGATGTTAGCGTGTTGTGTGGTAATTTCGTTGGGTGTTCTATGGTGTGATCTGTGTATTCTCCGTAGGACTCGGCAATCAGATGAGGCTATGGATTTTAGTTCTTTGGGTTTTGGGGTAGCGTATAATGGAGCCGTATCAATTTCTTGTAGGTATGTTGTAGGCTTCCGGGTTGGCAACCTCCTATGCCTTCCCTAAGAGCGCCCAGGAGGTTGGATCGCTTCCGTACTTTGGTCAGGGTCTTGTTTAGGTTATCGTTCCAGTTAAGGTTTTTGGTAAATGTAATTCCTAGGTTATGCTATGTCGTCACTTAGCGGTAATTGTTTCCCTTGCAGGGCAGAGTAATTTGCGTCGGGTATAATAGGGGTGCCAGAATAAAATGGATTTTGGTGGGGTTTATGGAGACTCTTCGTCGGTTGGCCCAACTGGAGAAGTTCCGTAGGGTACTGGACACACTGTTGGAGGCGTTCTTGATTGTCCGATTAGCTGCCCAGAAGGCAGTGTCGTCGGCAAACTGTGCCAGCGATACTCCGGGCGTTGTTACACTGGGGATATCATTAGCAAAAATAAGGTATAGTATTGGTGCCAAGGCAGAACCCTGGGGTACGCCTGCTTGCGCGGTGAAATTTTGTGAAAGGAATAAACCCACAAAGAATCGTACCGTCCTATCTGTTCGTAAGCTCAGGGGGATACTTAATGCTTAGATTTTGTGAAATAGACCCACACGCCAGACTCTGTCATAGGCCTGCTTTATGTTTAAGAACACGGCAAGGTTACATTAGCGGTTGTTAAATGCTTGTGACGTTCCGGTTATGAGTTTTATCAATGGGCCCTGACAGGTTTTATTAGGTCGAAAGCCGAACTGGCTGTCGGGTAGGAGGTTATGGGATTATATGTGATCTCCCATCCTTTGGGCTAGGATCTGCTCTAAGCATTTCCCTAGGCAGCTGAGGAGAGATAGGTCTGTAGGATGAGGGTTCTCTCTGGTCGGAGAAGTTTTTAGGGATCATGACGGTCGAGGCGGAGTTCCACACCGTCGGAAAGTACGAAAGGGAGAGACATTTGTTGTATATGGACGCTAGGCGTCTGATCGCTGGGGATGGTAGGTGTCTCAGTATAAGTTTGTTGAGACCGTCTTATCCGGGGCGGATATTTTGCCTTTTTAGAAGTAGTTGAAGGTTTGAATGGGAGTAACTGGGCAGAAAAACGGGTCATTATCATCCAGGATTTTCTCGGGTAATTCGGAGGTTTTGAAATCCTCAAGGTCTTGCTCTAGACGATTTTTAAAGTCGTCATCGAACGAGGGATCATTGGGTGAAGTGTAGACGGATTGGAAGTAGTAATGGAAAATTTCAGCCTTGTCTTGATTGGAAATTAAGTTACCCTGGGGATCGGTTAGGTGGGACTTGTGTTTGGTATTCCTTTTAGTGAGTATATTGAAGGTGTGCCAGAACTTCTTGCCATCTCTATAGTTGAGATTGGAGGTGGCCTGGACCCATTGTCTTTCGGTGTATGTGTTAGTTTCACGCCGAATTAGGGCGTTTGATCGGTTATATTCGCTTTTGAGAGCGGGGTCCCTTGATCTCAAGGGTTCGCGATATACTCGCGTCTTCCTTTTGATCAAGGTTACGATGTATTATGGGAGAGGTTTGCGGGAGATATTAATTGATTTTTGGGAAATTGAGGTTTCGACCGCTTCCGCGATAACGGAAGTTAAGTCGGTGACTGCTTTCTCGACATCGTTACGAGCGTGACATTATATGCCTGAAGATTATTGGAGATGTATTCGCCAAATACATTCCAATCAGTGTTTTGAAAATCTCTACGAACAATGTGTATTGGAGGAGGGGGACGGGACGGGACCGAGGGATGTTTTAACGAGAGAGGGGAGGTGGTCTGATGTGACAGTTTTACCTAAGTGGCAATCGGGGGAGATACGCTGAATTAGTGACTCGGTGCATATAATTTGATCGATTATAGAGGCACCTTGATGACTAATAAAGGTGGAATTGGTGTTCCTTATCCGGAACAGTGGTAGGGTAAGAATACTGTGGGCTAGGCAGATACCGTTTCTATTGGCCGACGAATCCCCAATTGAACATGTCGGGCATTAAGACCTACTAAGAGGATAGCATTGGGCAGGGCGGAGAAGTGGTCTAGGAGGGTATTGGAAATGGCTTCTTCGGAAAGATTGTAGTAACAAAAAAAGGTGGTAAGGGGAACATGTACCTTGCAACAACAAATTCGAGATGCTGCAGGTGCGGCGAAAGAGAATAAGGGGTGGCAGAAAATAAATTTGTGATTACGAGGGCTGTATCTCACAAACTATTGTGGGCGCTAAATCGAAGGAACGAATTATAGGAAGCAAAGTGAAGGGTACATCAAGTGGTTAGTTTCGTTTCACTGATTGCAAGGACTTGTATTTGATTGGTGGCTAATAGATTCTTAATGAGGGGGCGTTTCCGACGGACACCGTTTGCATTAATTGTACCTATTATGAGATCCATTGTACTTAGGGTGAGGGAGAGGGATTATGGTGAGGGGTTAAGGTGTAGGATTAGGATGGGATGTTGTGGGTAGTGATAGTAATACCATTACCAACAAAGTTGACCCTCGTACGGCGTTTTAAATATTCCCTGGACGTAATGTCGACAGCTTTTGCTATGTCGGCCCTACACTCGGGAAACAGTTGCATTATGGTGAGGGTAAGGAAGGCGATGAAATCGGAAATGGAAGGAAGTGTCTGACGTGGAAGGAGGGAGCGGTTTGGGTACGGCAGGCGCTGCTGCGGTGGTAGGAATCGCACGAGTCGCGCAGGAAAAGGAGTAGGTAGCGTGAGGTGGACCGCAGTTGTTCCACTTTGGTGTATTCAGGGGGATATAGGAGAAGGATTTGTAGCTTTCACCACAGGTGGGGCAACGGAGGGTACGGGTAGGATATTCGTAGGGAATATTCCCTATCTGCCTGCAAGTGGAGCAGTATGTAAGGATAGAGTTAGGGAAACGGAATTGCTCAAAGGGGTTGTGTCTACCAAAAAGGTAGACACCATTGGTTAGGAGGTGGTTGAGTATGGATTGGGAAGGGTTTTAAGGCGTATAAAGGATGTAGGAAGTTTGGTGGTATGTGAGATGATCCTGATCGCTTTCGTGACTTTGGGTAAATCAACGGAATCGCGGATCTCCTCGGCAAAGATGTCCTTGTCTACGCCACGCATGGCGCAAGAAAAGGACAAGGGTTTAGTAACGGCATTGGCGGAGAGAGCGGGCGTTTCGGGGCCCGACAGCTACGTGAGCGTCAATACAGGCTCACCAATGTGGTGCTGTATAGTTTACTGCACCGTAGATGACTGGGCTTCGCTCGTTTCCAAGAGACAGGTTCTTTTGTGGCTGAGTATTTAAGTTCAACCAAGGGTGACGGAAAAGGACGAGGGCTTGCAAAAAGGATTTTTGGGTTTTAAACCTGGCGGGAATGTTGCGAATTCAATATCGGGAAGTGGAATTGTAGGTATCGGAAAGTTTCGGAGAGGGTCTAGCGGTAGGGTTAGGTTACGATGCGGAAGTGGACCGGGAAGTTGAAGGGTTGGGTGTTTTAAAGGATCGGTAAATGGGTTTGGCTGCGGGTGGAATGTAGGAAAAGTCAATGGAAGACTAGAAGATGCCCTCACTAGTTTAGAAGGGGATGCGGTAGCTGACTGAAAGGATAGGGAAGCAGGTGGTGTAGAGGATCTAGGTGGCGGGGAACTCGGGGCGGGGAAGGATTAAAGGCGACCGTAGCCCGGAGGTCCGCTTTGCCATGTTTTATCATGGCGGGTTAGCGTGGGTACTTGAAATTGGGGTCAGAAGTTAAGGTGTTAAGGAAATAGTGGACTCTCACCGAGGTGCAGCCTCACACCCCGCTGGATTAAGGCTTGGAAGTTGAGAGTCCGATAGAATGGAGGGTTTTGTTAGTATTAACCCTTAGTTGGGAACATCTTTTCATGACGCTTATTAGTAATACCCGACCCTCAGTCGGAATACCGACAGAGGGTCGAATGTTACTTGTAAGCACTATAAATATGACCGAGGAAAAACAAATATCAATAAAGAAACGGTGGTTTTCATTCTACTAAAAATATTTTATTCTGAATAACTAGTATAGAAATAATGACAAATGGTTTTCAAAACATATAACATAGACATTATCGAAAAAATTCTTGATAACACAAATGTAAAGAACCAGCATCTTATACTTATACGTTTTAGAATAAATTAGGCACGGACCATCCTGTATGTAAAATTTCATAAGTTTACGCGATATTGCACAACAAATAATTTATTCATCACTGCTGACGTGTATTACTAAGAAACCGTAAGTTTCTGCACGTCAGAACGATTTTAACCAATCATGTAACGGTATTCCCCGCACGGTAGCCGCGAAGCCGCCCACCGATACCCCTTTATAAACTCGCGACGCGCATAATGAAGAAAGAATCGAAGTAGATTCCCGTTAAGCCGATATCCAGCAGCCGCCACCGTTGACCGTTCCAGAAACCAGTAGCCGCCGCCGTTCCGTCTGCTTAGAGTAAACACCGACCTGTTGTTCACCGACGAAGAGTCCTTCGCGATCGGGCAACCTAAAGCTCAATACCGCGATTGAAAGACACGTAAGTGGTAAAGTTATACATTCTGACAATTCACATTCAAACACTGCAGACCGTAAATACTTCCGGGCTAAGCACCAGGAGTTTTACAAAGCACACAAACACCTAGAGGCACGCAGGGTAGATCCCGACGTATCTCGTCCGTAAATACTTCGGCTAAGCACCAGGAGTTTTACAAAGCACACAAACACCTAGAGGCACGCAGGGTAGATCCCGACGTATCTCGTCACCACTTGAGGGTGAAGGGTTGTTACAGGGCTGTAAAGACCTACGACCTTTCTCTTAGTATATACAGTAAAGACAGGCCGTCGCCTTCGTTTTCTGGAAATTACTGAGACCCGCTCGAAACTCACACACTTACTGCATACAGATAACACGTAATAACCACATATGGTGTCTTTGATTAGTAGAGGAATACCTCCATAACCTGTAGTATAAATTTGTATATAAATATAACCATCGTAAATACCTGGTGCGAGAACGTTTGTAAATAAATTAAAGAGTACGTAGATTATTCGATCTTTACGTAAACCACTTAAAGTAATATTAAATATTTTGTTCCCTAGTTTAATTATCAATAATTAAACTTAGTATAGAGTAAGTAGTATAGAGAGTAATCCATTTAGTTAGATAAATAATCTAATTGCCTACATTAAACCGGTAATAATTAAAGAAAGATTGTCCGAATACATCGAGGTCGTATACGAGCATTTCGCGTGTATTACTTCCAGGAGTAGAACATCCTTGCTGCAGCGCTTCAGAGTTACTGGCATACAAACACGATATCGATTTTCTCAAACGAATCGGGTTCAATGCGCTGGCGCTTCGAGCAACCACTGCATCGAACAACACTCGCGCTACCGTACATACAGGACCGTATCCTAAACTGTATCTTTTAGGTAAGGATTAAGTTAAAAGACTATTTTTGTTCACAGAAGCGATTACGCACCCAGTGACACCAGGACCTGGACAAGGGAGTTCGCATGTACATGTTTTGTTGAATACGTTCTTATTTTCTTTATTGTAAATATTTATTTAATATACCTGTTAAAAATGCTTTACGAATTTTATTTAAGGTTACAGTGTTAAGCCCATCCAATAATCACTACGAACCACACCCCGTTTATAAAATAAACCCGATTGAGCAAAGCCGAGGCAAAGTAAAACCGCGCTGGGTTACCAAACCAGAAGGGCGCAATACTTATATATATATAAAATTGCACCTAAAAGTAAGGGAGCATTACATTTGACACCTAAACGTGGGGCTCGAAAAAACACTGAACACCTTAAATAATTTTCCGTTTACAGATTCCAAAAGGACCGCAGAAGTACCAGTAATCACATATTGTTGTTTTCCAGAGACACTAATCTGTCTGTTACAGGATGAGTATACCGAGGGACTCTGAGGATACCGACACAAGAGTGGGATGGATTTACCACCTCAAGAAGGATGAATTAGCAACCGAAGCTAGGAAATATAAACTAGAGACAGGAGGGAATGTAGATGCACTTCGTGCCAGGATAATAAAATACTTACGCACCGGAGAAGGACAAGTAACCACACTGACACCAGAAAGACTAACATTAACCGCTCCGATACCACCACCACCAGCTGGGGAACACCTAGACATTACCGGAACCAGACGCGCCGATATTTGCGATAGAATACGCAAATGGGGTGTGAAATACGACGGTATCAGCGATCCAATTTCTTTCTTGGAAAGAGTAGAAGAATTACAAACCTGCTACAACATCACCGACCGTGACCTATTACTCGCCCTTCCGGAATTATTAAAGGAAAGCACCCTGTTATGGTACAGAAACCATCAACAATCCTGGACGACTTGGAAAGATTTCTTGGTCAGTTTTAAAATACAATTTTACCACCGCGACATCAATTTCAACTAGAGGAGGAAATCCGAAATAGACTGCAAAAACCCCGAGAAAAAGCTACGGAATACGTAACCGCCGTCCTGACGCTAATGCGACGCCATGGAAACATGTCGAGAGAAGAACAACTACAACGTATGTATGACAACCTGAGGGTGGAATATAAATATTACATCCGTCAGAGAGATTTTAAAGACCTGACCGAACTTCTCGAGTTGGCTACCCAATTGAAATGCTACCTCCGCGGACACACTCACCGTCTCCCAGTCCAAACCGCCAGAAGGTACACTTTAGTGGTCTAACACCAGCTCCTGACCCACCAGCACACCGTCCCCGTGAAATCAACACCACTAAAACCGTTCCAACACCTATCACCACCCCGTATGATCGCTCCACCGTCTGTTGGAGATGTGGAAAACCGGACACTTCAAAGAGAGGTGTAGAGAACCGTTTAAAGCTTTTTGCTCGAGATGCAGCAAAGAAGGTGTATTATCCGAGACTGCCCTGTCCGCGGTCGGAAAACTCCAGACGCCGGTAAAGGGACACCAGGAACTTTACTACCCCGGCTTTTACACCTGGAAACAAAACAACCGCCAGCGAGTGGACCACTTGGCTACAAACCGTAGCGCAGTTTTCACGAAGGAAACCCGATAAAAGATTAGATCGTTCCTACGATGATAGACTCTTCCTAGAGATTATGGTCTTTAACAAAACCATCAATGCTTTAATTGATACCGGAGCATCCCGAACATATATAGGCGAGAAAGTAAAGAATTTACTAATTAACAACCGTATATATCCGAGCACGCTAAAAGCTGCAACTGTACGTCTTGCCGACAGTTCCATGACTGAAACCCGCGGTTGTACATTTTCCCCGCCAAGATAGGCAGGGAAACTCTCCAGTTACCGGGCTATTACATACCCCAACTGTCCACCGACATCGTGATTGGATTAGACGCGCTGGAACATCTTCAGGCCACTCTACACATACACCAGAAACAACTAGAAATCGCCGGAATACGTATCCCCTTGCAAAGTTCCGTACAAGGAGGATTGAGTGGAATACATGGACCAGACGTAGACCAGCTGCCCGAGTTAAATGAATTCCTGGAAACCGAGATGAGGAAGTTCACAAAGGTAACAGGAAAAGCCAAAGATGTTATACATAAGATCACACTCATGCCCGATGCTAAACCGATCAAACAGCGATACTATCCCCGCAATCCAGCAATGCAAGAACTTATCAATCAAGAGGTTGATAATATGCTTGCCGAAGCCATAATAGAACCGTCACACAGCCCGTGGAGTTCTCCCGTAGTGTTGGTTAAGAAACCAACTGGTTCATATCGATTCTGCGTCGACTTCCGAAAAGTTAACCAGGTCACCATCAAAGATGCATACCCGTTACCGTATATTCAAGGCATCTTAGACCAGCTACGAGAAGCAAGCTATATCAGTACCCTAGACCTGAAACAAGGATACTGGCAAATTCCTTTAGAAGATGGAAGTAAATCCATCACCGCTTTACAGTACCCGGCCGTGGATTATACCAATTCAAAGTTCTACTGTTTGGACTTCATTCCGCCCCTGCTACATTCCAGAGATTCTTAGATTCTATTATTGGTCCAGAACTGATTGGACGCGCTTTTGTATATCTAGATGATATCATAGTTCTGGGAAAAACATTTCAAGAACACCTGCATAACCTACGGGAAGTATTCAAGAGACTACGTGATAACGGACTTCAACTACAACCAGACAAATGCTACTTCTGTCAAACCCAACTCAAATATTTGGGACACGTCGTCACCGCAAAAGGAATTTTACCTGATCCAGAAAAATCGACGCAATCATCCAAATACCCGCTCCCCGTACCGTTAAGCAACTCCGTCAATTTTTGGGACTGGCATCGTGGTACCGCAAATATGTTAGTGGCTTTGCGAAATTAAGTCAACCGCTTACCGAACTCTTGAAAAGAACACCAGATATCAGTGGACCGACACACAAAATCACGCCTTTGAAGCCATTAAACAAGCTTTAACCGCCCCCTGTATTAGCCTGTCCGGATTTTAATCAACCTTTTGTACTACAAACCGACGCAAGTACCACCGGAATTGAGCCGTGCTAACACAAGGACAAGCACCGAATGAACGAGTGATAGCATATATCAGCAGGGCACTGAACCCAGCGGAAAGGAATTACTCGACGATTGAACAAGAGTGCCTGGCCGTAGTATGGGCCATACAAAAACTAAAAAGTTACCTAGAGGGTTATAAATTCACCGTGTTGACCGATCATAGAAGTCTCAAGTGGCTTCGCACGCTAGAGAAACCGACATCCCGTCTAGCCCGCTGGATAATGGAACTACAACAGTTTGACTTCCAGGTGGAGTACCGAAAAGGGGCACTGAACAACGTGGCCGACGCGCTATCTCGCTTACACGAGGACGATAGAGTAAAAGCCGACCTATCTCCATTAGAGGTGGAGGAAACCGACGAGATAACCTGTCCATGGTATCGAGGCTTAATACAACAAGTCCGAGAGCACCCTGATCACCACCCTCGATATAAAATAGAGGAAGGACAACTATTTAAATCATTCCCTGATCCGACACCCGAAAAAGAGATGGGAAGCCATCCTAGTTGGAAACTTTGTATACCGCTAGAAAACGCCGAGATATCCTGGAAGAATGTCACGATGTCCCCACCGCAGGACACCTGGGAATTGCGAAAACACTATGCCGCATATACCGTAATTACTACTGGCCCACCATAAAATCCGACGTGATAAAATACGTAAAACGTGTATAAGTTGCCAGACTTATAAAGTAGTACGCAAAAGCCGCAAGGAGAAATGTACTTTTCGCGACCTGGACATCCGTGGACCAACGTAAGTACCGACCTTATCGGACCGCTGCCGCGTTCCAAGAAAGGCTATAAATTCCTGTTAGTTTTTCAAGACCGGTTAACTAAGTGGGTCGAACTTAAACCGCTCCGTAACGCTACCAGTCCGCCGATTATCCAAGCGTTAAAAGAACAAATAATATACCGCTTTGGAACTCCCCGACACTTGATCTCCGACAACGGCCCACAGTATACCAGCAAACTATTCCGCACGTTCTTAAAGGAACATGGAATCAACCATCGTTCTACGCCACCATACTCCCGCATGCCAACCCGGTGGAAAGAACCAATAAAGTGATCGGGACGATGATCGCACAATTTACGCGAAACAACCAGCGAGAGTGGGACGCTCACCTGCCGGAAATAGCCTTCGCTATCAATACCGTACAGCATGGATCAACTGGTTTCTCCCTGCCTTACTTAATCTCGGGAGAGAATTAGAACCACCTAGGGCATGGTCAACCCAGAAACAACCGCCGACAACAGAAGCAACCACCGTAACCGCAGCTGATCAAGCGCAACACATGAAGTATTTAAAAGATCTACAAGAACTTGCTAGAGATTCATTAGCAAAGACCTTTGAAGTACAACGGTATCATTACAACTTGCGTCACCGAGCCTACCGCCCCGCAAAGGAGATCTTGTATATCGTAAAACACATTACCTGTCCAGCAAAGCAAAAGAATTTTCCGCGAAATTAGCGAAAAATATGCCGGTCCTTACCTTGTGTATAAAATAAAATCGCCCGTAATTGTCGAGCTCCGAGAACCCGGTAGTAGGAGAAGCGCGGGAGAAGCGCATGTAAAAGATTTGAGAAATGCGATTGACGTCACCGATCAGACTAGACCAACGACCAATGGGAACGTTGAAAATTTAACGGCTATGAAAAACCCGCGTGTTCAAAATCATATAAAAGCAAAGGATAAAACCAGAAATGATATCTTTCAAAATGGCCCCATTTAAACAATGCGTCCGCCGAAAACTCCCGGTAAGAATATCGCCCTGGCAGCCACACCACTACCGCCGACCCGGGACCGAAGACTTGGACGCCGCGTTCCTAACGCGACGAAATTCTCCGGTCCGGGAACAATCTCCGCCGCCTGCGCCACGCACACCGTCTCCAGGACCATCCGCAAGGGATACAGCATGGTATTGGTCACCACCCGGCTACACACCGACGGGAGACCAAGGACCCCACCACGCCGGAACATTTGCGCCGGACAACCGAGGTGACCGGAGGAATGAGGAGCTGCATATCCGGAAATACCCGAACCGGCCCGCCTTATGCCGCCCCGGAATGCCTTAGCCGCCGCCAGCGACGCAATCGCCGTCGCGTTAGCATCACCATGCCTGATGGCATGAGGGTCAAGGTAAAGCGGACGGATCTTCCGCAAGAAGAGGAAAGGGTGGTATGTAAAGAACCAGCATCTTATACTTATACGTTTTAGAATAAATTAGGCACGGACCATCCTGTATGTAAAATTTCATAAGTTTACGCGATATTGCACAACAAATAATTTATTCATCACTGCTGACGTGTATTACTAAGAAACCGTAAGTTTCTGCACGTCAGAACGATTTTAACCAATCATGTAACGGTATTCCCCGCACGGTAGCCGCGAAGCCGCCCACCGATACCCCTTTATAAACTCGCGACGCGCATAATGAAGAAGAATCGAAGTAGATTCCCGTTAAGCCGATATCCAGCAGCCGCCACCGTTGACCGTTCCAGAAACCAGTAGCCGCCGCCGTTCCGTCTGCTTAGAGTAAACACCGACCTGTTGTTCACCGACGAAGAGTCCTTCGCGATCGGGCAACCTAAAGCTCAATACCGCGATTGAAAGACACGTAAGTGTGTAAAGTTATACATTCTGACAATTCACATTCAAACACTGCAGACCGTAAATACTTCCGGGCTAAGCACCAGGAGTTTTACAAACACACAACACCTAGAGGCACGCAGGGTAGATCCCGACGTATCTCGTCCGTAAATACTTCCGCTAAGCACCAGGAGTTTTACAAAGCACACAAACACCTAGAGGCACGCAGGGTAGATCCCGACGTATCTCGTCACCACTTGAGGGTGAAGGGTTGTTACAGGGCTGTAAAGACCTACGACCTTTCTCTTAGTATATACAGTAAAGACAGGCCGTCGCCTTCGTTTTCTGGAAATTACTGAGACCCGCTCGAAACTCACACACTTACTGCATACAGATAACACGTAATAACCACATATGGTGTCTTTGATTAGTAGAGGAATACCTCCATAACCTGTAGTATAAATTTGTATATAAATATAACCATCGTAAATACCTGGTGCGAGAACGTTTGTAAATAAATTAAAGAGTACGTAGATTATTCGATCTTTACGTAAACCACTTAAAGTAATATTAAATATTTCGTTCCCTAGTTTAATTATCAATAATTAAACTTAGTATAGAGTAAGTAGTATAGAGAGTAATCCATTTAGTTAGATAAATAATTTAATTGCCTACATTAAACCGGTAATAATTAAAGAAAGATTGTCCGAATACATCGAGGTCGTATACGAGCATTTCGCGTGTATTACTTCCAGGGAGTAGAACATCCTTGCTGCAGCGCTTCAGAGTTACTGGCATACAAACACGATATCGATTTTCTCAAACGAATCGGGTTCAATGCGCTGGCGCTTCGAGCAACCACTGCATCGAACAACACTCGCGCTACCGTACATACAGGACCGTATCCTAAACTGTATCTTTTAGGTAAGGATTAAGTTAAAAAGACTATTTTGTTCACAGAAGCGATTACGCACCCAGTGACACCAGGACCTGGACAAGGGAGTTCGCATGTACATGTTTTGTTGAATACGTTCTTATTTTCTTTATTGTAAATATTTATTTAATATACCTGTTAAAAATGCTTTACGAATTTTATTTAAGGTTACAGTGTTAAGCCCATCCAATAATCACTACGAACCACACCCCGTTTATAAAATAAACCCGATTGAGCAAAGCCGAGGCAAAGTAAAACCGCGCTGGGTTACCAAACCAGAAGGGCGCAATACTTATATATATATAAAATTGCACCTAAAAGTAAGGGAGCATTACACAAAGAAGAAACGATTTTACTTAAACCTGAAGATAGAAGTTACTTACAGGTACTATAGATACATGGCAGTGACTGACAAAATGCAAACAGTGATAAAAGAAATGCAGTTTATGCTCAACCGAAAATGAATTAAAATAATAATGAATTCTTATCAAAAAATATAACTAACAAAAAATAGGATTTACAGGCGCTATAAATGCATGCATAGTGCAAAAATGAGAAATACAGTTTTTAATCAACCTGAAATGTATAAAAATAGAAACAAATCCATAAAATATATGTAACAATACTCACAAAACCTCGTTGTGACAAAAAGGAACATCTGTTCTGAAAAATTATTGCTGAATTACTTATAACTCTTAGCAACAGGAATTGCACATTTTTTTTAACATTCCAAATATGTTGGATTATTGCAAAGGACACATTTATAGGCAGTCATTCTCCTTAATTTTGGTGGACAATAACTGCAGTTTTTTCGGTTCAAGTATTTGGAATACTGTTTTCCTCATTCGGTATATCCAATACTTGAAATATGATTTTTTTTAAATCTGCATATGTTTTCTTGCTAAACTTGTAGCCAAATTATATATGTAGTCATTATTAGTTTCCTTTCTATTTTTGCAATAAGTCTGCTATATGATTCGGGAATTTGCACAGCTTACAGCTATCATATTATAAAATATAGCCAGAGTTCATCTTCTGGTTCTCCAGTTTGCAGAGTAATTTGCAACCTTTTGGTCCAGCGTATCTACGCCAGATTTAGTAGAATTGTAGAAACTGACTATTTCTGACTTGTTTGTGGTATAAGTGTAATTTGAATGATGCATAGATAGGACTAACCAAACGACTCTGTACTTCTTAGGAACGAATGACAAAAGAGTGTAGTCTTTCGTAAAGTCATAAATGACTGTATTAACAGACCTCCGCTTGTTCAGAAATTCCGTAGGGATTTCCCGTTTATTTTTTTTAGCGTTCCAACATAGGTTAGACCTCTTCTCTGTAGTTCTTCTAGAAGCTCAAGAAAAGAAAACCAGTTGTCACCGGTGATGTTTCTGTTTGAGCGAGTAATTGGTTTTGCCAGGCGGAGAACCGCTTGAGTCGGTTTGTTAAGTTTTCTCTCATCGGCTGACAGGGTAGTGCCATCCCTGTCTTTGTCAGTGTAGATATAGGCATTATATAGATACGAATTATGGGCATCCGTTAGGCACATAATTTTAATTCCATACTTCGCGGGCTTCTGGGGTATGTACATCCGAAATGGACATCTGCCCCTAAACACGAGTAACATCTTGTCTACGCAAGCTCAGTTTCCGATGGCATAATTAGACTGGCAATTAGAAATAAATTTCCCAAATATATCCGATATTGCTGCAGCCGGATTATTTGCTTTTCTAATGTTCCTCGTTTCTGCATTGTCAAAACTTAGAGCAAATAGAAGCGTTCGGCAGCGCTTCAAAGGAATAATTTCTAGAAAATATAGGGCGCCCAGCAGGACCTGTAGAGAACAAAGAAGACAGGTTCTCTCTGCCGGATTTAAAAATTGAGCATTAGCAAGCCTATAAGAGCATCTATTTCTACCGAGTCTGTATCTTTATAATTTGGCGACTGATGTTCCTTGAATTTCAGTCTGAGTGCCTGTCATTTTTTGTTCGTGTGATTTACTACATCCGATATAATCGTGTTGTCAAACAACAGTTTCCATATTTCTTCTGACGTGGGTGCATCTTTTAGATTCTTTGCCGCTCCTTGCAATGCAGGTATCTTCATTCTTATAAGGTTATGTTTTACTGTTCTTGAGCTACTAGGTTCAAAACTATTCCATGTAAAGCACCTGTTTTTACCATAATAACACAATGGTATATCTTCGTCTGACATAGTTTCTTCGTTGAGAGTGTTGCCATGATATTCTCTTTCTTCGAGTCTTATTCCCTGTTCTTCTGATTCCATTGGCTGAAGCCCTTCTTCGTTATGGTTGTTTGTAGCTTCTTCGTTACTTCTCATTTCTTCGAGGGACATGTTCAACTTCTTCGCTCAGCAGAATATTCGGATTATCTTCATAGTTGGAGTAATCTGAATCTTCTTCAAATTCCACATGGTCGTCATCTATCAACGAATTGTCTGAAATGTATTCTTCATCACTAACGTCGTCTTCGTGAGGTGGAGGTACAAAAGAGAGAATTTTCAGAGTTCTTTTGAATACAGAGTAGATATTTTCAGTTGAAGGATTTTATATATTATTCAATTCAATACAAACCTAAGCTGTCGCTAACGTACCGACGTATCACACTGGATTAGTAAACAAACTGTAGTAGTTTTTTTTCAATATTGTACTCTCAAACGGAATTATGTATTACGTACTCTTATGGTAACATCCGACTGTGGGACGGGGTTATATATTACACTACTGGTAAGATCCGATTCACAGACGTATAACCTTCAATCAGCAAGCGGATATCACAGCACAACACTTCGTACTTGTACACTGTTGCTCAACTACAGAACACTGCAACGGCAACGTCATTGAAGTTACTTGTGCCGATTCTGTCACCTTATGAATCTCGTCGTCCGCCTAATAGTCGGATGTTACTAACTGAGGGTTAACAAACAAAAAATAAAGAATAAAAATTTATTGTTTATTAATCAATACCTCGTTATCTGTTGTGGTTCCTTGCTGCTATTCCTGTGGCTCTCCTGGTGTCCTTCCTGATCGTTTGGCTCCTGGCTGGTTCTAGTACTTCTTTCCTGGACGGGGCCCGCATCTTTTTGTCGACTGTATGCGGAGTAGTGACAATCCTAACGTAGAAACGGCGGTGCCCGGCGCGAAAGCGTAAAACGTTAAGTTCTTTTTTTGTAAGTTGCTTTAGAGTGCAATAAAAATTGCAATGGCTGTAACGCTAGGAGGTTCGATACCAAAGTTCGGACTGCCCTGCGGGTTAAGATAGCCCGTTCCATTGAAGACCATTTTTAAAATTATTCACGTTATTTCTTTATTCCAACCAATCACAGTTTGTGCAGTATTCCTAATGTGTATATATTTACCTATTTATTTATTTGGTAGCCGGTAATTTATTGGTAATTAAAATTAAACTATATTTTTAAATGAAACTTTCCAAGGTTAATGGTGAATCTTTAATTAGTTTTCGGCAATCCGCCAAGTGCACTTTATTTTCCTCATTATCCCACAATATAAATCCTAATGAAAATTACGAAAGTTATAGCCGTAAGGAACTTTAGCGTTCCCAGGAAGAATGCTTCCCTTATCCGCATACGCCGATAACCCGCGTATCTATCAAAATTTTGAATGCAATGTATACGTATAGCGACATTTCAATTTATTTAAGTACTGTATGTTCCCAAAACATTAATACCTCACAAAGAATTGTAAACATTTTTAGCTTTTACACATACACAGTTAGTATGAATACGTTACTCATTGTAAATTTTGGTTGACGGAAGCAGGGCAACTAGGAATTATTCAATTATAAAAATAATACATTTTTATGTAATAATAGAAAGGGGGAAAAGGACCACGTATTTCATTCCCTCGAGGTTTCCAAGCTCCTTCAGCCACAATCATGGATTCCTAGCATACATACATAGATTCAGTGTTGGGTAGGATCTAGATCAAAGTGATCTAGATCCAGGATCTAGATCCACTAAAAGGATCTATGATCTGGATCTAGATACTTTGCTCTGCTAGGATCTAGTATCTGGATCTAGATCACATTTTAACAGATCTTTAGTACTTGAATCCAAAGATCCATTAGAATATTTTAAAATGTATTTTAAGGGTATTTTGTGAAATTTTTATCTGGCTTGAGGCAACAGAGCTTTATATTTAAAAAATACATTATGCTCCGTTACGATCGTTACATCCGTACCCCACAGAGATACATACACATTTGCACAATTACCTACTGCCTGAGGCATGTTAAATTCCGAAATAACCAATAATAGAACAATTCATTTCCTATGTTAAAATTTCCGTCGGTCGTTTTTGTTTCCCAAAGCTACAAAGGCAGGTAATGACAGCTAAGTGCTAATCTAATGACTTAATGAGTAATGACAATGGGGTTATTCATCCATTAAAGTAGGTTAAGTGGAACTGGAATTCCCTGTTGCTAATTTAATCGACCAAAAGGAGGTATAGAAAAACAACAATCTTGTCTTCAGTTCTTAAGAATACGACTTTAAGTAAAGCACATTTGTTAATTGTTAGTTAGATCAACAATGAGTGACGAAGCTGAATTAATGGAAGTTCCGCCAATCTTAAGCGGTAAATTTTATAAAATTTTATCAAAATGTGACAACAAGATAGTGACCCAGTGTCTAAATTGTCCCGCACAAATACAAGGTCATGTGACTTCAACAGGAAATTTTACTCGGCATATGAAGGTATGTATTAATATAGTTTTTGGCAGAATTTTAGTATCACTTATTGGATTCTTACGAAATACATAATCTGATTTATCAAAACGTGATTTGTAGACTTAATTTTTCTTATTAAATTCTATATGAATTACGTAAAGTATTTTTTGTTGCAAAATACTTAGTTTCTCGTGTAAAAGAACGTTTACAAAAGGTTGAGATTTATTTCTTAAAGTCCCTAATGCATCAAAAACTTTTTAAATGTTTATGATACCTGTATTCATAAAAAGATGGGATTCAGTCGCTTTCAAAATTGGTGTTATCTAAATTTTGACTGAAACTTGAAGTGACTTCAATCTGAATTTTATAAATTAACATACACTTTCTCCTTTTTTTCTAGAGAAAGCATCCAGTAACATTTAGCAAATTCGATGCAGAAAAGACAACAAAAAAAAGTAAAACCGAAATTTTATCAATGAAGAATTTCAACAAGACTAACATTTTTCAACGATCTACCAGTTCTACCACAAAGAACTCGGTTAACAAACTCGTCTTAGATTACATAATTGAAGAGATGAGGATTATTTGTACAGTCGAAAAACCCGCATTTACTAGGTTAGTAGAAGGAATTTCTGGCAAGAAAACCTTGTGACCGAAAAACGCTCAAGAGTAAATTAGAAGAAGTGAAATCAGCAGTTATTGGTGCTTTAATAGAAGAATTAAATAAAACCAAATACGTCTGTACAACTGCAGATGTTTGGAGCACCAATAACAAAAGTTATCTTGGTATGACTGCACACTTTATCGATAGTAATAGCTTCCAACGTAAATCTTTTGCATTAAGCTGTAGGCGATTTAAATTTGCACACACATTTGACAGAATTGCGGAATTAATAAGTGAAATTCATAACGAATACAAATTAAATCTCGGTAAAATTTCAGGAACGGTAACAGATAACGCAAGCAACTTTAATAAAGCTTTTAACGTATTTACTGCTTCTATATGTAATAAGAGCAGCGATAGCGAATTAACAGAGTTGCAAAATCAAAATGATGTAGACGTTGAATCATTACCTGCTTTTGATACTGACAGTACTTACGTGCTTTTGCCCGAACATTTTAAGTGTTGTTCGCATACACTCAGCCTTGTAATTACGATAGATGCAGCTAAAGCATTTGAAAACATAAGTATAAAAAAATGTACGATACTGTTTTTGGGAAAGCTTATTCTTTATGGAATTTAGTGAGTAGGTCAACTAAGGCGTCGGATCAGTTAGAAAATGTTTGCGGTGTCAAATTGAAAGTTCCTTGTCCTACTCGTTGGAATTCCATGTATGACGCATGTGTTAAGCTAATTAATATTGAAGCAAAATTAAGTGATGTTTGTAAGTTATTAAAATTAGACGTGTTCCAACTGTCAGATTTTGTGTTTTTAAACGAATATATTTCTGTTACAAAACCTATAACCGTTGCAATAGATATTTTACAAGATGAAAAAACTTGTCAGTTAGGTACTGTTTTGCCAACACTTTTCAAAATTAAAGCTAGCTTAGAAGCAATGACAAAACTGACATTTTGTTCTAAATTAAGAGAATGTTTATTGAACGGCTTTACAAGACGTTTCTCTAATATAATGGATATTAAAAATTCTAGTAGTCGACCATACCTGTTATCCACAATTTCTAACCCAAAATTTAAATTATGGTGGTTAAAAATTACCCCCTTTAAAAATGAAACAGCATTCTGTCAAACACAATTATTGTGTGAACTTAACAATTCTGGATTTCAAGAAAATCTTAATACTTCAGAATCAGAAATTCAGTTCACACGTACTGAAAAAAGATCCTCTGCCACGGACGAATTCTTTCATTTTTTAAAAATAAATACTCAATCGCAAACAACATTTGATTCAGAATGCACAAATTATTTTAAAGACACAAGCACTAACTATGAGCAATTAAATATGTACCCTGCTATAAAAGAAATCTTTTTAAAATATAATTCTATACTTCCTTCATCTGCCCCGTTGAAAGGATATTTAGTATGGGTGGAC
>JARFJB010001512.1:0-19133 GCA_036346205.1 Vesta saturnalis
CACCTGAACAATGGATCTCTATAACCTTCGAGGGAACGGTTACCAAACAGCTATCTGTTTTGGGAAACGGCTACCTGTTTTAGGAAACGGCTACCTGTTTTAGGAAACGGCTACCTGTTTTTAGGAAACAGCTACCTGTTTTAGGAAACGGCTACCTGTTTAGACCACTTTAGGGCTCTAGGGGTGGGTTTGGCTTGATGACCTTGAAACATGCATAGACAACACCTCGGGGTTTGCTTAGGTTTGTAATAAGTTACGGACAACGTCTCTAAGTAAGCTGAATGTATGGTTAGTATACAATATAATGAAGCGATGACCTATTAGGAAAGATGATGATGATATCTTGTGGACCACATTAAACGAAAATTGAATGCGAAAACAAATAATAAATAGATATGCTCCAGTAAAGGTATTACAAAATGTTACCATAATATGTATATTTTATTTTGCTATTCCTAAGAAGCTTTAAGAGTCTAACATAAGAACTGTAATATTATACCTTCTCAATACCTTGTCAATAAAATTTAACCTTGAAGATTGGTTGGTATGAATTGTAATATGATACCAATAAATCTTAACCTTGAAGAGCTTAGCCAATATAGCTGCAGACACACGCTACATTTTTTTTTTTTGTCTGGTTGTCTTCGTTAGCGTGTTGTATATGCGCTAATGCAATCTTTCCTACAGTTCCGGCGCTGGTAATGCATCATTCTCAACCAGATATTGCTTTGGTTGGTATGAATTGTAATATGATACCAATAAATCTTAACCTTGAAGAGCTTAGCCAATATAGCTGCAGACACCATATTATTATACACCACATTTTTTAGTCTCATCAATAGCAGCTCTCTTCATTATGATATACCCTTCATTTAATCAAAATAGAAGACTTTCTTTTTTTTTGCAACAAAAATATATAATTTATTTCCAAACAATTATACATAGATATATATTTATTATTTTTTTACAGAAATGTTAAATTAGTCATCTTTCCTACAGTTCCGGCGCTGGTAATGCATCATTCTCAACCAGATATTGCTTAAACTTTTCAATGCGATCTTCTTTTGAACTATTCATAAAATCCTAAGGTAAGTATGCACTTAAAGTTCTGGGTTTCAATGATAATATGTTTCCCATACTGATAGTATTCATATCAATCACTTTATATTTTGCGTCTTTTACGTTCGTGAAGGATTTACAGAAAGTGCTACTGTTCAATGCAGATAGATCCATCTTTATTGATTCGAGAACGCTTATGAATTATAGTTGACACCGGAACTGTCCTATATATTACTGCATCATGATGTTAGAGGAGAGTGCACTTTGATAATTGTATCGATAGGCTAATCTGCATCTGATGAGGAATACTACCATCAAGAGATGCCATCCATTTTCATTGCAAAACTGATGCAATTGCGCGGCTTTCAATTCTTCTACAAAACATGTTCTACATATTTTTTAAATTT
Source organism: Vesta saturnalis (assembly GCA_036346205.1). Classification (NCBI taxonomy): domain Eukaryota; kingdom Metazoa; phylum Arthropoda; class Insecta; order Coleoptera; family Lampyridae; genus Vesta; species Vesta saturnalis. Next base: position 1,467 of record JARFJB010001512.1, read on the forward strand.
AAAAACTTTTCACATATCTTTACCCTTTTCATACTTTTTCACTAGGACGTTACAGCTTCACTATAATCACCCCCGTAAACCGCCTCATGTTCGGCATCGAATACTAATGCTGAAAATTCTTGCTTCAAGCGTTCCACCCTGTTCTCAGGTCAGTTGCTTTGGTCCATTGTTTGAGCGTATGCCATCCACATGTTTGACACAACACCACTACCCATTACACTATTTTTATATTGTTACTCTAAACGACCCCACTATGTTACATTAGTGCAGATATGAACCATCTCTTTGATTACCATACATATCTGGTTACGCGCATAAGCTACTTTCAACGATCATGCTGTCACTATACTTTTAGCTGTAACGCGATCAACTTTTTAGTGAGGACTTGAACCGGCCATTTTAGCTATGATATACAGATCAATAACCTTTGAACACACTATTTTATAGACTTCTAAGAATTGTAATATGATGATGATGATGACATTACAGTTTCTATTTTTAGCTTCGGGCCTTGACCTTGTAATATGATGAGGATGGTGACATTGCAATTTCTATTTTTAGCTTGAAGTGGAGTATTCACCTTCAATGAACTCATGACCTACTTTTTATGCATAGCTTATGAGATCATCGTCGTGACCTTCAAGTGGAGTAGATCTTGAAAATTCTATTCTTAGATTTATGATTACCTTACAATTTCTATTTATAGCTTTTCGCCCTGACCATTTCTAAAAATGTTGGAAACAGCTATCACTTTCATAGTTCAAGCACCGTCTATCGTTTACACAAAATAATTGCAATTCCATTCTAGTCAGTACTTGAATATAATATTACAAATCATACTATATGGATGCATTTTTGCAATTGCATGCTTTTTACTCATTACGAGTACAATCCATTTAACTTGAATTGCAATTGTGTATATATTGTAAGATGTCTGAAGATTGATTGTGAGCGTTATTATTACTTTATTTCATGAAAAATCGTTACAATCTATTTTAGAAAAACCGTATTACAAATAGTTTACAAATTAGTTACATTAAGGTTTTATTATATCATATTTCATATTGGTGCCTAATTTATTGAGGAAAATGTATTTTAATATTCCAATAGTAAAGAGGACCTTCAAGTTTTTCCAATTTTTTTAGTTCTATCATTTCTAATTTATTGGATCTGTATGAAATTTCAGAATTTTGGGTAAAGGATTATCGAGTTGTGATTTATTAACAATTAACAACTTTCAATTTCAATTTTTAGTTGGTAAAACAAATTTTTTTTATCACATTTTGAGGAATTTTGAAACTGCTATTATTGGCGCTCTTTTATTGGATCTGTATACGAAATTTCAGAATTTTTGGGTAAAGGATTATCGAGTTGTGATTTATTAAAATTAACGTTCAGTTACGTATTAGTTTAATTCATAAAGCAAAATTTTTATAAAATTTTTTTTTTTTTTTTTTTTTTTTTTTTGAGAATTTTTAAACTGCTATTATTAGCGCTTTTTATTGAACCTATATGAAAACAGAATTTTTGGGTAAAGAATTATCGAGTTGTGATTTATTAAGCAATTAACAACTTTCAATTTCATATTGCTTTATTGGTAAAACAAATTTTTTTATCACATTTTGGGGACATTTTGAAACTGCTATTATTGGCGCTCTTATTTATTGGATCTGTATACGAAATTTCAGAATTTTGGGTAAAGGACATTGGTTGTGATTTATTAAACAATTAACAATTCACTTACGTATAAATTTTCATTTGGTAAAATTCATCTTTTTATCAAATTTTTTTTTGGTTTTAAAATTTTGAAACTGCTATCATTGGCGCTCTAATTTATTGGACCTGTATACGAAATTTCAGAATTTTTGGGTAAAGGAAAAAACAAATCATAGATTTTTTATTCAGTAAATGCTATACATTAGATAAGCAGGTTGATAATACAAAATTTCCATTAAACATACAGTGTTATATGAATTAATATTATACTTAGCATTTATAACATCATCAATATCTTTATAAATGTCATCATCACCACCACTGAATTCTCTCCATTTTACATTGGTGGGGTGCTACTAAAAAGAAAATGTTATGTTTGTTGTTTTGCCAGCTGCAAAACTACTTATAAACACATCCTTCATGTTTAGGAGTGTTTTTTCTTCAATTCGTGTTTTTCTTTTTTGAAATATACATAAAAGCGTTCCGGCAATACACATTTAAAATCACCCGTTTCTATCACTATACGTTCACCATACTTAGTATTAATTATATCCATATTCGTTACTTTATACTTTTGATATATCGAGCTCACGCATTTTTAAAGGGTTTAATAGGTGCTTTGGTTTAACCCTGTTAATTCCATATTTAACAATTATGTGTTGCAGACTGATCTCAACATACAGCTGCTGCAATTTATATAAGAAATATGCGTCCTAATATTACAACATGCTTAAACTTGTTAAATACCTACTGTTGACCTTGACTAGAAATATGATGATCAGCTCCAAAATTTATATTTCCCGCAAAAGTTTGACCTTGAAAATTATTTATGATTACCTGGCAATTTCTATTTTAGCTTTTCACCTTTTATATTTCTAAGAAATATGACACCACCGTAAGTCTTCGACCTTGAATACTATTTTTTATTACCTTGCAACTTTTTACCTTTGACCTTGACTTAGCAGGGTTACCAACCTAACACGTTGCAATTATGCAGTACTTGAATGTAATTTACAAATCATACTATATGGATGCATTTTTGCAATTGCATGCTTTTACTCATTACGAGTACAATCCATTTAACTTGAATTACAATTGTGTATATATATTGTAAGATGTCTGAAGATTCATTGTGAGCGTTATTATCTGACCTTGAAAGCATAGACTTTAAACAATGAGCCACCTTCTTGATTTCTCAGAATAGGGCGTGGCCTCGAAACATGCATAGACTTGCTTGAGGGCAATGACCTTCAGGATAATCAACAGTCTAGTAACTTTTCTAGTGACCTTGAAGGACTCGTGCAAGCATGACTTGAAGAGGGGGGTACCTAACACGTGGCCTTGGCAGGAGTACAAACCACGTGGCCTTTTTAGCAGCTACCCAAAATAGGCAATGTTACTAACCTGTGACCTTGAAACAACGCGTACGTGCACGGTGAGTTAGGATCCCTATAGCTATACTACTCATCTTTCATTCGTCCAACGACGGAAGCAGTCGGAATACCATGCAACTCATTATGATAGTTAAGTATCATATTCGTCTAAATTATTTCGCATGTAACATATCATCAGTTACTATCTCAACAATCAAAGAATCCGTGTCAGTAAGAGCAACGTGACATTCTTGCCATAATGAGCTCGTAAGATATCATAAAAAACCGATACATTATAATTTTGGAAAGATCTAAAATACTGAATCCGACATAGACGGGTTTGTCGTACGTAACTACCTGTTTCGACAATTCCGCCGCAAACAATTTATCAGTGAATTGAATAAAATTTTTAAATTGCGGTTTTGCAACGTACCGCCTAGACCTACCCGACGACCGTTATTTTCCCAATGTGTTAACAGTTTAATAACTCTTCGTTTATCGACATTTTCCATTGTTTTACCAAACACGCCATTATTCATGATTTTATAGAAATCCTTTTCAAACTTGTTTTGTGTTGGGAAGCTGTATTAAGGTCTACGTATGGTAACCACGGACTCTGACGAAATCGTAAAACCCTATGAATACGAGTAACAATTAAGCCATGCTCTATACATTGTTTTAAATAGCGGTAATGTATAACATAGTTGGTCTTATCACACAGGTTCGGGATTAACTTCTCCTTTTCCTTTTGGGGAAATGTTGGTTGCGCAGATTTTTTCAATTTCCAAAGGGACAAAACGGGATTTTAAAAATCCCCGTTTTGTTTTGGTTTTCGTCATTTTGCAGGGAATTGGGTGGGGGGATAAATTTGTATTTTAAAATTCAACCTTCCCAGTAACAAAATTTCCAACCCAAATCCGGGGCCGTCATTCAAATCAAATCTTTTTTTAAAAAACCCCTAAAACCCCGTTTTTTCAAAAAAGTGTTTCCTTAAATTTCCTCCCTTTGAGGTAACCCAACAAATTTTAAACCCATTCGTTTTGGAGGCAAAGGTATTTTTTGGGCCTTCATTACTTTTCCAAAAGCCGTAAATTTTAAATTCGGTGGCCATTCTAAATATTTTTGTAAAAAACAACTTTTTCCCGGTTTGTTTTTTTTAAAGGAAATCAATTAAAAGGTTTGGAAAAACAAAAAACCTTTTTTCGTTTTAAATTTAAGCGGAATGCTTCTTTCCGGCTTGGAATAAACAAAAAGTTAACCCTCCACCCCGGAAATTTAAAACCTTTTTTTGTTTTAAAAAGTTGATACATTAATTCCAATTTTAATCCCCGGGTTTTCCCCCCCCCCCCCCCCCCCCGGGGGGGGGGGGGGGGGGGGGGGTAAATTCCCCTTAGCTTTTTTTTTCCGGGTAATTTTTATATACGAATTCAGGTGTGACACTGTCGGGGTTTTCTCCCATTAAAAATACAAATCTCCAAAAATTTCCCGTTCCGCCATTATTTGGTTTAATAAACAGAAAATTTTTATTACATAAGTGATTATCGTTTGGACGACTAATTAATAAATTAAATGAATGCCTTTTGGTTTGGTTAGAGGCCCCCTATCCGTCACTTACCTAAAGGTTGTCTAACCCTAAACATTAAGGAAATTTTTATTTCTCAAAGTTGAAATATTCTAAAAATGTACCCATCCATTGAATAATCTGAAATCGGGTAAGAAGATGGCTTGTTACTCCCGTTTGTACTTCCGATACAACGCCCATCAAGCACAATTATATTTTTTTAATTGATAGGCTGTTTATGTCGTTTGGCGGGGACACCATATAGGAAACCAGTGGTGGGAAAATTGATGTTCACCTCTTACGAATTGCACCAGGGACCACCCTAAAACAGTTGTTACAACATTACACCATACTACCTTACCTAATTTTATGTGAAATTTGCTTTGATCCAATATTTTACTTATTTTTAAATACTCTTCTAACACCTCCCTACACGAGAATACATATTATCTAAAGGATTTCGTTCTGTGCTTTCCACTGTTTAAAAGTATAAACCAAAAGCTCAAATTACATTTTAATGGTAGTGTTTCCCAACGATTTTTCCCTTAATCGTTCCTTTTTGCCTAAATGAAAACGAAGTTTCATGGTGACAGGCGGTAGCCTCGTTGTTTAAACGCATTTCAATCATTCGCCCCAGTATGAAAAAACAAATTTTTTATCCTATTGCTTTATGTTTGGTCTACCTATAATATTAAAATTTCATGAACTCCCCTTGTTTTTTGGTTTAGGCATCCTTGGTAACTTCCCTTTCGAGTTCTCAACCCTATGGTGGGTTTGCTTACCTTGATATTTACCCCAGATGGTCCGGTTGAAAATGAATGTAAATGTCTTGTACTCTTTGTTATCGTCGGAAGGCTTCCTTAACATTGCTCCCGTGGTTTGGTTTTGCCGAAACCTTGATGCCAGTGGTGGAGTAGATACTGACATCCAGCACCTGTTTTTATGTCCAGTAAAGAATCCTTTGGAAAATTTCTTTGACATTACATTGAAAATTTTCTAACAAATAATGAAAATAATCATCTTAGTTAGGGATTTAAGGTTTGGTTCTACCGGGAAAAGTAAAAAAACTAACTTACATTTTTGAAGCATGATGTAACACCCTTAAAACTTTACTTGGTGGTTCATAAAGACGGACTAACACTGTGTAACCGCTCCGTCTTAAATACAAAATTTGAAGTTTGGGGGGGGGTTTGGAATGGGGCAAATGGTAATCCATTCCCCAATCCGAGTTGCACCTACAGTTTTTGTTCACATTTAAAATTCCCTTTTTTTATTATATGTTCCATAATCCTTGTATTTAAGCTGTAAAACATAACTGGTTTGGAGCTGGTTTGGTGCTTTTTTGGTTTGGGTGGTTTTACTTGTTTGGAGTGGTTTGGAGTGGTTTGGGTTTTAGCTGGTTTGGGTTTTTGAATCTTTTTTTGTTTAACAATTTTGATTACGGCATCTGTTAGGGGGAAATAGGTAAAATGCGGGTCCGGGGAGTTAGAACAAACTCTCTAATAACCGTTGAATTCGGGGGAAAAAGGAAAATGATCAAAATTTTGAAAAAAAAAAAAGGGGAAATTGAAAATTTTGCTTTCCAGATACCGAGCCCCCCCGAAATCGTCCACCCTTAATCTCTTTTAAAAAAAGGGTCCCATCTTGTTTTAAATTTTAAAAACGACGGTGGGTTTACGGTGACGGAGCGTTGGAACGGGGAAAACCTACGGTTTATTGGTGTATATGCTTTTGTTACTACAAATCGGAATAAAGCTATCTGTTGAAAATAGTTATAAAAACATGTTTCCTTTTTATTCCTTCCAATAAGGCAAATTAAAAATGTTCAAAAGTCGATTTGTAAAAATAAATAAGAAAGGTCATTTCTTTCAAGATACCAAAACCGGAATTAAACTTATAGTTCTTCAAAGCAATTAAATTTTCAAAACAACTCATATAGCTTTAACAAAAAACCTTTACAGAAATTAGGTTATTTGCATTTTTATTATATAAAATGATGAAGAATTTATAAAGTATAACAGTTTTTATTCTTTTATTATTATAGCATACAATTACTAAATCAATGGATTGTTTTTTTCTTTTCACTAATAAAAAATGATTATCTTCTATTTTAAAAACAAAAGTATAAAATAGTTTTTCAAAAATTTAATTATTATTATTCCTATAAGGTTATTTTGTCTGAAACATTTTTTACCAGAATTATTTAATATACTGAAAAGATTTTTCATTAATAAGAAAAACAAATCTTAATTGTTTTCCTTTCTTTAAAATGGGATATATTTATACGAATTTATGTATAAAAATAGAGTCATTCATCTGAATACAAACCGGTAGGATAAACAACGGTTTTTCACAAAAATAATTTAATCATGTATTTAAATCTTTCATAAAAAAAAATGTTTAATTTACTATTTCCTAATTACATTTATAAAATTTTAAATAAATTGGATTTTTTGCAAACCCAGAAAATAACAATGTATTAATTAATTTCTATCAATATTTCTGTTCAGTATTAAAAATGTTTAATAAAACCATCCAATACTTATTTTGCAAAAAATTGTTTGTTTTTGTATTATATATTTTTTTTTTAATAAGTTAATGGTATCCAAGCCTGCGACCTAAAAACCAGATGGGTTAATATTTCGGTAAAATTTTTAAACTTTTATTATATTATTTTTTTCTTTTATCCCTTGAACTAGTTGGCGAGATCAACCTTTGAAACAATTCAAACCCTAAGGCAAATACTTCAAACAATGATCTCGAGTTTTCCAAGTATTCTCGTCGTTTAGTGGCTCCTTGAGACTGGGGAGTTGGCAGATAACACGGGGTTGCAAATCTAACTTTGCAACCCTAAGGCAACATCCACTTGGGACCGGGAACATATCTCGAGTTTTCCAATTCTCTCGTGGCTCCTTGAGACTGGGGAGTTGGTTGAGATAACACGGGGTTGCCTCTTTAACCCTAAGGCGCATCCATTTCGAGGACCGAACTTCTCCATCGTCGGTAAGCATACTGGTGAATGTGGTGTTAGTGTAATGTTGTTTGGTGGGTATGTATTGCAGTATGTGTGTTTTAGGGTTGGTTTTATAGTGTGTGTTTTCGTTTGTGAGAGCGATGAACGGCTTGGTACCACATGTCACATTGAATACTGCCTCATGTATAAGGCATTTCATATATCTGCGTAATACATATTTATAATATAATTTATGTCATGCTTTCTACATGCATTACATATTTTTAACCATGTCTTTATTTATATGAACAATTTGTACATGTACGTCTACGTGAATGAAATATATCCATATCGTTTCTTTTATTTTTTGGTAAATGACGTGAAGGTGAGCAAAAGCATTTATAATATAATTTATGTCTTGTTTTCTACATGCATTACACATATCTTTGTACATGTCTTTATTTCTATGAACAATTTGTACATGTCTGTCTATGTGAATTAAATATATACATATCGTTGTCTTTTATTTTGGTAAATGTGAGGGTGAGCAAAAAGCATACAAGTGGACAAAAACAACAAGTGTACAAATACCATACAAGTGGGTAAAAGCATACAAGTGAACAAAAACATACAAGTGGACAAAAAAACAAGTGGACAAAACCATACAAGTGGGTAAAAGCGTACAAGTGGGTAAAAAGCATACAAGTGGACAAAACATACAAGTGGACAAAAACATGTGGGCAATAACCATACAAGTGGACGAAAACATACCAGTGGACAATAAACATACAAGTGGACAAAACCATACAAGTGAGTAAAAACATACAAGTTATAGAGTAAAGGGGTTAAGCATAAAGTAGGTCACCGGATGGCCTTGTAATTGTGAAACAGGAAAGCGTGGTCGGATAGCCTTGTAATAGTGGAACAGAAAAGCGGAGTGTGACCCTGGTTTGGGTACTGATATGTCGCACAGATAGCCTTGTAGTTGTGGAACAGGAAATCGGGGTTTGTGACCGTGGGTTTGTTTGATTGTAAGTAGGTCACACATTGCGCTTTTTGACCTTGGTATGGTGGGGACCTTGGTTTTGTGGCAACCTTGGAAATGTGGGACCTTGGAAATGTGGTGTGTTCTTGAAGTCTCCAATCTTACCTACTTATTATGAATTTCAGTGTAAAAGAAAAAATATGGGAGATATGAGCCTAATTTTGGGCAAACTTAAAAACTTCTTGTAGCCTTTAAAACCGTACGTCCATCTATGCTACGTATCATATAAGATATCACTATCTGAAGATCTTCGATATTACTGTAACGATTTTGGTATACCTCGTTTTTTAAAATCCCCAAAAATAAAAATCCATTGGTGTAAAATCTGGAGAACGTGGAAGCCAACAAACTGGTCGTCTGGTAGCAATAATGCGATCATGGAAAATTACACTTACTAAATTATTGACGTTTTGAGTATTGTGTGTAGGCGCCTTGCTGAAAAAACACTTTTTGGCGATCAGCTAAGTTAAGGTCATCAAAACACTCTTCGGTTCGGAGAATATTAAAAGTAGCGATTGCTTGTTAAAGTGCCTTCGTGAAACACAGGTCAGACGATTTTAGAGCCAAAACCATCTCACCATACATTTAAACTAAAGCGTTTCTGTGGATTACACGGAACATTTCGCATTAGATTTTCATTACTCCAGTAGTGATGATTTTTTCTACTATACATGCCTCTATTGCTCAAATTAGATTCATCGCTCCAGAGAATTAGCCTTTCGAAATCAGGGTTTGTGTTTTTTGTATTTACAAACCATTTGCAAAATATAATTCTTCTTTCTTGGTCGCCTGGTAAAAAACTTTGAGCATGCCTGTATTTATACGGCACGTATTGATGTTTTTTCAAAATATTACGTATAGTTTCGAAACATAATTCACAATCTCTCATGCAATCTGGCATGGAATTTTCGCGATTTGCTTCAAACTAAGCTATCACATATATTTCCGTTTCTTCATACATCATAATTTTTTTTAACATACCTTTGGCGAAAACATTACCATTTGATTTAAATTATCTGGATAGCTTCAAAAAATATTTGAAAATCTGAAACACTGGAACTGTGGCAGGATCTGTAACAAACAAAATACGCCCACGTACCACACAAAATAAAAAAAAATATTTAAAAACACCGAACGCGTTTCAATAGCTACGCTATCATCATTAGCGGTCGACTAGTCTACTAGTCGCCTGGCGAAACTTTGCCAAAAGTTGAAAATGAGCTAGTAAGTCGATTTAGCGATAGTGAAAAAAAAATCGACTGCATAATCTTCGATACCTACATATGTATATGTAAGTTGGAAGGGAAAAACGACAAGATTTACTGGTTTTATGGTTTTGCATAGCATCCCTAGATGGTTTAGGAATAAAAATCGCTAAACACAATTAAGGGACATACTTTGGTATTAAATTAAATAATAAACATAGCATATTTTGTATAATATTTCGTTTTTATTTAAATTTGATGGTATCCTATAAGCGAAAAGTGAAATAGACTCATATGTCCTTTACTTTTAGTTTTTACATCCCGATGTCGAAGTTTGATCAATTTTAGGATTTCATAGATTTGTGATCGCGTTTGTTTAGATTTTTGGTGACGTATCTTTCGTTTTTAATTGTATAATTAAATTACCGTATGGATCAGTAATTTTTTTTATATAAAGCTTAGGATGCAATTGAAGTTTAGGTGAACTTGGCGTAGAGATTTTTGGAATAGAATTTTTAGTAGTAGAATAGTAGATTTTGGAGTGAACGCTTTGGTTTTCTGTTAGGCCAATATAAGATAAGTTAATGACGTTTTCCCGCTATAAAAGTTTTTAACAGGTGGCGTCTTTTTGATTTTTGTTTCCGATTATGACGTTTTTGGAGTTACTACTAGTGCCCCTACACCACTGAGCTATGCCGTGACACAAATTGCCTTTACGGGCTGGATGCTCTAGTGAGTATATATTTAACCTTTAACTGGCGATGCTTCCAGCAGTCTTCTTTTGCCGCCTCCTGTTCTGTGCGGTGGCGGCAGGCGGCGCGCCGCGCGGGGACGTCGTCCGTAACACCTCTCCACGCACTGCTCGTTCTTCTAGGTACTGCTGGAAACAGCGCCTGTTGTAACCCGGCACGAACATCGTAAAAACTAGTTATCTTTTTTTAGACAAATTTGTCTTTCATTTCTCCAACAGCTCTTAAGCTTGGTAGGGACATATGTTCAACCGAAGTCTAAACTGCCCTGTACAACGACTTATAGCTTCCTGCATAAAGGTAAGAGGCAAGAGACCCGATCCTCAATAAAAATCATACATCCACAAATAGTACAAATTGCAATATAAAATTACTAAACTAATTATTTATTATATCTATAGCTATTAAGAATTACAGAAAATAGTAATTAAAGAAGGATTATCAAACCTATTCAAATACCACATTATTAAAGGAATTGTATTGTACCCGTAACAAGAGTACTGTTAGGAATAATATTATATGTAATGAATTTGGAACTTTAATTACCAGGAGTATTTTTTTAAATGAGTCTTATCACAATGCACTTTATTAATTATTAACCTTTTATTATTATTACAAATATATACATTTCCCTCTGCTGTAGTTAGTACTCTATTCGACCTGCTTGAGCTTATGACTTCCTCCATTAAAGTATGAGGTAAGAGACCCGATGCTCAATAAAAACTATACATCCATAAATAGAACAAATTGCAATATAAAATTACTAAATTAAATTATTTATTATATCTACAGCTATTAACAATTAGAGATAATAGTAATTAAAGAAGGATTAATAAACCTATTCAAATACCACATTATTAAGGGAATTATATTGTACCTGTAACCAGAGTACTATTAGGAATAATGTAACATGTAATGAAATTGGAACTTTAATTACCGGGTGTATTTTTTGAATGAGTCTAATCACAATACACTTTATTAATTATTAACCTTTTATTATTATTACAAATATATACATTTCCTTCTGCCATAGTTAGTTCTCTATCCGACCTGCTTGAGCTTTTTATTACCAAAAATTGTAACCGAGCCTATCAAAGTCAATAATAGCGTCTCTAACCCTATTATCAAATTCAGATCGGTCTTCTAATTCATATAGGAAAGAAATGTTCTCTTTGTAGGAATCGTCATTAAAAATATCAGGAATTTTTTGAGGTGTAGCATAAACGTATGTTAACATAATTGCCATAAATAGTCCAACTATGCTATATCTTCTTAATTCACTTTGTAGACGTTGAAAGGGTAGTAATTTTTCAACATCGCTTCCCAGTTCACTTAAAAACGAAGATAAGGTGTGATAGTATTCTGAAATTAATCTATCGTAACGACTTCTTACAGTTTTATCTGAAGCCGAAAATAGAAACGTTGCTATATCAACAGCTGGAGATGCTAAACGAGAATGTTGCCAATCTATAATGGAAACATCAGTCGGAATGTTTAATTGATTCTAAAACATACCATGTCAAAATAAAGTTGTAGGGATTACTCACATACCTCATAATTGAATAACAAATTTGGAATTCCTGTGTCAACATGGCTTATGACCCAGTATGGATTCGGTTCATTAAGTAATTTCGTCATCACCGCAAACAGATGATCACAATAATAAGAAAACTTATCAAATACTGATTTATCGTTAATACGATCTAAAGATTTTAAAGCATTTTCAATCCTTTGTTTAGCATATAGTGCGGTATTCTTGTTCAAAATTTTATAAAATGTTCATACGTATTTTTACAAATTTCTCAAACAGCTTTGGTTTTTGATCGGTGTTGCCAAACTTAAAGCATGCAGTCGTGTTCTTAACTACAATAACAACGTGATTGCAGTCAAGAGGATTTTGTTTATTTAAGTCGAAATCCCTTTTTTAAATTTTCAAACACCAACATATTACTTGTAGCTGTTAATGGTTTGTAAAAATTGGATAAGATTTAAAAGGCTTTAGTACGTTTCTTTCCGTTGAAGGATTCTAAATTCCGGAAATATTTCGAGTACAGATATTTTCTTTTCAATGCCTCAATTGGGACCAATGATAATAACTTTTCACTTCGATATAATTTTACTATAAAATGTGATGCAGTTCCGTTCTTTTACATAACTCGTGCATCTAGTATAACGCCTGCAAAGTTTTCATTCTTCTACTCCCCACAGCACTAACGAAGTCCATTTTCCACATACACTGTATAATAATTCACTCAGTATTGCAAATTGGTCATCCAGTAAGAATTTTTAGTTGGTCGTCATACTAAAACGCAATATAACATAAATGTTTCATTACTTAAAAAAATTTAAGGGCCATACCTACATTTTTAAAGCAACACAAAATATCGAGTGTAGCGTAAAGATGCTACTAGGATACAATATTTTAAATAATAAGATTACTTAAAATCTAATCAAGTTCAGCAAATAATTCAATAACAGTACTCTGCCCTCCATTCTTATGATACATATAAAGACCTAGGTCGTTACGCAAATTTAACACTACGTTGACATAGAAACAAATTGTATGGCTTATCAGCTTTTATTTGTGTTTTCCGGAATGAAAATAAGATAATATAATAAATTTCTACAATTTTGTTGGATATTACGATATTACGAGAATAGTTTAACTAGGGTGCCCGGAAATAGCATGTACATGCTATTTCCGGGTACCCATACACACACACACACACACATATTTATAGTTCTGTAGGGAATTAAAATTAGAATAAAAATATGGTGATGAATACGGGGTGTTCCATTTAGAATAAGGAAGTTAATTGGCTTTAATGTTGGTCAAAACAGTAACTGAGTTTTTATACACCCAGTATAAATTTGTGATAGTAACTTCGGTGGATTTTAAAGTTTGATGCTTTCAGTATACAATGAAAAACATTTGAAAAAAAATCCTCGGGTACGTAAAACAGAAAGTTCTTTTGCATTTCGATCTACATTCTCACAAATAATGAAATATCTCGGTAACAGGTGGAGTTAGGTATAGGGACTATAACAGTAAGTGACCTTTATTTAGTCCACAGAATCGAAATATGCCATCATATATAGGGTGTTCCACTTAAATTTTCATAACTTTGATGCATAAAATTTTTATGGACCACTGCATATTCGAAAATAATTTTAAAACTTGCTCCTAATGAATCTATACGATAATTAAAAAAAGATTTCAAAAATATTTTACCATCATTTTTCGTATTCAAACCGCCGGAGCTTAGATGCCTCACCCTGTACATATATATCTGAATATGTCAATAAAAAATAGGCAACCATTTTCTTTAATCATTTTTGATATCTTGCATTTTATTGAGACAATTTGAGCTATTGTCAATTTAACGCTAATCAATACGCTACTGGTTGTTACACGTCCAATCCGCACAAGGCATTGCGTATGCTTACATTAGTAAGCGGGTTGCCAAGCCAGTTACAGTGGAAATGAAAGTGGTCGAAATAAGGAGTAAAATGATTAATTAACAAGCTCAAAAACCTTACACTTGCCATAAATTCACAACTTACACAGCTCATTGTGGGAAAGATGTATCTTAAATTTTGCTAGAATAAATCGTCTTAGGTGAGATGGTAAATTAATCCTATAGGACTGTGGAAGACAGGATTGCAGCCTACTCAGTAAATTCATACACCAACTTCTCAAAGTCAAAGCCAAAAAAATCAACTCAAAACTTCAGAAAATTTAGTGATACGAGGGTTGTTATACTTTACTGAACACACCCTGTATAAATAGAAACTCGAATTCATAAATTTTGTGATCGATCTGGCTCATTACGCAATTTCCAATCGATCCTTAAATGCGAAAATATGCCAAGACTAGATTCGCTTATCAGAAGGTGTAACCAGTTAGGCACACGATTGACACAATTAAACGACAAAGTAAAATAAACAGTGGATGTATATTGACAAATTATGCACATAGATTAGAAACAATGGCGGGGTTAACAAAAGCCACCCATGAATACGTACAGTTAAAATTTCCGCTTTCTTAAAACTAAACACAACAAAATAATCAAAGTTTGATGACCTTTTTATAGAATGAGCCGTACTTAATTCAACAATAACAGAAAAAAAAATGCATACTTAAAAGATAATCGTACTTGTTTTGGTTCAATAAAATTCTTATAACGCAATGTCTATGGTTTGTTCACTCACGTCGGGGTATAGCGGCTCTTTACCCTAATAACAGTGATGTTTGTCCTTCAAAACGTTTACTACAATAAAGTGATGGTTATTTCCAATATATACACCTTAACATTCTTATCTACATCCCCACAATCACTTTGGTATTACTAACGATTGCACACCTCCAAAATTGATGATCACCAATATTTAAAATAAATTTCACAAACCTTTATTTCGTTAGCATAAACGGTTACCTCGAGGTCTCTTTACACTAACCTAAGGTTCAAACGTCTCACAATCGAACACTAATAACAAAATATTCGCTGTACTTCTAATCTGCCTAAGCACTTTTAATTTCTTGAACAAAATCGCTTCACTTCACTTCAACTCACAGTATATTACATTAGTTATTTGTGAATTTCTATACGATTTTATCCCCTTAAGGGTTAATGCAGCGGCTAAACCACGCCATGCTAAACTATAATTTTCACAAAGCAACTCGAACATCTAATCATTCTAATGGTTATCACGCGCGCAACCCGTACTCAAAACTCCTAACCATCTAGCTAACTTCTTACCCCCCTTACTTGAACGTTGAGGATTTTTCCATTCCTTATTCCATTATTTGCAGGAATCTGTCGCTGCAGGCCCCGTGAATGAAGAAGGTGGTGCACTTTATCTATAACTATACAAATCCGATGCTGGTTTCCACAAAATGGATTACCCGACAGGCCGTTAACAGCTATTGATTTAAAGAAGCACGCCATAGATATTCCTTATTTTAAGGAAATTTTTATGGGAGGCACCATAAAAAACGAAATGGGAACCAGTAACCTGGATAAGAGAAGCGCACGGGGATGTAAAATGTATTATACCTACAACTAAGATCAACAATTAGAAAAATTATGACTGGAGAGCTATGTGTACAATTTTCACCTTACAACCTACATGTACATGTGTGGGTATGGAAGCTTATGCAATCTACTTTTTTTTCACTATCGCTAATTCTACTTCTTAGCGCATTCTACAACATTTGGATCAAGTTTCGCCAAGATCGGCCATACTGATTGGATTGTACTGGGCGCGTGTGAGTGCGCGTGTGTTTTTATATATATATATATATATATATATATATAATATATATATATATATATATATATATAATTATAATTAATTTATATATATATATATATATATATATATATATATATATATATATATATATATATATATAATATAAATTTTTTTTTGTTTTAATAGTATAATTTCGTTTATGTTTTCCTTAAATCTATACGTCTCAATAACACAATTACCGTCCTCCGTAAAAACAAAATCTTTTAGAATCGGGTAAGATGTTGAAATACATTATTAAACAGTGACTAATAAACAGACCGATTGCATAAAAATATGAAAAGGATGCGTATGAAATAATTTGTGACCTAGAGATATTGTGGGTAGAAAATTTGGCTGGAAACACAGATATAAATGACATAATATCAATTGTAAAAGAACTATTTGATCGGGAATACATTTAATAGCTAACCAGTCGTTTTTTTCAACAGAATAAATAACTGCACTGAAGTCAACATATCATAACTGCAACGCTCCTTGACAAATTTGGTCATTCACATTCATAGCATCAAGTCAAGAAACTAACCCCTCAGTTTAACCCGATTGACAATAATCAACGTGACGTCAAAAGTAAGGGATTCAGAAATGTTGCCAATCCCATACATTTTTAGGATTTAATCACTGAGCAAAACTATTTATCAACAAATTTCAATTTGAATGGAAATAGTTCTAGATAGTTGGCATACAAAGAAGAGGATGGAGATGCTACAAGTAAAGGACATATTGATTTGTTTATTAAGGGTTCAGAAACTTTTTGAATGAAACTAATGCTTTTCTAGTATTGGAAAAAATTAATGTTACAGAAATTATAAGTGCATGACAGACATGACTAGATTTCAACTCGTCAACGAATTGCACACGAAAAAATTAATTTTGACGAAGACTAACAATAAATAAAGGTGTTGATGACCTTTGGCAAGAAGATTTGACTGACATTAAGACATATTATGCTAAACACAATTAGGGCTATAATAATAGTTATCGCTTGTTTTTACCTTCCGACCTACACATACATAAAATGTTATGTAGTCGACCTTTTTCACGCTACATTGACTTATTACATCATTCCACAACGTTTGAAAATGCTTCATCACGATCGGCCACGATGTGTGTGTGTGTGTGTGTGTGTGTGTGTGTGTGAGTGTGGTGTGCGTGTGCGTGTGCGTGTGCGTGCGGTGCGTGTGCGGGTGGCGTGCGCGTGCGGTGCGGTGCGTGCGTGTGCGTGGTGGCGTGTGGTGTGCGTGTGCGTGGTGCGTGTGCGTGCGTGTGCGTGTGCGTGGTGCGGACGTGGCGTGGCGTGCGTGTGCGTGTGCGTGTGCGTGTGCGTGTGCGGGCGTGTGCGGCGTGTGCGTGTGCGTGTGGTGTGGTGTGGGCGCGTGCGCGTGCGGTGCGGTGCGTGGCGTGGTGCGCGTGCGTGTGCGGTGGTTTGGTGTGGTGTGCGTGTGGTGTTGCGTGTGGTGGCGTGCGCGTGCGCGTGCTGGTGCGGTGCGTTCGCTGCGTTGGTTGGTTGGTCGCGCTGCGTCGTGGGTGTGTGTGTGGGTGTGGGTGTGGGGTGGGTGGGGTGTGGGGCGTGTGTTGTGTGTGTGTTGTGTCTGTGTCTGGTCGTTGGTTGTCTGGTCTGGTCTGGTGTCTGGTTGCTTGGTCTGGTCTGGTTGGTTGGTCTGGTCTGGTCTGTGTGTTGTGTTGTGTGTTGTGTGTTGTGTTGTGTGTGTGTGTCTGTGTGGGGTCTGTGTGTCTTGTTGTGTCTGGTGT
>JARFJB010001513.1:0-20845 GCA_036346205.1 Vesta saturnalis
AATTTCCGGTAATTGAAATTGACCCAGATGTTACAAGAAGGCATTCGATTGTATAAATATTTCACCCACTTATGATTAAGACTTCTAGCCCAGAGCTATAATTATCTATGGAAAATAATGGATAACTAGAAGATTTTATGTCACTTTGCTCATCGGTTGATTAATAGGTCCAGGTTCAATAACATTTGATTTGCTTGTTAACAAAAATAGAATTACTTAGATAGTTTATAAAGAAAGGTCTTGCTTCAAAGGTGAAAATAAATAATGTAATATCGGACGCCAATTTGTTTTTAAGGAACAAATAAACCTTAAAAATAGAAAATTCACAAAAAATTTGGTAGTCACTCGGTAGCAATGCTTTATAGCATTCAGTGCATAGATAGATATGGCCAACAAGATGTGTAACAAACGTAAAGAACAAATGTGAGTGAATAATAACATGAATTACTCATGAAGACATGATGAAGGAAGTATCGAATTCGTTTACCCAAGTCAGTGAACCATTCCGAATTCCAATTACACATCTTCGTATACATTCCGTAGCACCTCTATTGTGGTAGAAAGTAGTAATCTCTTTTTGTCCAACTGGACCCAGTTAGGTATTAGTTAACACAATCTCCGCGCACTCAGATTAAACAGGAGTGATGGTTGGTAGCACTCACGAGACTCTCTAATAGATGTTTGACATACTGATACTATTGGAAATGATGCGCTGATATATGAATGTGCATAGATAGGAATTGGTAACCTTGTTGCGTTGAATTAGTTGGCGACCTTGGTGTTAGTGTATAGTAAAGTGGAACAGAAGGTGAAATAACCTCCATGTGTGTGGTAAAATGAACAAATACAGTTTAACCCTGAAGCGTGTACAATCTGGTATTGAATTTCCTGCATTTTACGGTAAAATAGTAAACGCGGCAACGGAGATCCCTCGTGATGATCTATATAGATTAATAGCTCCATTGCAAGATTTATGATGTTAATGTAGTATGTTATGAAATTTGCCAAAAAAAGATACAGTTGCGAAAACTATAAAGTAGAAAGAGTGGGGTGCGTATAGAGAATAGGAACAGTAGTAAACAAAAGTCAATATGCGGATGTGTTATAGTGGCCTAAAACTACATTGTGTTAGTATACCGCAAAGATTAATACGTCAATTTCAATCATTAGAGTTTGATTCTGAAAATAAGAAAGTATATAGAAGGAGTACGTTCAGCGACAAGTATTTAGGTAATCTGGTGTACAAGTATGGTGAATGAATACGTCTTTGTGAGAAATACTTTCAATCTCATGAAGATGGTGTAGAGTGCGTTTCTTGTATGAAACTATTAATAAAAAACCTTAAAGAAATATTATCGGAACAATTTTTACAAGAAATAAAACCACATTACCGACGACATCAGATAACTCACCAAGTGAAGAAAGTGCGCATTAATAACTCCAGAAACACAGACGGAAAAGGAGAATAGGGACAATTAGCAAAAGAATGGACGTTTTAGAAAAAATAGAAGACTGAAGTAACTTAATTTCATCAATCCTCAAAAATCAACATCGTGAATGTGTATTTTTAAAACGCTTGAGTAGTATATAGTATGTAAATACTATATACGTAAATAAAAATTCACATTGCTAAAAAAAAAGTTATTACGTAATAGTATTACAGTAAACAGGAGTAAACAAACGTACAATGTCTGTCAGAAATCCGTGAATTGTGAGAGTTATCAAAACCTAACCACTTAACGAAAGATTTATTTTCTTAACGTCATACTACACGTTCAACTAAGTGAATGTCAGGATATTTGACACTTTAAAGCTCTGGCTCATAGAAACCTCTTTAAATCTCTTGACCTCTATATTGTAAAGATCTAGAATTCATTACACAAATACGCAAATTAATTATTTTTAATTTATGCCTTTATGTTATAGAAAATGCTCCGATGCAGTGAAAATAATTAAGTTTTACCCCTTCTTCCATTATCAAGAAATCTGTTAAGATTTCAACGCAAGAACTCGTACCAGAATCTCGCTTCATCTTTGACCAATCCCGTCCGACCACGAAATTAGGTCAATATCCAATCACGATATAATAAATACAAGGTATGATAATCCCGCTACCAAAATTCGTCCGTCCTGCGCAATGACGTAGACAACCCAGTAATTTAGAATTTATCGACGGTTCATCGTTGTGCGTCGTTGTTTTGTGTATTTATTTCATTGAAAAAATAACCGTATTTTGAAAATGCGTTGTTCACTTTTTGGATGTGATTCCGACAACCAATTCAAAGCACACTCATGTACTGGGATAAAGTTTTTTCCTTCCCAAATATATAACAATTTCTTTATAAACCTCCAAACTGAATTGATTTTGCATGGTTCAAAGTAAAATTTGGTAATTGAATTCCCACTTCGTAGTACCAAAGCTATTGCATCATCTTGCAAAGTTAACGTTAAAATAAAATTAAACCCAAAGTAAAAATAAGTGGTAAGAGTATAAGTAAAATTGAGTTGCCTGAAATGTAAATGTCTCAAATTTCCGTATAATAAATTTAAAAACTCACCATATAAATGTAGCACTCTAAATAAAAAATTAAACAATGCGAAAATGGTTTCTACTTAAACACGTAGTTCTAGAAATGAATGAAGGACGCTCAAAGTAACCCTGCGCAATGACCGAAAATGACTCGAGCATGGCAAGGGGTGTGCAGTGAACAATAATTGAAATAATTTATTTATGCAACTAACGCTACACGAAATGCTCTTAAGTTGCCAATATGAACGTAAATTTAAACATACACAAAAAGGTTTGTTACAATTTATTGTACGCTACTAGATCCTAAGGTTTTGGTAATTTTCTGCTTATTTTCGATGGAGTCTGCCACGTTCCCTTCAGCAACAGCATCGTTTTTCCAACCCCCATGCCGTTTTAAAGTTCTAATGTCAGATCCACTGTCTGCCAAAATTGTGACAGAAGTTCTACGAAATGAATGTCCTGTGTATTGATCGGCATTGGGAATATTTAAATACTTGGCAATCTGTCAAGGAATATGACCAAATGTGTTAATGCCAATAGGATTACAGGTACATTTACACCCATTTTAGAAAAAAAATTTCAATCTTCACATGCTTAGGTCTTAAACTCATGTGCTTCTTAATGAGGTCAATATAATTTACTCCACTGTCATCGTTTAATATGGTAAAAACCCTGGGTCTATGTGTTTTGGTATCTATAATATAAACCACAAAGACAGAACCTTCTTGTTTAATATCCTCAACACACAGATTGTACAATTCTATGCGTTTGCAACAGCCAAACACACCAAATATTGCAATTACCTAAAATGTAATAATATTTATAAAGAATAATCTTACAAGTAAAATTTGCCTTCATAAGTATGGATTTGTCGTTGGGTGATTCAAGAAAAAAATTAAGTAAGTGGTCTTTTGAAAACACTAATGACTTCTCTGGTATGTAGTAACCAACACAACAGTTTTTCAACACATCCACATCCTTTTTGAGACGTTAGATACATTCTAATTTGGAGTACATGCATCATCATGAAGACGATTTGTAGTTTTTCGACTAATAAAATAAATACACAGAATGGTTACCTTTAATAAATGATGTAATGAACTTACCTGATCAAGGAAATACGCAAAAAAACCTTCTATGTAACAGTTTCCGTATTATTCTTGCCCATCTACTCAATAAATCTGTTGAACTCTTTCTTATAAATGATTTCCGACTTTGGCAACTATAATAAGACCAGACCGTTCATGAACTCCTGTGAAATGATATTTATTGCGACAAAAGTAAGCAAGTCTTTTTGTTTGTTTGAAACTTAGCTGTGAACTATTCACATTTAGGTATTACGATCCCTTTATTGACGTTTATAAACATTCTGGCGCCCATATACTTTATGACTTACCCTTACTGCGTTACGTGTTACGAGGATCCTAATATCAAAATTAATAATACGCCCAACCCCTTTATTCTATTGAAATAAAGGCCCCTTCCTTAGCTGTTACTACCAATCTACTGCCGTTTTCGCCCGTAACAGATAAAACTTATGTCACGTTTTATACAACTCAAAATAATTGTGAAGAGTACAGGGTTCACTAATAAAGTAATACCAAAATTATATTTTTGTTATACGAAGTACCCTAGTTCTTTATATGGAAACTGAACCCTGTGTAGGTCCTATATTCAACTACA
Source organism: Vesta saturnalis (assembly GCA_036346205.1). Lineage (NCBI taxonomy): Eukaryota > Metazoa > Arthropoda > Insecta > Coleoptera > Lampyridae > Vesta > Vesta saturnalis. Next base: position 4,214 of record JARFJB010001513.1, read on the forward strand.
AATTTGTAAGACTACCGAGTTATGATTTTTTTTTAAATTTATTCAAAAACATACTCTCTTCAAACCGTTATATTTCTGCCACTAATCGTTAATTTTCCTGAAAAATTTACATTGGCCTAGTTCGTACTCAACTAGCTTTACTTTTGGATTCTACCAAATAGGGCGTACAAAATTTCTCTTTGAATATCTCTCAATTTTGCTTAATAACTGTAGTGATATGTATTTCGGCATATTGTCAAGGTCTTCGTTTAAAAAAACTTGAAAAATATTCCCGCTGAGGTGTCCATCAAAGAATGGGGCTCTATTACGTGGTTACCAATTATTCCTTCTCATACATTTACGCCTATGTTGCTGGTAAACAGTTCTCATAAAATGTGGATTGGCATGAGTGTAGATTTAAGCTTCTCGTACTTAACTGTCAAATCTATTCATAAATCTTTAAAATCATCTTGCCTTCTTTCAAGAAATCTTTCACGGTACACCCTGGACGCCAGTATACTTTATTTTTATTACAAAATGCTCCTTATTAAAAAAGATAATATGCATAAAATGTCACCAACTGTCACAGGATAATAATAATAATTAGTTTTCATGCTAATGAGTAGCAATTGGTTCCATTCGACTCCTTATGCCATAACGCCTGGAATTTTTCTTATTTTCTATATTAATTTTCGGAGAAACCTTAATATCTCAAAAGTAGGTTGAGATAGCTACGGCAAACTTTTATTTTTTGAATAAGCACACTGTAAGATTTCCAACGGTAAATAATACACAAGTTGTATTTAAGAAATTCAATTAAAGTAGAAGTGAATGTAGGTAGAGAAATTTACGACACCTTGTATGATATAATCTAAAAATAAAAATAGTTCAGAATGAATAGGGTATGTTTTTGACTAAATTTTTAAAGATAAATTCATAACTTGGTAACGCTGCATTTGACAATTTTACAAATTTGTAGTTGAATAATGAACCTAAAAATTTCATTTGAATAAGATCAAGGGTATTCCATTTAAGAAAAATAGCGTGTTTTGGTATTTCAAAAAATTGATCTTCCTTAAGGACATCAAAGCATATGCGATTCTCCGGATATGAATTTCACACAAATAACATTTCTTTCCAAAACGTAGTATAAATAGTAAGCATTCATAAAAAAACGTTTCAATTTGCCATCATTAGCTTTAGTATTTAATTCATTTCATTTCATTAACATTAATGATGCTGTTCAACTGTTGCTATAGCTGCTGGGGCAGTAATTTCATCTCAGAACTCTAATTTAGTACTTTACTGTCCTGTTCTGACAATACCTATCATACGCATATACAGGATTGTAGTTGGTGGAGTTTGGAAATCTCAGCTTATTCATGTTTCCTTTTTTATTCTCACCTTATTCAATCCATGTTCTTGCACGTTGATAAATCGGTCAGTATGGGCTAAAGTAGCAAATTTCTTTTCTCACTCATTTCTAATGTCAGCAGGCGAACCAGAATGTTCTATTTTAGTCCCCACCAATTTCGTTTACACATCCCAACCTTCCATAACCCGGAGTTCCGGAGTGTTGCTTGTGGATGACATGGCTTTCTGCGCAGTACATTGGAACTGCAAAATGGCCTCACGAAATATTTCAATAACCCCCCGGAACTTATCTAAACAGTCTAGAATCTCCTTGAACTCCATCACATACAATAAATTTCTTCCGACATCCCAATTTCTGCAATAACCAATTTCCTTCTACCTGGAACTATTAGCATTAGCGACTAAGAATACAAATAAGGCATAGACTTAGATAATCTCTTTACAAACCCTACACGGGCATTCCGGCATATAAAGTGTAGGAAACAAGATTATTATTTATGCATATTTGATATTAACACTTTCATTCATGTACGAGTATGTGCATAATGTTTTTGTAATCTGTTAAAAAAAGGTTAGATAAAGATCTGTCATAAAATCTTTGTTCACGCTTCAGTAAAAGAAGGTGAACTTTGCTTGTAAAGTTCAACAGGTTATGTGGTCCAGTTAGGGAGATAAAATAGATTAAATTTAGATTTTAACAAGAATTTAACGGTATTGTGCAATGGCGAACTTCAAAAGCAAAATTGAAAAATTAAAAAACTCAAATACCTCAAATTGGAAGTCTAAAGTTGAATAGTTAAAAAAGGAGGATCGATGATGACCAAATCGTGCATATTTGCAATGACTCAACTTCATATGGTGCGTGGAATAAATTAAAAAATTACAACGAGAAGGCTACCATGAGCAACAAGGCACATTTGATGCGAATGATGTGCTCGCTTAAAGTGGATGAAAATTGTAACGTTCGGGAAGATCAATCAAATGCGGAATTTGTTAACAAAGCTGAAGGATATTACAGGAGAGGAGCTATCGCAACCGTGGAGTATGGCGATGCTATTCGGTAGTCTACCACGGAGTTACGGCATTAGAAGTACGAGAAGAATACGAACTGGCATTTACATTTGTGTAGCAAAAGTTATTAGCGGGCTATGAACGTCGTATTTATGCGAGCAAAGGTTTGTAAGCAACGGGAAAAGTGCTGAAGGTAGCTGATAGGGGCAAAAACAGAGAGGTGTCATGTTTTTTTGTAAGAATCCGAATCATAAAAAGGACTGCTCCCAATGTGAAAATGGAAAGATAGACAAAATGGAATTCACTCAGCAGTATCAAAGAACGATAAGGTATATTCAGCTGAACAGAGTGATTATGTTTTCTCGGTTTTAGGTAACAACAGAAATCGGTGGTTATTAGATTTGGGTACGACGCAACGAGAAACGGCATTTTATATACTTGGATGAGTTGTACAAGAGCACTATCCAGATCGGTAGTGGTGAAGAGGTCAACGTGATCGGTATGGGTAATTGAAAAGTTACATTCATCAACCAAAACGGTAAAAGTCCATTATACAGTTGCCAATGAGGTTTTATTTGCACCACGTATGGTGGGAACTATGCTTTCGGTAGGAAAATTAACGAATCATGATTTTGAGGTTGTGTTCAAAAGAAATGCGAAATCTGGTGCAACGGTAACCAAATTGCGGACTGCATCGATAATTTGTATGAATTTCGTATGCAATGCAAAGTAAATAGACACAATGAAAACGCAACTACCCTTGATTTACATTAGTACGAGAGTTGCCATCTTGAAACGATTACCCCTTCATTATAACAACAAAAATTCAGAAATCTTACTTGAAGGATTCATACAGATACCCCTACATACATAATGCAGCAATAAGAAAAGATATTACAAAACGGAATAACCAGACCGTCCCAGACCACCCCTTGGAGTTCACCAATGGGGATTGTACCTAAGAAAATAGACGTTAGTGGAAAACAGAAATAGAGAATTGTTATCGATTACAGAAAAATTAACAAACAAATCACTGACGACCGCTATCTTTTAGCCAACATTATTGATTTTAGACAAACTTACACGTTGCCGATATTTTACCACATTAGATTTACCGTCAGGATTTCACAAAATAGAAATGCATCCAGCTAAAACCGCCTTCAATGTAGAAGGAAGACATTACGAATATGTAAGAATGCCATTTGGATTAAAAAACACCTCCACAACCTTCCAAAGAAAAATGGAACAAAATTGCTTAGCATATATGAACAACATAATTTCTACGTCATTACAAGACAGGAAAATTAGTATTCAAAAAATTGCAAGAAGCCGGAAAAAAATACAATTGGATAAATCCGAATTTCTCTGTAAATAAGTGGAATTTGTAGTTCACTGAAGAACCCCCAAAGGGTATAAAACCAAAACAAAAAAAGATAATCGCTATTCAAAAATTTCCTATCCCAAAATCAGTCAAAGAGATTAAATCTTTTTAGGATAACTCGGATACTATAGAAAATGTATAAAAGACTTTGCGAAATGAACAAAACCTTTTACCTCATGTCCAAATAAAGGATCACTAATAAAACATACACCCAAATTTAATAACAGTTTTGAAACGTGCAAAAGAATGTTAATAAACGACCTAATCGTACAATACCCTGATTTCACAAAACCTCTTCATGTGACGACAAACGCTTCTAATTTTGCAATCGGGGCCATACTTTCACACTAACCAGTAGCATATGCCTCTAGAACTCTGAATACTTTACAGCACGATAGAAAATTAATTAGATGCACGTGAACCGTAGAATACGTCCGACTATACCTTTATGGAACAAAATTTAACATTATAACCGATCATAAACCATTACAATAGCTATTTTTCCTTAAAGAGCAAAATTTAAAACTTGTCAGACGGAGATCATATACAAAAAAAGTCCATTAAACACAAACGCAGACGCATTCTCGAGAATAGAAATATTACATTTAGAAATAAAACGCCAAAGATACATTTTTTACTGAACAGCGTCGACGTTAATGACACTCTCGCGCTCTCAAAGGAGGCCAAACAAAATTATAGATCTTCCCCTGAAGAACAGAATATTTCACCAGCTTCACAAACCCAAGAAAGAATTGTCACGTGCACAAAGGTACCGATGGTCAAAATAGGAGGTGTGCCGTGACCTCATCTAAGATAACCGGTAGCTCAACCTTTTTGGAAAGCACTCCAATGCGTGGGCATGTAGTTGTGTAGAAATTAAAAAAGGCACCACTCGGTTCGCTCTCGTATAGCCATCATACCAAGAAAATACGAAAGCATAGTTAAGACAATAGCCACAGTTAAAATAAAGAAACGAAACGCTGACATGAAAGAGGACAGGTTAATTAAGTATATGTGACAATAATACACCTTAGACGGCAAAATAATGGACGTCCAACACAAATATTTATTTTCTACAGGATTAAGCCCAAATATGTGAAAAGATCAATTTCTCCCAGTATAATGTATAACCATCAATAACCATTTACAGTAATAATGAATTCAATATTATAATAATAAACGTTTTTCAGCAATAATAAGTTATTTACAGTACCAATAAATCATTTACAATAATAAGAAATCAAATGCAGTAATAATAAACCATTTACCTTTTTAGTGCTTTAAATAAAATACACTACAAACCAAAAAAAAAATGTGATAATCAAAATGAATTAACTAACAATATCAGACATTCAGCACCGAGTTATCTAGGATAAAACAACAAAGAAAAATTACCGTAAGTATATGACAAGTAAAGTATAAATCGGTTAAATACAAAAATATGGTACACGTAGTTTTAGGAAGAGCTTTCCTTAAAAAGTCGGTACGCAAGAATGAACATCCAGGCGTTTAGTACGGTTTAAACAAAAAAAATCTACTTGAGCAAATTCTATCCTAGCCAGCGTCCCCAAATAATGATAATGTTAACTTGATAAAATAAACTAGACAAACCAGCCCCAAAAAAGTATGTAAGTCATACAATATTGACACATTTCATTATTAAATTCTTAAAACAAAACCTAAATTTAATAATAATTAAAATGGTCCCCAACTGTAACATATTTGATAAATAGTGCTCCATCGAAACCGGTTATTGAATTCATACACGAGCACCTTGAGTAAGTAGAATGAAATGTTTACAAGTTTCGGAAGATGACCAAGTACAGATAAAGAGATGAACACAAACGTACCACAAGAAAAAACCTAAATAAATTAGTCTTGGTTACGAGGTTAGCAGTAATTATGGAAATTTAAATATGTAAGCAGTAACATAGAGGATGAAAAAATTGAAGGAACGACAGGTCAACTAGTTTTTAAGGAAACATATATTTATAAAACGAAAGAATAAATTGTTTTAGTAGTATTAAGTAAATGTTCGAAATAAGAGCTAGCTTAAACTGAAATGTATCTTACAATCTGAATTTTGTAAAATTACAGAAAAATCTCCAGCACGTTGTTTTCTTGAAACTTAAATTTTAACAAACGCTAAACTAGATAAAATGGCGTCAACCAAAAGAATCACACGACCTTTTTGACCAATTAAATATTTCCTAGACGTAAGATATTTTTAAACTTGGTGTTTAACTCGAGTAAAGTGGTAGGCGGCGTTGCCACCTGCAATCTTTATAGCGAGAAATACGTTGCTTGAAAATTTGCCGTAGATAGAGTGTGTTGCCTACCAACTGGTACACAAACTTCTCAAATCGTGAAAATTACGTATAGTAACTAACACCGTAACAATATGCAAGACAAACACGATAATGAAACTGTTCACACCAGCATAGAAAACCTCGTCCTCAAAATATCCATTACAAAAAACCGATCAACTCTTACAAAAACCGAATAATAGTTTTAGATATTATATAGGAAAGTCAAAATCTAACAAATATCAAACGAACAACGATTGGACAAACTTAGTAAAAGAATATATAAAACGGAAGATTACCTGCTACTTATTTTTCAAGCATGGAAAACTAAACACGTTTATAAATTTCAAAACAGTTCATTTTCCTTCGTAATTTCTAATAAACCTTTAACGGACGTTATAGACAAAACAGAAACACTACAAAAAATTAAATATTATTACGGAACAAAAATTACACACCGCGGAATAAAAGAAAACTTAACTGCACTAAAAGATACTTTCTTTGGCCAGAAATAGATATGTCAAAAATCAAAATACGAACGACACTCAAACTTCAAACGGATTAGTTTTTAAACCAACTCCCATAAGTGAACACTTGAACACTTTTATATGGATTCATTTAAATGTTCAGGACAACATTTTATTATAATTGTCTGCCGTAGCCCTACATATGTTTGACACAAATCATGTAGTAGATAAAGGCATTTTTAACCCCTTTATGCCTGAATTATTCTTTTCAAAAAAAAATTTTTTTCTTGTTAAAAACTTATTAAAACTTATTTAAAATTTTTCGAACAATTTTTTTTTCAAAAATCATTTTTGATATATCAGGCTTTGAAGGTAGGATTTACAAAAAAACACCCAAAAAAAGTGCAAAAATATATTTTAATTTTTAATATTTACATATGATTGTAATTCAATCTCTTGTTCGTAAACTCAGGCCAGTGGTCTGTCCTATTTCTTATAACGTCGAAATTTGGGATTGGTGCTGTACTTCCTTTCTTTTTTTTCGCTTCATGAAGTATAGCTATAAGGTTTAACCCATTATTTGGCTTTCCTCTTTTTTTCGAAATAACTTTATTTAGCAAGCATAAACTGATAGCAATTGTAGCCTTTGCTATCTATTTTGTAATATTTTTTGGACCGAACTCCAACCCTGTGATAGGCAATCTGAGAAGTCGACTCCTCCCATGAAATGGTTGTACATGTCAACTGCGGCTTGTTTTACTATTGATACTTTCCGCTTCAATTTTCTGTTCCATCTTTCGACCAAACTCGTAGGTTCGGCATTTGAGAATGTTTTGGTCAAAGTTACACCCCCATTGTCATACCATTTTGTGGCTCGGATATTGACACCTTCTACGGACGCTTTTTTTCTTCGAATGTTCCTCTACCTTTCCTCTTCATGACCTTATCACAACTGAAGGTTGGATATCTGTTGATTCGTATTGCCCCAATAGCACCTATTCCACGTTTCTGCAGTTTGCCGAAGAGTAAAGGCGAAGACGAAGTCAACATCTAAAAACATTTGAAAATAATCAACGGGATTCCATCCAGCTTCACGGATCACATCATGTTCATCGAATGCAGGAGTTACTTATGGCGCACTGGGTGGAACATCATTCCAGAAACTGACCCTGGCAATCTAACTAACGGTATTTCATCCTCAGAATCATATTTGTTTTCTACTTCACTGATATTCTCTGGCAAAAGACCATTCTCTTTCCCGTCAGAACTAAGCAAACATTCGTCTTCAATTGTTTCGGGTGGCGGCACAAATGTATACAATGCCTCTCGCTTTTTCTGTTTCCACTTTCCTCTCCATCTATAAACAGTCATAAAAAGTTCTGAATAATCGTAAAATATATCTTCAGAACAAATTAGACTCATACAATAATTCATCTGATTGGTACAGAATGAACTGATCACATCACGGATCACCTCTAAATGTAGTAAAGTATGTACCACTAGTGCCGGTTATGTCACCAATCAGATGATTTTGTCACAGACAATTGAGAAGAAAAGTAAAAATATCCACGAGATATGAACAATAAGGTTGTCTACGTACAAACAATATTTCTTCACCTACCTTATTGATTAAATTACAACGATGATACTAGATAAAAAACGCCGTCAACGTATTACACCCACTCACACTTTTGGTAGCCTTTAAACTTGTAGAATTTCTATTCTGTCCTTTATTTTGTGGTTCTGGCAACCAATAATACTTCATATAGACTAAATAATATCAATAGATGGCAATACCATCACACCTAATTTAAGATAAATTTGACATGGCATATTACGTATTATATCAGGCACCAAGAGGCTAATCAAACATGTTAGTAATAAGCACGAACTTGATTGTTATGAAAGTTTAGAGATCTTCAAAAATAACCAAATTCTAATGTGTAATAACGATCAAGGACCTTTAGACTACTCAGAACTCATTAAACTTTCATAACTTTCACGTTCACCAGATAAGCAACGATGCGTTACTCGCTGATGGTATATAAATATATATATATATATATATATATATATATATATATATATATATATATATATCTCAATCTTATCTAATCCGCTCAAATTAAAGGAGTACTAGAACTCATCATTCTAAGCAAAAAAGTTCATATGTACATGGGTCCGGAAATGCTTCGTTTCCGAGATGTAGAGTGTCAAAGTTGAAAAAAGAAATCGCGTTTTCTTCAATATCTTTCGACTGTTTCGAAATAATTTCATGAAATTTCGTATACGGGGGTTTTTTGAGATTTAGTTGTGGTTTCTAGAGGGCGCCAGCGGCAACTATTTCGACCCATTTAAATCGTTGCAATTTTTTTATGCTACACTGTACTCCATTTTGGACTAGAAAAATCGATTCTCCTATCTTTTCTGCAAAAAAAGGTATATCTTCTTGAAGTCGCTAGGAGCAACCCTTTCCGAGAAAAACGCATTTAAAACTCATGATGCATACCCATTTTCGGAGCGTATTTTTTTGACAGGTTTATCAATAGGGATTCTTGTTTACTTATGTATTTGTCACTTTGGTTCATTGATAATAAAATTTTAATAAAAGGTCCACAATTAAATACGATAGAATGCCTAGACATAATTTATTTTCAAATTCAGAAATGCATGATATGATTTGCGTTTACGCACAAGAAAATTTTGTTGGGCGTATAGCGCATCGACGATATTTAGAATTGTATCCCAACACAAGGCAGCCAAGTCGTGAACTTTTTCAACAACTTTTAATAGACTTAGCGAAACTGGTACTTTTCGTCCCAAAAGGGATTTCATGGGACCCAACTGTACCATTACTGTAGGTCAGGAAGAAGAAATCGTAATTCGAGTAGCAGAAAATCCAGGAATTAGCAGTAGACAATTGGTTAGAGACACCCGAGTAAGTCAACTACCATTCTACACCGGTTCAAAATCTCCTATCAGCAGATCCACCAGCTAGAGTACAGTTTGCTAATTTTATGCGCACTCAGCAACAACTTGACCATCAATTTTGAAACAATGTGCTATTTACCGATGAAGCCACGTTTACTCGTAGGGGAGTATTTAATTTCAGAAACAAGCACGTTTGGGTTGTTCAAAATCCTCATGTTGTTAGTGAGCGTCATTTTCAACAAGAGTTTTAAGATCAACGTTTGGTGTGGAATTATAGGGAACTGTCTCCTTGGTACATATGAACTTCCTCCGAATTTGAATGATCAATTGTAATAGATTTCCTGCAACATCATTTAGTTGATTTTTTGGATGATTTACCTTTAATTTTTCGACAAAACATGGTATTTATGCAGAATGGAGCTCCAGCCCATTTTCCTATTCAAGTACGCAACTATATTGATGAAACTTTCCCGAATCGGTAGATAGGTCGTGGAAGCCTAAATCCGTGGCTTGCGCGTAGTCTTGATTTCAACCCAATGGAATTTTGTTTCTGGGGTGATATGAAATCATCAGTTTACACCGGAGTTATAAACAACCGAGAAGAATTATGGTACGGAATTGTAAATGCGGCCGAATCATTCCGAAATAAGCATATCTTGTGTAAAATAAGGCAATCTTTTAATAAACGTATTGATAAATGTATTGAAGTCAGAGGCGGGCATTTTGAACAGTTGTTATCAAAAGAACATGTTTACTTTTAATATTAATTTCTTTTCTTTTTTTTTTTTAATGTTGGATATTTTAGTGCTCCTTACAAAAGTTAGTTTTAAATAAATAAACATTGTGAGTTTTAAATGCATTTTTCTCTGAAAGCGACTTCACTAAGATATATCTTTTTTAGCAGAAAAGATAAGACAATCGATTTTTCTAGTCCAAAATGGCATACAGTGTAGCACAAAAAAGTTACAACAATTTAAATGGGTCGAAATGATTGCCGCTGGCGCCCTTTAGAAACCACAACTAAATGGACTACAAATTTGAATTTGTCATCCCAAAGAACCTCCGTATACGAAATTTCATGAAATTATTTCGAAACAGTCGAAAGATCTTTTTTGCTTAGAATGATGAGTTCTAGTACTCCTTTAATTTTGGCGGATTAGATAAGATTCACCCTGTATATATATATATATATATATATATATATATATATATATATGTATATAGGTACCAAGTGTACCCTGTTGAGCCCGACATGTTATCAGGCCGTTATGAATCCCGAGGTTGGGGTTGCTTACACAACTCGTATTTTTAGAAAGTATATACTCTTAGGTACTTGTGAATCCCAACAACATTGCCGCGGTAAAAGGATACTGTAGCATGATATCAAAGACCAACTATTAACACCGGTAACCGGTTACCGTGGCTGGCGCAATCTCCCGACTTGAATCCCATAGAACATGCATGGGATATGCGGGGAAAACGTGTCCTGAATCAAGGCATGGTGTTTTAGACAAGGGAAGAACTCTCAAATTGCTTACAAGACCAGTGGCAACAAATTGATCAAAATGAAATAGACAATTTGATTAGAAGTTTATCTAATAGGTGCCAAGCTCTGATTAACAACACTGTATTAAATGTGCAAATCTTTCATTTTGCATTCATATTCTACTATTATTTGTAAGAACTTGCTCTATTTTTTATACACTCTGTGTAAGCAAACTACAGTAAATAAATTCTATTTGTTTTTGTTGTTAAACATTAAACTTTATGTTTTGTTTCATCGTTGTGTCATAATACTTCCACTAGTTGCAACAACATTTATTTTTAGTGTTGTCCCCTAGACCAATTAAAACCAAAGTAACACGTCCAATCGATTATTTTAATTTATTAATGCTATCATCTTCAATATTTTAAAATTTTTATTAGTTATTATTTTAACAATAATAAATGTATCCATGATTGCACTATGTAAATCGTTGACATCTCTAAAGCTTAGTTATTGTCAAAAGTATAGCGTCTTTGCAATTAACGCTTTGTTTTAGCACATTTTGGATGATAACTTCCTTATTGAACTAGAGTGAATACCATTGGGCGGCTTTTGACATTTTTTGTAGGGGGTGAAATTAAGAGTTAAAGGGAAGTGGAGGGTAATGGAACGTATCTGCCATTTTCAACCATACGAGCACCAAATTCCTTTTAGGAATATGGAGCTCACATTTGTTGTAATTCAGTATTTGTAGAGATAAAATACAGGGTCGGCTTGGATATGAGTGACATCCAATATTATATGATCTACTACGAGTGAAGACTTTATATCCGACAAATAGGTGCATGGGTGCTTATATAATCCAATAGATTTCAATTTTTAAAAATTTTTGTAAAACCAGGACTGCACTTAAATGACATTATGGGCGTGAAAAAAACGTTTCACATTTACATTAAAAGGGCTATTTCTAGACACTGATAATTGGGTAAATGTTTATGTTTAAGTTGTAATACTATTTAATGCAATTTTAAATAAACTCTGCGTTAACAATATCAGGCTAAGTAGTTGACGAAACCGCGGATAACATTAATTGTAAATGTGGCGTTGGAATTAGTGCAAATACACACATTAAAATGGTCTAGGGGACAACACTAAAAATAAATGTTGTTGCAACTAGTGGAAGTATTATGACACAACGATGAAACAAAACATAAAGTTGAACAATAATCTTTAATGTTTAACAACAAAAACAAACAGAATTTACTGTAGTTTGCTTACACAGGGTGTATAAAAATAGAGCAAGTTCTTACAAATAATAGTAGAATATGAATGCAAAATGAAAGATTTGCACATTTAATACAGTGTTGTTAATCACAGCTTGGCACCTATTTGATAAACTTCTAATCAAATTGTCTATTTCATTTTGATCAATTTGTTGCCACTGGTCTTGTAAACAATTTGAGAGTTCTTCCCTTGTCTAAAACACCATGACTTGATTCAGGACACGTTTTCCCCGCATATCCCATGCATGTTCTATGGGATTCAAGTCGGGAGATTGCGCCAGCCACGGCAATACTGCAATACTGTGCTCATGTAAAAAATTTGTAACTGTTCTCGCAGCGTATGGGCGAGCGTTGTCTTGCATTAGTACAAATTGTCCCCCGATTTGTTCCGCCTGTGGTAGGATCACAGGTTGTAGAATTGTGTCCCGATATGTATTTGCGGTTAAAAAGCCTTCAACAAAAACGAGCTCAGATCTACGGCCAATTCCAATTCCAGCCCAAACCATAACTGTTCCCTCTTGGCACCGATCAACTTCCTGAACAGTTATCAAACAATTTTTATTTCCAGGTCTCCTCCACATCCTTAGTCTTCTAGAATCAGACCTGAAACCGAATCTGGATTCATTTGTGAAGAGCACGTGAGCCCAGTCTTGTTCTTGCCAGTTCATGTGATCCTCGGCCCACTCTAATCTCCGTGCGCGATTGCCACATGAAATCACAGGAACTCTAACAGGACGTCGAGAGTGGAGATTAACCTCATGCAACCAATTCCTTACGGTTTGACCACTGAGGACCACTTGATGGACGTTTTGGAGCTCAGTCTTTAGCTGGTTGGCCGTAAGATTTCGGTTACGAAGACATTGGATTCGAAGAAATCTATCCTGTGTAGCATTCGTTTTCCTGCTGGGGCCAGGATGTCTTTCTTTTACATCGTCAGTTTCTTTTACAAGAATTTACAGCAGCCGCCATATCTCGAATAGTCATACCTCCCTGTATCATGACCACAGCTCTTAATTGAACATCACGACTAAGATGCACTCTTTCCATTTCTATTGATTCTAAGACAATGTGTTTCTTAATTCAATACGCATAAACTGAGTAATCTAAAATAACACAAACACTGTTTCCATACAAATGTCATTAACTGAACACAACTGTTTAACAAAAAGCAAAGAAACATCGCCAACTAGATCTAGAAATTGTCAGAATAAAGATATGTGTGCTATAATCAAAACATTTTGATTAACGTTTGTAAACATACTTTTCAGCTTTGTCCCTTAGACCATTTTGATGTGTGTAGTTTTAAATTTGTAACCTTCAACAACAAAAATCGTATTCTGTAGTAGATAGTTTTGCACGTTATGAATAAGAGATGTTTTATAAAAATTAAACCAATAGTAACCATTTATGTGTTGTCTTGATTGTTAAAGCTAATTGAACATAAATCACACGTTATTTTAACCTAAAAGTCAAAGATTATTGGGTACGTACAATATTAGTAATTGATACAAAATTTAATTTTAAGAAGGAACGCTGAATTTTAACATTACAATTGAAATCTTGACAACTGCAATATAAAATGTAGCATTTACGTGGAACACATCTAAGTGAAGATAAAATGTAAGAATTAGTTTAATATTTAATATTGTTTGTTTTTCTGCACTTCAAATTGAAACAAAATAATCCTAGAAATCTGATACTAGTTTCCTATTTTGTATATTAGTTCTGTAAATAATTAAATATTCTTCCAATCTATACAATCGAAATAATTTAAGTATTAGATAAAGGTCTTTTGTTTAATGCCTTACACAGGTAAACACATATCTTTAAATAGATTATGGAATTTTCAATATTCTTATATTATTTGTACACTAACTGGTTTGAAACTGATTGTTATCTAAATTTTATTGCATGTCACAATTACAAAAGAATAGTTTAAACTTACAAGTTACATTTCAATAGTTTAATTTTTGGACATTTCTTTCTTAAAACAAATCGTATATTTATTTTTGTTTACTGCAGCCTGTGGGTGTTTCTTAACGTAATAATTTGCAAATAAATCGATGTTTCACATTCGGACTCTTTGGTATATACGAAGTATCCCTTAAAGAGCCCGATAATAGCTACCACTACTTGGGCTACGCAAGGTCACGTTAGTATATTCAGACAAGCTGTATATAAAAGCGACCTCTAAAAGCGTGATGACAAAAACCAATCTGTATATATAAAACGTATATTATGGAACATAAAATTCGTATATATGCGTTTTGTCATATATACAATCATACTTTGATAATATACATGTACCTTAGAAGCCGGACTCGTAACGTTCTTTCGGGCTTGAGAGCGTACCGTTAATATGTCGTACGCTCACAATGATCTTAAATATGTCTATATATATATATATGTATATATATATATATATATATATATATATATATATTTTTTATTTTGTGGAACGTGTGTATTTTAAGTTAAATCAAACGTAGACTTTAACGTCTTAACAAAAGTCTAATTCAAATCGGTTAACGCCATTTAAAATTTCTAAATAACTAAACGGTAAATTTGACATTTTATACAGTGGTTTGAAATTACGAGGAATCAGAAAATATAACTTTCCATTTAAAATAGGAAGTTGGTAGCTCCCATAAAAGTAACACAGTTAAAATATTTTCCAAAGATAGATGATGTCAATTTATATAATTTTTTAAATTTTATAACTTTTAGATATTTTTTATATATATATATATATATATATATATATATATATATATATATATATAATGTTTCATTAACCCACCCCATATTTCAGAAACTAGTGGACATAAAAGTGGAGAAAAAAATTCATTATAAAAGTCACGAGAAAATCCTGGAAATTATTTTTAAGTTCCGTAATTCATCGCAAGGGCGCAATTGAAAATTAAAAATAAAATTATAAATTTCTCCGAAAATTCCCACATTAAGGCATACCTTTGGTAACATCGTTAGAAAGCTTAGACAATTCTGCATCATTTTGGTCTAAGGCTCATTGGCGTACCGACCTTAATAAGAGTGGGGAAGCTATTGAATGTGTAATCATTTAAATCGCTGTTATTTTTAAACGACTTATCCGATTGTAGTAAACCTCTTGTTTAGAAGAAAAGGTAAGTTTTTAACTGTCGCATCCATTGGTACGCGATAGCTCATAATAAAATTGTTAGAGGGCGCAATTTGTAATAATACCAGTATTTTGATTTTATTCAGAAAAATTAAATCATACGGTATAATTATGACATCATAAGCGGAAAGTAGCTTAAATTTGTAACAAAAACGTAAATAACGCAATTTGATATCTTTATTTGTTCCAGAGTTATGGCGAAAAGAAGACTTTTAACCGTTTAATTTAATAATTGATTTTTATGGTTTCTTAAGGTGTATAGGTTGGATTAGTAATGAGGAATCTGCATTTATCATAGTCTGTGCCCCTTCACACTCTATCTAGGCTTAGGACTAGTCCAAACTAAGCAAATTGCAAAATTTGGAGCGTGTTTAGAGGCCAACGGGCCATAACAACGATATCAAAGTAATGATTGATTTTTGTTTAAGAAACTTTTAATAGAATGGTACAAAATCATGAACAACTGTTAAAAACTAGTGAAAACTATAAATGTTCAAATTGACCCGTTTTGTAAAAACAACTATTAATTCTTCTTCTGTACGTTTATAACATCATATAAAACTTCTAAGGCATAATTCTAATGTGGTGTGTTTTAAAATAATAATCTAATTTGCTGCGGAACAAAGTCGGCTCGTTTCCATGGGGTAAATAAATTGAAAAGTTGTCAACTTACTTAATTTTGATTGATGTTGTGTTGTAGAAATTTTTTCCTTCATTAGTTTGGGTTTCATTGTACCTTATCAGAAATTAGTGCTATCCTTCAAAAATGTCGTATACCAATGCCGAGGCTTAAACTTGCCTGTATTATGAATGTTTTCAAAATGCAGCGGGAAACAATACGCTATCAGATATCCTGATCGAAGGCACTAACTAGAAAAGTGTTTTGAATAACACGTTTAAGACAAAAAATGTGACGTATTCCACTTCCTGTCAGAAGACGTCGCATAAAAATGAAGACAATAGTATTAATGTTCTTGCACGTAGAATCAGCCTCACGTAAGCATCAGGGAATTTCCAAAAACTAGGTGTAAGGTTGTTCTGTGTTCAGAATTTTAAGGGATTTTAAGCTGCATCCTTATCATCTAGTTTTACACCAGGCTTTATCAAATGATTTTGACAAGCGGGTCGACTATTTATTGAGAAACATTGGGAAAATCTTCGATTCCTTTCCAAAGTTTTATGGACCGATGAGGCTACTTTTTCTAGCTGCAGAGTTAATTTAAATTCATTATTGGTCGCAAACAAATCCTCACTGGA
>JARFJB010001514.1:0-22374 GCA_036346205.1 Vesta saturnalis
ACGGATGAAACGAATGAACGATGAACGATGAACGAATGAACGAATGAACGAATGAACGAATGAACGAATGAACGAGTGAACGAGTGAACGAGTGAACAGTAAGATGAACGAGTGAACGAATAAACGAATAAACGAATAAACGAATAAACGAATAAACGAATAAACGAATAAACGAATAAACGAAGAATAAACGAATAAACGAATAAACGAATAAACGAATAAACGAATAAACGAATAAACGAATAAACGAATAAACGAATAAACGAATAAACGAATAAACGAATAAACGAATAAACGAATAAACGAATAAACGAATAAACGAATAAACGAATAAACGAATAAACGAATAAACGAATAAACGAATAAACGAATAAACGAATAAACGAATAAACGAATAAACGAATAAACGAATAAACGAATAAACGAATAAACGAATAAACGAATAAACGAATAAACGAATAAACGAATAAACGAATAAACGAATAAACGAATAAACGAATAAACGAATAAACGAATAAACGAATAAACGAATAAACGAATAAACGAATAAACGAATAAACGAATAAACGAATAAACGAATAAACGAATAAACGAATAAACGAATAAACGAATAAACGAATAAACGAATAAACGAATAAACGAATAAACGAATAAACGAATAAACGAATAAACGAATAAACGAATAAACGAATAAACGAATAAACGAATAAACGAATAAACGAATAAACGAATAAACGAATAAACGAATAAACGAATAAACGAATAAACGAATAAACGAATAAACGAATAAACGAATAAACGAATAAACGAATAAACGAATAAACGAATAAACGAATAAACGAATAAACGAATAAACGAATAAACGAATAAACGAATAAACGAATAAACGAATAAACGAATAAACGAATAAACGAATAAACGAATAAACGAATAAACGAATAAGTGAATAAGTGAATAAGTGAATAAGTGAATAAGTGAATAAGTGAATAAATGAATAAATGAATAAATGAATAAATGAATAAATTATCCTACCTGTATTATAGGTTTGTCTGTACAAACCTGTTTGATGAGAGTTTCCTGGCGAAACGGATAATTTTCTAATAAACTTCTATTCTTTAGAAGTCAACTCAACTGGGCGTAAAGTTTGGATTCACTTCTTTCGTCAGCAAATTCTTTTCAAACAGCGATTTGTTCGCCTTGTGTGTGTATTGTTGTACGACTGAATTTTTACTTTTTAGTTAACGATGGCACCAAAGACACCAAATAGAAGTGATTATTTTACAGTCAAGTAGGGAAATGATACTTTTGTACTTTTGCATTGAAGCTATTATGTCTGAATGCACGTGATTCTAAAAGGCTTAACGACGTTTTGAAGCTATTGTCTGAACATTTTTAGCCACAGAAGAATCAACTTTGTGCTCGTCAAGTATTTTATGGTAGATCTCAAATGCTAGATGAATGTTTTGCCAATTTTGCTAAAGAACTAAGCGGATTAGCTTAACACTGCAATTTTGACTGTAAGTCCTTAACCTTAGACGTAATGGGTAGAGACAGGTTTATTCTTGGAATGAAAGATAAAAAATAAACTGTTATATAGTTACATCAAAAATACTATAAAAATGTCCTCATATTCTAGCACTCCCACTGTTTGTTTAGTGTGGTAAATCATACACACGGTTCTTGATATTTTTAAATTTAACTTTCGGTAAGAATTTAGTTAGAATATAATAACTGGCTAGTTGAATCTACATGAGGAACCTTCAATAAACCGTGCACTATCGTATAAAATGGTACTTCACATCAATGCGCTTGGTTGTATTGTGGTTATCAAAATTGTTACCTATACAAATGGCACTTGCATTGTCAAAATTGTGTAGGCCTATGTATATCAATACACAATTCTTCTAAGAAACACCTCAACCATATCACTTCTCGTAACGCTTATGAAGATGCAACATATTCGACTTCGGTTGTAGACAGTGAAATGCAATTTTGACGATAACAAGACCAGGTGACGGTGACATGTCAAAAAAAATCTGCATCTGAATATGTTTTCACTTCAAATTTATCTCCAGTATACTTTAAGCTAAAATGTAACGGTCCCTTTAAATATCTAAAAATCTTATTATTTGCGATCCAATGGGTTCAATTTGGATTATATATAGTAAACAACAACTGCTTCCTTAAAAGAAATTTCATTGTCTCATTGTTACCTTCATACATTTTATAATTTTTCCAAATCTTTGTAATGTATCCTCTTAGAGTTAAAAACACGCCATTATAATCAAAACTCGTTTTGTCATAAAATTGACTGCAAATGGTAATCCCAAATTTATTCTGAAGATCATCTAACATTTGAGTTATTGTAGATTTACACTCACCCATCATCAACATATAACGTTAAGAACGAATTTTCATTATTAATTCGGCGACTAAGCACACATTCATCAGTCTCTTACTGTTTGAAACGATATTTTGTAATAAATTTTACAAACTTTGGGTCCAATAACGTGGTGGTCGCTTTAGGCCTTGTAAACTCTACTTTAACATGTACACTAATATCGAATTTCGCAATTAGGAATGCAGTCTTAACGTGAAACTGGCAGATATTCAAACTTTTGGCAACCACTATTGACAGTAGCTGTCTTACACTGGTTTCTTTGTAATCGTCACATTTGATTTGAGAATATCTTTTTGCACAAAGTCTTTCCTTGTATTTGTTCATATTTACATCGCATTTGCATTTAATTTAACCCTTAATTTTCTTCCTATTTGAAGGTACAGGTCCTAGTACATTTCATCGACCACCGCACGTTGCCACTCTTGTTTATTCTCACCCGCAATTGCTTCAGTATATACGAAGGGTTCGTTAAAAATAGCAGCACAAGCTGTTTCGATATCATTACCACAACGAACTGCATATTTCAACAAACACACGCACACGTACACACACACGCACACGCACACACACACGCACAAGCATACGCACACACGCATACGCACGCGCACACGCACACGCACACGTACACGCACACGCACACACACACGCACACGCACACGCACACGTACACGCACATGCACACGCACACGCACACATACACGCACAAGCACACGAACACGCGCACGCACACGTACACGCACACGCACACGCACACGCACACGCACACACACGCACATGACACGCACACACATCACACAGACGAACACGCGCACGCACACGTACAGCACACGCACACCACCATACACACACATACAACCAACCAAACAACCCACCCACACACACACACACACACAAACACACAAATTCACAAACACACAAACACACAAACACACAATCACACAATCACACAATCACACCAACACACAAACACCCAACCACACAAACGCACAAACACAGAAATACACAAACACACAAACGCTCATACACACAAACACGCAAACACCCAAACACCCAAACACGCAAACACGCAAACACGCAGACATGCAAACACTCAAACACACAAACCCACAAACGCACAAACGCACAAACGCAAAAACGCACAAACGTAAAAACGCACAAACACACAAACACAAACACACAAACACACAAACACACGAACACACAAACACACAAATACACAAACACCCAACCACACAAACGCACAAACAGAAATACACAAACACACAAACACTCATACACACAAACACGCAAACACCCAAACACCCAAACACGCAAACACGCAAACACGCAGACACGCAAACACTCAAACACACAAACCCACAAACGCACAAACGCAAAAACGCACAAACGTAAAACGCACAAACCACAAACACAAACACACAAACACGCAAACACACAACGCACAAACACAACAAACGACACAAACACACAAACAACAATACACACACAAACACACAAACACAAACACAAACACAAACACAAACCAAACAGGCAAACACGCAAACACGCAAACACTCAAACACACAAACCCACAAACGCACAAACGCAAAACGACACAAACGCTAAACGCACAAACGCAAAACGCACAAACCGCACATCGACACACGAACACAACGCACAAACGACAAACACAAAACGCACAAACGCACAAACACACAAACGCACAACATCACAAAACGCACAACACCACACACAAACCAACGCAACACGCAACAAACACGCAAACGCACAAACGCACAAACGCAAAAGCACGCAAACACGCACAAAACGCAACCAAACGCACAAACTGCCAACAAAACGCAGCAAACGCATAAACACACAACGCACAGCACAAACACACAAACGCACAAGACAACAGCAAACATGCAAACGCACACAAACACAGACACAAACACGACAAACACACACAACACACAAACGCACAAACACACAAACACACAACCACACAAACACACAAACGCACAAACGCACAAACGCAAAAACGCACAAACGCTCAAACGCATAAACACACAAACACACAAACACACAAACACACAAACACACAAACACACAAACACACAAACACGCAAACACGCAAACACAGGAACACACAAACACACATACACACAAGCACGAAAACACCTAAACACCCAAACACGCAAACACGCAAACACGCAAACACGCAAACACGCAGACACGCAAACACTCAAACACACAAACCCACACACGCCCGCGCGCGCGTCACGCACACACGCGCACACACATACACGCACACGTAAACACAAAAATGTCTTAAAATGTCTTTCGACTCTGAATTAAACGTTTGTTAGCCATTACCTTTAAGGTCTCAAAATTCATGTAGCACATGTGTTCATGCCATAACATAACCGAATTTGTCTCGACGACGTTTCCTGGTAATCAGTATGTTGCTCGAAAAGCATTTTCTAGCAAAGATTACACACAAGTGTTTTAGTCCGGTTTTACCATTTACCATTGTTAATACTTACACTGTACCAATACCATAAGCATAAATTGCAGATGTCCTATTTGTATAACGAAATTTGTTTCAATTTCTTCAAATGAGACGAACCATTTTCTATTTCTAGTCATGTGTTTAAATACCGCACTATCGGCAAGCCAAATGTGTTCATGCCCGTTAGCTATTATATTCCTTATTTCAGAATTTACATTTCTTCCTTATTTATTATTATTATTTTTTTAATAGCACCTATGTGCCTTCAATTAAAACTAGTCTTTGAAACTAACCATTAATTTACATCTATTAAATCTTAAAACTATGTTCTTATCAGCTAGAGTCCATCCACTGATGTTTTCTAGATTTTTTCAGCGCTATTTGTACTTCACTCACGCACTGTACTCTGCTTTTACACACAGCACACTACACAAGATCATGTGATCTCGTGTAGTGGTTTTCTCCTCTTTAACCTTTGGACTTGTTGTTGGTTATCCAGAAGTTGAACACCCTCTGCGTTGACGTGGAGGTGAAGTCTAGTTTCATGCTTTCCAGGTCGGAATTTCGAACATACCAGGGAGCAATCACTATGTTTCGTAACACTTTATTTTGGAATGTTTGGATACACTTGATGTTAGAATTTCAAGATCTGATTGTAAATCAATATTTTGTTGGTGATTGAGAGTTTGGAGTTTCTTCCAATCAGCCAAGTTCAGCTCTTTTCTTCTTAACATGTTCCTTCCACCTAAGTTTGGCGTCCAGATCCATGCCGAGATATTTTTCGTTCGTAGAATTGTTCCATTAATATCGAGCAGACGTGGGTCCGTTAGTTTTTTGTTGGTGTAATTTACCTGTACGGATTTTAGTTCATTAAGTTTAGTCCTCTATCGTTTGGCCCCGTCTATTACTGCGTTGCTTGCTGTCTGTAGTTTTCTTGCAGAAGTTTCTTGGTCTTGGTCAACTGCGAGAAGAGCAGTGTCATCAGCAAATGTAGCGATGACTGCTTCTTCTAGCACCGGTAAATCGCTGGTATACAGCAGGTATAGAATGGGCCCCCAGATTTTATCCCTTTTAGTTCAGAATATTCATCCTCTTGTTTAATTCTGAACAGTCTATCTTATGATGTTAATACGTCAGCATGTTGTTTTGGTAACATTTTATTTAGTTTATATATCAAGCCTTCATGCCAAACTTTCTCGAAGGCTTGAGCAACGTCTAAGAAGACTGAGGAGCAGACTCGTTTTTCTTCTAATTCACTTTCGATGATGTTAGTAGTTATATGCACTTGATCTATTGGCCGTTGCCTCTTAAGGAATAATTTTTCAAACAGTTTTGAGATAATCAGCAAAAGGGAAATCGGTCTATAGGATTTAACGTCATTAGGTTGATTTCCTGGGTTAGGTAGCATAATTACTTCCACTACTTTCCTGCATGCAGGAATACGCTTTAGTCTGAAAGCTGCATTGAAGAGGCAGGTCGGCATGACTATACCCTTTCTTGGCAAGTGCTTTAGGATTTCTCCAGTGATTAAATCGTATCCTGGTGCTTTTTTCAGATTCAGATTAGTTCTTATCTCTAGATATTTCTTTTGGGGTAACTGGAGTTATATTTTCGAATTATGGGTTGTTAGTGTTATTTACGTCTTGAATTGTCTGCCTAGGAGTAAATATTTCCGCCAAGTATTCGGCAAACAAGTCTGCTTATTACTTATTCTGTTTGGACCATGGTCCATTATTGCTTCTGATAGGCGGGACAGAAGTTATAGTTACCTTGATCTTCTTGGTTGCGTTCCAAAGTGAATAGTCGGTTCCTTCATATGGTGATAATTCTTGTAAATATGAGATAGATGCTTCGGATGTTGATGGGGCAGGTGTAGGT
The DNA here is from genome assembly GCA_036346205.1 of Vesta saturnalis. Taxonomy (NCBI): domain Eukaryota; kingdom Metazoa; phylum Arthropoda; class Insecta; order Coleoptera; family Lampyridae; genus Vesta; species Vesta saturnalis. The sequence continues at coordinate 6,771 of JARFJB010001514.1, forward strand.
TCTGCTAGTTTTTGCTGTGTGGCTTGGGCATAAGATACTCTTGTTCTCAACTTATTAGGGGTAATCGGTCTTTGTTGAGCAGCACTTTTCTGTTCTTAGTAGCATTTCCTCTTCTTCTCTGCAATTCCTTTACGATTGCGCATCCCCGATAGCTAGCAGGGCGTGCTTCAGGACAGTTAATGCACGTGGCTGGCGTGTCTCTAGCATTTGAGCAGTTTGTAGTTAAATGTTCTCCTGCGCATTTAACAGGTTGGGGTTCTTGTACAGAATCTCTCTGTCTGGTCCTGTCTTTGGCACATTGTGGAATTAGCTTGTTATTCCTTACCGCTTCTATTTTCACCTTATAGTGGTTGATGTATTAAATACCATAAATTTTGTTAATCTCTTCTGATTTATAAAAGACTATCATGTACAATGGCAAACGAACGTGATTCACCTTGTTATTAGAGGTAGTTCTCTTGAGTTTTTTGATTACTGCTGTAATATTGAATTCTATTTCTTCTAGTTCCTTGGAGATTTCTTCCGCAGAAGTTGAAGGGTGCAAATTCATAACCATTACCTTAATAGGTCTAGAGGCTTTGTATTCATATGAATGCTATTCCATGTTATATTTGCTTATTCAGGTTGTCAGAGCTCTATATTCTTCATTAGAGTTGACATTAACTTTAATTTGATTATAACTCATCATGCTGGTTTTATAATCAGAGTTAGCTACTGTGAGGTTATCTTTGACTACATTATAATCTTTTGTATTACTTAAAATCACCGGCGTTGCCTTAATGACTGTAGGTGTTTTATTTTTAGTTTTAGGTAGGAGCCAGTCTGTTTCTATTTCGACAAGTTTTTCCTCTTCATCTGAATTTTTGAACTTGCAGTGCACTTGTTCTTTCAGCTGATTTATTTCATTCAGGGCCTGCTGAAGTTGCATTTGTAAATTGTTGTTAATTACATTCTTTGGCGTCTGTTGGATAGGTATTTGCTGAGGAGTTAAGATAAAACCGTTGTTCTGATTAAGAACCAGCGCTGTTTGCTGCAGTTGGTACATTCTTTTTTTTATGTAATATAAATTAAATCAAATAACATACATACATAACGACATTATACATTTTTTAATTTAAAAAGCAAAATATATGTTTAAAGCACATTATTGTGATTGTAAATACATACAGATGTGAGAGGTCAAATGATATAGTAAAATCGCGTTTATGTTAAATAAATGTGAAATAATATGTTTACCTTTATTATATGTTTTGTTATGAACGAATAAGTTCAAAGGTAAATGTGTAATTAAAAATTATTATTAATTTTATTAAATACATAAATAAAAAGTTTACCTCGAATAGGATTTGAACCTACGACCTGTACTTTGCTAGAGTTCCGCGCTAACCAACTGCGCCATCGAGATTCAAGCCCAAATCGAAGCAAATTTTGTCTTTATGTATGTAGAACGTAGGTACCTACACTTTATGGTATATATTTTTTTTCTTGCGTACGGTTACATAACTAATAGGATAAATTTATACATCTATTCTAGATAATGACAGATTGTTGTAAAAAAACGCAAAAATTTTGTAAATGCTTTAAAATATAACGTTAATTAAAAAAGCGCGATAGATATAAGTATTGATTTAGCAATTGAAAAAATTAAAATAGAATCGCTCCTTTGCAAAACATTAAATTCTAGTCAACTTTCGAAACAGCAGAGCATTGTTTTGCAAAGATTTATCTTTATCGAAATGTATCCGAACATTTTAACTCTTACATTACGATAAGTGTGTTGATACCTTATGTCATACCTACTTAATTTTATTCTACATAGGTCTGATAACCGTAAAAAGGTTTCTGTAGCTCAATACAGAACAAAAAAACTCGAAAAAGAAAAGTTACCCAAGAGACAAGAGAGATTACATCACGAGATTAAAATGACAAGATAGACTAGTCACAGGACGGGCCATCTTCATTAAACAAAATTCTGAAGGAAGTTGATTTAACTGAGAAGACAAACTCTGAAACAGTTGAGTCTGTGGTCCAGAACAAGTCAGAAAGCACGTGTTCGTTAGAAGAAGTAAGCGTACCTAAAGACGATATTTACAAGGATTCTGGCCATTGGCCTTCCGTACTAGTCGATAAAGTTAACTTATGTTTAGTAGAATTAGGCATAACCCAACTTACTGAAACAGATGTAAACTTTCCTTTGGTTAAAGATTGCAGAGGTTTCTCTTCTGTACATTATAAAAAAAGATTAGGTAACGGGGAAATAATTCCAAGGGTTTGGCTGGTCTATTCCAATTAAAGGATCGCATATATATATATATATATATATATATATATATATATATATATATATATCCTTGCAAAATATTTAAAATCTTTCCTAGTGCCTTCGTTGAAGGGTATAACGATTGGAGATTATCTCAAGCTTTAGAGCGCCATGAAAAATCTAGGTCATACTTATAACACAAAATCTTGGGTTGGTTTAAATAAATCGATTCAATCTCAAACCACTACTGATTCGATAAATGAGAAACCCGTGTTAAAGATTATAATTTATACTGTTAAATTTTTGGTCGGCCAAAATTTAAATTTTAGACCTAAAAATAATATCGCGCGAGCAACAAAATTTTTTTTAATTAATTGAAACAATTGCACAGTTTGATATCTCTAGAATTAACAGAAATCCAACTATTATTCTTCACTATTTGCGTCTTCATGTTCAATATGAACTTATTTCTCTTTTGGGACAAAAGGTAAGACACGAAATATATTATTAATAATTAATATTATTAATATTCCATTATTTTAGACTCCACGCCTGATGGTCACTAGGACCAACTTACCGTTTGAAAAAAATTGTTCTGTTAAGTAATTAAAGCAAATTAAAATTAGGGAGCACTTTTTAGGATTCATTTCAATATCTGATCGAACAGGATAGGGTATATCTAATGTTGTAATAGATTTTTTTGAAGAGTCACATTTGTTTAGATGATCTAAGGGGACAGTGCGAAGATAATGGGACAAGCATGAAGGGTCGCACCCTATAGCTTTCTATGTGCCTTGTTCTACGTGCCCATTAATTAAATTTACTCGCTAACGATGCTGCTAAAGCGTCTTTATAAATAATACAAGAGATTCTGGTCCAAGAAATGTGGCAAATTGTGTACTGTTAAAAATTAAATCTTTTAAGTTCATGTCTTCCATGGAAATATGGTATAACGTTTTAGTCAAAATCCACGTCGTAAGCAAAACAGTGCAGGAAACAAGTACTGGTTTATCAATTATGTTGTTACTGTAACAAACTAAGGTATATTTACATGATATTACACCAGATAAAGGATTTAGTAATATTTTGGAATTGTTGCCGAGAATATCGATTACGCCCTTCATTTCCACCACTTAATGGAAACTATTATGTATATATATATATATATATATATATAGCAAACTAAGTCTAAAAACTAATGAAATAAGATTGACCATGCTTAAATTGTATTATCGGTACCTTATACCAGCAGGCGGCTTTTACAGGGTTGCCTATTTTCATTATGAACGTATTACAAAATAGGTTACATAATAATCTCAAAAAAAATTTTATGATTAGAAGAAGTTGCATAATTATCCAAAAAAAATTGTTATTAAAATTATTTTATATCTTTTAGTTTCTATTCTGTATGTTGGAAGGTCATGTGTTGTTCCACACCAGATATTTGCATTAGATGACGTACTAGGTTTGGTTGCTGTTGTAATCGTACTTGACAATTCACTTATTTTGGCCAGTCTAAGTTCTTCAGTTCAATTAACAGTAGTTGGTGACAATCAGGCGTGGAGTCTAAAATAATGGAATCTTAATAATGTTAATTATTAATAATATCTTTCACCACATTTATTATTTCGTGTCTTATCATCTGTTTCAAAAGGGAAATAAGTTCATATTGAACATGAAGACACAAATAGTGAAGCATAATTGTTGGATTTCTGTTAATTCTAGAGATATCAAACTGTGCAATTGTTTCAATTAATTCAAAAAAATTTTGTTGCTCGCGCGACATTATTTTTAGGTCTAAAATTTAAATTTTGGACGACCAAAAATTTAACAGTATAAATTATAATCTTTAACACGGATTTCTCATTTATCGAATCAGTAGTGGTTTGAGATTGAATCGATTTATTTAAACCAACCCAAGATTTTGTGTTATAAATATGACTTAGATTTTTCATGGTGCTCTAAAGCTTGAGATAATCTCCAATCGTTATACCACATTGCAGGATATATATATATATATATATATATATATATATATATATATTATATATATATATATATATATATATATATATATATATATATACACACAGTGTGATCCAAAGTAGAGGGACCATTCAATAACTTCTTTATTTTACGATACATAAAAGTTAAATTATTTTTTGTTTAAGGCCATGTGCTACATTTAATAGGGCTATCGAATATTTTTTTTTCACTTCCGGTTAAACCGGAAACGAACACAACTATTGTTTTTTAAATGACACCCTATATATTTTTTTAGATTATCTGATTCCTCACTATTTTTTTCTTTCTGTAAATATAAAATTTTATGGATATTATATCAGAAAATTTTGTTGTAAATCGCAAAAAACTGTTTGAAGGCATACAAGACCACTATTTAAAAAACAAAATAGCTATTGCCATGGAAAACGGAAACAACTGCTTTTATTATTAGTATTTATTAGAATAGTAAGAAATCTGGAAACGAATACACAAACAAAATACAAAATTCAACAAGTAATAAGCACGTATCTTTATCTACAAAGATGGTATGCAGGAAAATTATTTTATAAATTGTTCAAAATTACCACCATTTTGTGCAACACATGCCTCTAGCCGCTTTAGAAGTTCATGATGTGTTGTTCTAAGTATCATATCGGTGTTAACTGCATACAAGCCAACCGGATTTTGTTTTTTAAATCCTCTACATTTTGTGGCGGATCTGCACAGACTAGTGTCTTAAGATAGCCCCATAAGAAATACTCCAGAGGTGTAACATCAGGCGATCTTGGCGGCATTTTCACTGGTCCATGGGTGGCAATTAAACGCCCATTAAAGGTTTCGTTTAGATATTCATTAACAATGTTACTAGTGTGAGCTGGCGCTCCGTCCAACTGAAAGTACATACTTCGTCGCAATGCTAGTGGAAAATCTTCTAACATGGTCAAAAGCTCAGTATTTAAAAAATGAAGAAATCTTCTTGCAGTGAGAGTTGCGTCATAAAAAAAGGTCCCAATAATCTGTCTCCTATTAAACCGCACCAAACGTTAGTACCCCAAACGGTTTGATGGTTTGTATTTAATGTCCAATCTGGGTTTCCGTCCGTCCAGAAACGACTATTTTATTTGTTGATAACACCATTATTGGTGAATTTTGCTTCGTCGGTCCACAAAATTCTGTCTAAAATGCCTCGGTCATCTTCCAGTTGTTCCACTAACCACGCAATAAATGTTAATCGGCGTTCGGGATCTGCTGGACGTAGGTGTTGCACTAAATTTGGTTTATAGGGGTACAGCTTGTGTTTTTTTAATGTCCTCTGAACATATCCAAATGATGTTCCTACTTCCTGAGCTACATGCCTAATAGACGAACGTGGATATAGTCGAACATACGCTAAACTCTGAAATTCTCGTTCTTCGTTTATCGGGTTATTTCTCTGGGGTTCTCTATTTTGGATTTTTACTCCAGGAAATGCTCCATGTTGCCTTAATGAATTTTTAATTTTGTGTAAATAAGTATGTCGAGGGTGATACCTGTCAGGAAATCTTTCTGCATAGAGTGCGACTGATCTTCGTGTGTTGCGATTACACTCGCCAAATATTAACATTAAATCGACCTTTTCACTATTATTCATTATGTAGTTGCCTAATAATTGCATACAATAACGTTGTAATTATAAATGCCATCACAGCTTAAGTAATTACATATAAAAGCTAATTTTGAAAGATGTGAAACAATCTGAAACAATTTCACAAAGCAGTTGTTTCTGTTTCTCCTTCAAACAATTTTTTGCGATTTACAACAAAATTTTCTGATATAATACCCATAAAATTTTATATTTACAGAAGGAACAAATAATGAGGAATCAGATAGTCTAAAAAATATACAGGGTGTCATTTAAAAAACAATAGTTGTGTTCGATTCCAGTTTAACCGGAAATGAAAAAAAATATTTGATAGCCCTATTAAATGTAGCACAAAAAATAATTTAACTTTTTTTTTATATATCGTAAAATAAAGAAGTTATTGAATGGTTCCTCCACTTTCATCATATATATATATATATATATATATATATATATATATATATATATATGAGATGATTAGATAAGAGTAAGTTTAAACTAGTAATTTTTTTAAAAAAGGGTTGAAAACAAGCGTGATATGGTTACGATGCAGTTAGTTGATGTAATTTGGCTTACGATGGCAAGAAAGTGGATTTGTTTTGGTTAAAACAGTCTTAATAAAATTTATACATTTTGGTTTAATCATAAAAAGCATTGTGCTACTTAAAAGAATGTCAAGAATGTTAAATAAAGTTATTTCTGTAAGCTCGATTCAGTATTTAGTTTTGTCTCATTAAATTTCAGTTATTTAAAAGTATTTTGGCATTTGGATGTTTTATAGGTGTTTAACACATACTGTAGAGTTAGGCTTATATTAGGGACATGTGATAAGTTAAGTTAAATGCAGGAAATATGGTAAAATTCAAGAAAGGGTTATTATACGAACATAAATTGGTAATTACTCACATTATATATGGAAGCGGATGTGTGATAAACTAAGTAGTGCATAATAAATATGAAGAACAGTGTATAGAACAATGTTACAGAAAATTATTTACATGCAAATACATTTTTATGTTAGAATTTTGAAAAAGTGTGTTAAACAATATGATTTCTTAAAGTGACTTAAATTTAGACAATACAAGCAAGATGAACTATGAATATAATAAAGACAGTTTTACAAGTTGTATGAATAACATTTTGGTGAATATGAACGTTTTAAAACGTAAATTATTTGTATATTTAGAAAAAAGTTAGGTTATGTGATAAATTTAATATTTTTTTACAAATTTATAGTTTTTTTGACTAAGTTAGGCTTTAAATGTGTTGTTAATGTGATTAATAGTAGGTTTTCCTTATTTTCACATAGAAATTTAATGTGTACATGGCATTTGAACGCAAAATTTGTGAAATGGGGTGACAATACAGATTTACTTTGGTAAATATAATTTTCCTTTAAATTTAAGATTTTGAACATTTAATGAATGTTTTCCAATACAGATTTTCATCAGGATTACATATATGTAGTTAATTTAAGTGTAGGTTGTAAGATTATTTAGATATAAGCAATTTTAAGTTAGAATAAGTCATTTCGCAGAATATTTAAGAGAACCATATCAAGTTGGATATCAATTTATGCAGATTTTAACACAGATTTCATTTCTGTTATCAAAATTTAAATCCATAGCTTTATAAGAAAGTTATCGCATATTCTCTAATTTAGGTAAAATTTCAAAATTATTCTGACCAATCATAGACATAGTTACATTATTTAAATTTCTAAAAAAAATTGAAAAGGTGGTAACAACCAAAAAGGCATAAAAGGAATTGCTTTTGAGCATGCACTCTCTCTATATTTCTCTCTACAATTTTCCATTTGTGTGCAAAGTTAAAAAAGTGTAGTGTTTTTGTGCAAAACAAGTAAGTAAATTAACCTCAATAATTATCGGGAAAATTAAATACAAAGTTAACGGAGAGACGTGAAGTTCAAGAACAATTGTTTTTAAACCTACATTTGTTTAAAAATAAAGTTAGGTTACCGATACCTGTTCATATTCGTAAAGTTTAGTACAAATTAAATTTCTTATTTGTGACGATTTATGTTTAACGATTTTAAAATTTCGTTTGTTTAATTTAAATACTGGTTACATTTTTCCATAATAAAGTTGTAACCATTCTTCTTCAAATTGATTTTTATTTTGCTACGACATTTCAAATAATCAACATTTAAATGGGGGCTAAAAAGAAAGTGATATTAATTTAAAGTCTATATAATCATAAAACACTATTTAAACCGATAAAGTTTAAAATTATTAATACGATTAAATAATATCATTATCGATAAAAATTTGTGGTTGGGTGAAACCGTAAAGCTTAAAATAAAAGCGTTTACCGAAACAAAGTGACCATCAACCCGAGGGCCTGTGCGAAGCAATTAGGTGAATTGTAGCAGCGAACTTCGTGTATCAAGAATTTCGTTCATCTTGGAAGGTGCTTGCATGTACAAATGGAACCAGCTGTATGAAGACATCCGTTTGCAGATAGGACTTTGCACATGTGAGTTAGTTTTTGATCATAACCCTGTTTATTGTGACTGTATTTTGGTGATTTTCGGCACTTATTATTTGTTTATGTATAGGTGTAAATGTTTATGTAATAGTTGTTTAAACGCCTGCAAAACAAGTAAAAATTTTAGTTTATTTCCAAATTTTATATTTCAATTATCCAACTATAATTATAATTTCAACAAGTCATTATTTAACAAATTTGACATTTTTAGCAATTGAGTTCATTAATTTCATAACGCATGCGTTATAGTATAAATTTTGTTAAGATACATTTAACATATAGAATTTTTTTTATAAAGTGGAATCATCCACATAACATCGAACCAGAATTAATTTCCCTTTAAATCAGAACTCTATCCCCGATTGAGATTTAGCTTAAATTTATTTTAATTCTACTTTACATATATATATATATATATATATATATATATATATATATATATATATATATATATATATATATATATATATATCTGCGATCCTTTAATGTGGAATAGGCTAGCCAAACTCTTGGAATTATTTCCCCGTTACCTAATCTTTTTTTATAATGTACAGACGAGAAACCTCTGCAATCTTTAACCAAAGGAAAGTTTACATCTGTTTCAGTAAGTTGGGTTATGCCTAATTCTACTAAACATAAGTTAATTTTATCGACTAGTACGGAAGGCCAATGGCCAGAATCCTTGTAAATATCGTCTTTAGGTACGCTTACTTCTTCTAACGAACACGTGGTTTCTGACTTGTTCTTGACCACAGATTCAACTGTTTTAGAGTTTGTTTGTCTTCTCGGTTAAATCAACTTCCTTCAGAATTTTGTTTAATGAAGATGGCCCATCCTGTGACTACTCTATCTTGTCATTTTAATCTCGTGATGTAATCTCTCTTGTCTCTTGGACAACTCTTCTTTTTCGAGTTTTTTTTTCTGTATTGAGCTCCAGAAACCTTTTTACGGTTACCAGACATCTATTTAGAATAAAATTAAGTAGGTATGGCATAAGGTATCAACACACTTATCGTAATGTAAGAGTTAAAATGTTCAGATACATTGCGATAAAGATAAATCTTTGTAAAACAATACTCTGCTGTTTCGAAAGTTGACTAGGATTTAATATTTTGCAAAAGAGCGATTCTATTCTAATTTTTCCAATTGTTAAATCAATGTTTATATCTATCGCGCTTTTTTAATTAACGTTATGTTTTAAAGCACTTACAAAATTTATCCTATTAGTTATGTAACCGTACGTAGGAAAAAAATTATATACCATCAAGTCTATGTTTAATAAATTTGCAGCGGTAATCACAATATCAAACTCAAAAATCAAGCACCAAGAAACAATATTTTAATGTTGTTTAAACTGATTTTACATTCGGAATCCAAATGACAAAGTTTAACTCGGTGCACGTATTTATACGGTCTAGTTTTAAACAAGTTATTTCCTGAAAAATCGACACAGAGCCGAAAAACTAACGACGATGCGATCGAAAAATATCTAGTGAGGAACGACAGACGACCTTCTAATCTACAAAATGGAAATTAAAAGAAATGAAATGATTTAAATACCAATTTATTCTAGGATAATTATGTAACCCCTTTTATAATAAGCTACGAAAATAGGCAACATTGTAAAAACAAAAAAAAATAATCTCTGTCAGACAGACGTTTAAAACTTTATGTCAGACAGAGGTTAATAGACATTCAGATTCTAACTTAAAAAAATTCGTAAGCTGCCCGCTTCTATAAAAATATCGATATGGTCGGGCCGGCGAGAGGTGTCTTATGACTAATCTTTTAGTAAAGCATGGTTTAAGATTTTAAAAACGTATGTCGTTATTGGTTCATATAGTTAGTAATTTTGAATACCAACAAAACATCGTCAATGTTTCTAGGTTATTTTCAAATTTAAGCCGCGTTGTCAAATTTAAATAGTGAAAATTATTAGCGTACCTGGATAATGGAAGTTAAAGGTAAACTTGGCATCCCGTTATCGCCTTCCATCTCGAAATAATGCAGTATATTCATTAACATTACTTGAGTTTGGCTTTTCAAAGATTTACCTTTTAATGACATCATTCTTTGCTGCAAAATAAATAAATGCATTCAATCAATTGGAAATACATTTTGCATTATAAACTTAGGTAACTACAAAACACGATGCGATTATACGAAACGAAATACGAAGAATAATTTGAGGTTAAATAGCCAAGAAGACATCTGACAACGTTATGCGCTTTGACTTTAGAATCGACATACGTTTTTAAGTCCTACATTTAAGATATATAGCAGACGTATAAATTATAACCCGTCTTTGTTTAAGTGGGAACTTCGCACTAAGATAAAGGGAAACAGATGCATTTCACAGTAATAATTATATTCCCATTCTCGAGTCCGCCATGAGACACCTCTCCCCGGCGCTACTATAATACAGTTTAAGCATTTTTAATCATATTTATTCAACACTTAAATTGTACCGTAGGAATTTTTGGCCGTTAAATTACGCGTCGCATCAAAAAACTGCATAGAACATAATTAATCTATATGGTTAAAGTCTATAAATTGGTATTTTATATCTTTCAGGTGTTTCAGAAACATTTGATAAAAATCAAAAAGAGCTCCTAATAACCCCCCCCCCTTCTCCGCAGTTGAATTTCTTCCAAAATCTAATCAGCTCCAAAAGAAATGAAAACTAGTTTAAATACAAAATTTTAAGTACGTACGTGTTTTCGTTGTGGAGTTATCGTGAATATTAGTATACATCCACACATCAACACACGTACGCATCAAGGATGATCTTGACGAAACGTGGGCAAACGTTGTATAATTAGCTCAGTAGATCTATCGATAGTGAAAAAATTGTCTATTGCATAACCTTCCATACCTACATATGAATTTAAAAAAACATAGGTTCCAACAAGTTACGAAGTAAGAAGTAGCATTACGTTTTTAAAACAAACGTTGAACTTTTTACAGTATTTTCAACTAAACTGTTGGACAATTGAAGTGGACCACCAAAAAAAAAAGCTTTTTTTGTTACTTCATGTATATTTATTGTCAGTTTTGATTTTTGCTTGGTAACGTCAGTGCAGCTGCCTTCAAAATCAATTGCGTTTTGCAATTGTTTTTCGTTGCTAGGCCCAAAGAAACGTCAATTTATTTGTTTCAATAAAACGTACAATGCTGCACCATTAGTTTTGGTTACTTTAAGCTTGGCGCAGATTGGTTTATTCTAAGTTTTTAGTTTCTATTACTGTGCTTGTGATACAAAACATCTTTTAGTATGTCAAGTAACAGATTAGGCGAAGACAATTTAAATACTACATTGCGTATAGTTGCAAACGGTGATTCGCAACGAAGATGTGTTCCATAGTGTTATAAGCAGGGCACTAAAAAGGTACAACGAAACTGGTATTGTTGGTTTTCGGCATAGATGAGGCCGTCAAAGAAAAAACTATACCAGCTGATAACCAATATTTACGTTTAACCCCCCGGAGATATTCAACCCATACTTCAACTCAAATTAATAACGCGTTAAGGGTATCAACAGGTACCATTATTTCGTCAAAAACAGTTATGTGAGGGAGCACAATATAAGAACCAGAAAACGCGCTATTTGTCCAATGTTGAATAGGCAGCAACGTGTTGCTCGTAGAAAATCTAAACGAGCGCTACACCGAACAATGTATAGCTCCTAAGGTAGCTTTTGGTGGTGGTAGTGTAACTGTTTGTTGTTTGATCATTTTAAATGGGCGCAATGAGCTGATTGTCTTGATTGGAGAAACAATGAATGCTACGGTTTATAGAACTCAATGTATTCTACCTATTGTAATTCCATTTGCGCAAAATTTTGACTGAGATGTTATTTACATGGACGACAATGCTCGTCCCCATCGTGCAGCATTGGTGACCACCATCCTCCAAGACCATCAAATTGAGAGGATGGATTGGCCTGCTTGCTCTGCGGATTGCAAGATTGCAATCCATAGAACATCTGTGGGGCAGGTTGCAACGTCAATTATCCAACCGCCCAAATGCTCCAAATACACTAAATGAACTTCCAAATGCATTATTAGAGGAGTGGTAGCAGATACCACAGAACTTCATTAACAATTTAATATTAAGCATGCCAAGGAGACGATTAGCAGTTTGTCATGCACGTGGAGGCTCTACACGTTATTAAGTAAAAAGAACTTTTAACTTTCGTTTCTGTTGAAAACTGAAAAATTAATTGGTTCGAAATTAAGAGTAAATTCAACTTCTTTATTTCTAAGTTTTGTTGTTCTTGATTAGAGCAAGTAGTAATTGATACTAAGCTATATTATATTTCAAATAACACGTGCCTCATCTCGAAGTATAAAAACTTTTCATAATTCTACCCCTCGAACAGATATTGTTTAGATCTCCCATTGTTGTTATTTGTCGCAACTTTAATCCCATTAGCCACAATTGTGATCAACCACTCAATCCTTTCATCTCTTCTTTCCGCAATTCTAAGAAAATATTTAATCAATTTTTGTATTTTTTTTTCTACATTAGATTTATTTTTATATATTGTTATTTACTATGAAATCACACTGTAAGATTTGAGTTACACCACAAATTTTGTATTAATTTACATTTGCTGTCCTATTAATAGATGTGTTATGTGTTGGACATTAAACCATATTATTATTATTTTTTTTTATTTAATAAATAGGTTTCGACTACTGGGGTTATTTCGCTTATTTTGGCATTAATTGATTAAGTTACAAGTGATCTTAAATAAATAGACACCAACACACATACATATAACTTTAAATTTTGTGATAAAGGTTAACCGCCTTTAGAAAGTCAAGAGTAATATATCAACACTATGTTGCAGGTTTCCCTCTACAACGTTATTTAATCTAAAAAGCATCCGCTGAGCATTATATATGAGACAATCGCAAATGATATGTTTGATACTCATCTGGATATTACACACAGTACATACTGGTGCATTTTGACCCAACAGGAGGTGCTTGTGGGTAAGAGAGGTGTGACCAATGCGCTAGCGATGCGCTTTTGTTGCACTTTCTCGATCTGCTTTAAGAGGTAGGTATTGCATTCTAGTAGATTTTTTGATATAATATAAATGTTGTTTTAGATTCTGCTATTTATTGAAAATATGATCTTTTAGGTAATGCATAAAATCTAGGCATATCACGGAAGGTACATCGTGTCTATACTCACGACTGGAGCTACGGGCGGCCGCATCCGCCTTGTCATTTCCAGTCACACCAACATGGCTTGGCATCCACAAGAAAGTTACCTGGCTATGACGCGTGGCTAAGTTGTGCACAAGGTACTGAATTCTCTGTACAAATGGATCAGAAGAGAACAGGTTTAACAAACCTTCCAAGGCACTACGGAAGTCACATGCCATCAGACAAGCTGTGTAGGTCTGCATACTGAAGGAAAGATAAAGAAGAGCTTGCCACCGAGTGTATTGCTCTGCAAAATAAATCGACGCGTTTTTGTTGAGTGACCAGGAATTCACGTCCTCACCTACCACAAAAGCAGAGCCTACACCATCACCTGTCTTGGATCCGTCCGTATAAATAATTTTGTCGTATCTCTTTTTATTCATCTTTTCTAAGAATTTTTTTGTCATAAATGGTTAGATTTTTTAGATTTTCAGCCAGTTCAAAACCTATTTCGATTTCACTCAATTTCCAAGGAGGAAATTCAGAAAAGCTTATACTCACTGTCTCAGGTAAAATAAGTTGTTCGTAGGTCAAAAAGTTCCTAAATCTTCCGAACGCGGATCGGTCCGATGCAGCTTCTCTAAGGGTAAGTTGGTTATGAGGATGGCTTTTGTTGCTCATTACTTTGTCCATGTATTTAGTGAGTGAAAGTGTCCGTCTATTTTCTAAAGCAGATGCCTGAGTCACAATGTAGACTCTCGGCAGGGCTTGTTGGAAATGCACCCAAACAATACCGTATACCTATATTGTGTATGGGATTAAGTAAAAGAAGAGTACTTATACAAGCTGAGCCGTAGGCGATATAGCCATAATCAATGCGGGATAGAATTAGAGACCTGTACAAATTTAGCGTCGTTTTGGGCTTAGTATGTGCCAGTACTTTAAGTATATCGAGAGTTTTTATACATCTCTGTCTGAGCTCCAAGATATGGTTCTTCCAAGTTAACTTGGAGTGGAAAGTCAGACCCAAGAACCGTACTGTATCAAGACATCGTATTATGTACACATTTTGTCTTTTCAGATGAAAAAACAAAACCCGCTGACCTCGCTTGCTTGTGCACTGAGTTGACCGAGGACTGCAATTTGCGCTGGATTTTACCAACGGTTTTACCACGACACAATAAGGTAAGATCGTCGACATATAGTAGCTTTGGACATCAGGCTTCAGCTGTTCGGTAATTTCATTAATTGCCAAAGCAAACAGTGTGCAACTCAACGTAGAACCTTGAGGTACTCCATTTTCTAAAAATCTGGACGATGACAGGATTTACTAATACGAACATGGAATAAACGATTAACTAAAAAGGGCACCACAAACTTAGGTAAGTTACCACGTAGACCGTATTTATGAATTGTTACCAGTATTCCGTACCTCCAGGTCATGTCGTACGCACCTTTCAGATCAAAAAATATTGGGACAAGATGCTCAAATAAGCAAGATGACCGCTGCCTGCTGCTACACTAGGAGGTTGTTTTTCTCGAGCCACCACACCAGTCGGTTGTTTACCATTATTATTATTAATATTATTGTTATTATTTTTTTTTTTTTTTGTATTTTTTGTATTTGTGGGCCGAGATCTAGACACAAACGGAGATGTCAGGCATCTCTATGCGCATCAACTACTAATGGTTATTATAGCACTTCCCGTCACCAGAATTTTGACCTACCAATGGAATTCCTCGTTTAGTAAGGGATCTTTAACGTGTGAATGAATCATCGTATTGTCACTAAGCCTACAGCTTTACTTACTATCCGAGAAGAAGGAGCGCTTTGGTTTTTCCCCGTTTTTAGAAAAACTGCTACCTCGGCCAGGTTTGAACACGCGCCGCTCGGGTGAAAGGCAAGCACTCTAATATTATTATTCATATAAATTGAAGAAGCAGTGGGCAGTGGGTTAGTCGTGGTCCCGGAAAAAAGTATTTCTACATTTCAACAAAAAATGACTTTGAGATTAATTTAATTAAATTAATTCGTGGCATTAGAGGTGGTCT
>JARFJB010001515.1:0-22154 GCA_036346205.1 Vesta saturnalis
ATACTTCAAAATGCAGGTAAACTTATTTTTAACATCGATAATAAATTAAACCTGTTATTGTTTTATTACCGTCACCTATAACAATGCGGATGTAAGTTATGGCCCATTTTATTGATTTGGCTGATTGATTGTTAATTGATTTGTTTGAGATTTATCTGTAATTACTTAATTGCTTTGTTTGCTTTGTTTTAAAGAGTCATGTGTAGATAGAGAAAAAAGAAGGAAGAAACACGAAGAGCAAGAGAGTGTGCATTATCAGCTTCAGAAAATGTTCGTTAGTCTATACGCCTAGATGACTCTAAAATCAGTTTTTACTAATAGCAGCGACTGATACAAGTCATATACAAGAACTCTTATTAGAATACAATTTTGTATGACGGGTCGAAGCCTACAGCTGTAAGATTAAGTTAGAACAACATACAATTGCATCAAGAACGATAGGAGCTAATACACTGGTCTTATAAGGTTATTACACCATCTGGTCAGCTAAGGCCTGAGTACAAGTTCGAAGCCACGTGTCTTACAAGAATCTTATTACAAATACAACGTTTAGGTAAAAGATCACCCAATAGCATGTGGCCATTTTAAAGCAATAGGGTCGATAATTTTAATAATAATATCTTATTAATTATGCAATTTAGCATTGTGTGCGTGCATTTGCCAACCTCCAGGGCACTGTTCTTAATATAGCCAGAAGGACTTAATCCACCAAAATAACCTAAGATTAACCCTAGACCAGACTAAATACAACCTGTAGATAGGCATTAAAATAAATGTAATAACAATCTCATTTAATCAAAAATACGCTAATAAAGTAAAATGAAATACAGTCAATGTGTACGTGATTATTATTATCTAATCAATTTTTAAATAATATCTGATAAACAAGTTCTAATAAATGTTAATAGTAAAACACAAAATTAAATAAACTATCTTTTACATCATTCAGGGCTAAAAATAATTAATTAATAAAATAATTAAAGATCATAATCATCTTAAAGCTATCAGATTAAGAATTTCCCTAGGATAATTAATTAATAAAAATAATTAAAGATCATCTTCTTATATTAATAAAAATAATTATTGACCTATAGGGTAGAAAATACGGTCTCATACGTGGGTGTGCAAAAATAGTGAAAATACACGTCTACACGTAAGCAGTAAAATAATTAGGTTGAAAAGGGCCTTCTAAAAGAAAGGATACGGTCTCACACGAGGTATATATATAAAAATAATTGAAAATGCGGTCTCACGTGGATTTAAAATAGTGAAAACTCCTACAGTAAGCGAGTAAAAATAAGTGGAAAATCGGTCCACGTGTCTTGTGACGTCAAATCCAAAGTGGCGGCCAAGGTGTCTCACTTCTACTGAGATTCTATACTTCCTTTATCGGAAGTTCGTACTTTGAGTTAATTCCTCGTATATATCTTGTCATATCTGAAGGCCTCAAAAATGTTTTTTCTTTTTTGGTGAATGGAACTCAATGTCTTCCTTCCCATTTATATTTTCGTATCGAGCCAGTTGGCATATGGACTTAAATGGATACTTGTACGGTCTTGTGTGTGTTTAACGTAAAATTTATTTTTAATATCTGTTTTGAGGTTGTTTATAGTTTTATATTCGTTAATTTACAGCAGTAGTATTGGGTGGTTTTTTTTTTTGGTTGATTTTTTTTTGTTATTAGAGGCATCAGTTTTTTGTGCACCTTCATTTTCATTGGCTATTTCATGTCGGCATTATCATCAACTTCTTCTTCACTTAGTGCTTCAGCAGTTTGTGGTTTTAATATTGTGGTGAGTTAGAGATATTCTTTCGCTTGGTGTGTTTCTTTTGTTTGTTCATTTTCTGTCGTAAGTTTTCTTTTGATGTTTCAGTCTGTATATTGTTCTTGATATCAGTTAAATTTATCCATATTGTTTGGTCACTACCTGACCAGTTCTATTATTGTTTACATTACTGTATCCATACCGTTAGGTATACATTATGTATCTTTCGACTTAGTCGAAGTTCATTCCATAGTAACTGCACAACTAATATTATCTTTATTCTTAATCTACGTAATGTACGGTGTTTAATACACTACAAATATTCCATTATACTTTTATAGACAATTAGTTGCTATTATTGATAACCATATTGTTTACAGTTTATTAGACTTGTTTAAAAATCACTTTCTTCGAAAAGAAAGGATACGGTCTCACACGAGGTATACATATAAAAATAAGGGTTGAAAATGCGGTTCACGTGGAAGTGCAAAAATAGCGGTGATAAAACACGTCCTACACGTAAGCAGTAAAAATAATTGGAAAATCGTATCGGTCTTGTGACGTCAAAATCAAGATGGCGAAGGTGACTCACTTCATAATCACCACAAAGGAGCACCATTATATCTCGTGGCCATCTAATTACATAAAACTACAGTTCCTAAACTTAAAAATAAAATACGTGTGTTACACCAAAATAAAAGTGAAAGGCATATTAACAACCGCATTATAACATGCCACAGATGTTAAGAATGGTGACATGCAACAAGCATACGACATTTACTAACATCAACAAAGCATTCACAGACCCAGAAAAGCAGAAATGTTCCTAAAACGTATACGAGTACATAATTGACATGGACAATAGTGAACGAAAATGGCCGAAATTTTAAGTTTCTAATTTTTGTTATTCGTAGTGCAAAAAGTTATCATTCATGTTAATAAAGAAGAAAAAAGTTTGCCATGTACCTTATTATCTTCAGGTGCAAAAGCCTAAGTTAAAAAAAACTGATTTTAAGACTTTTTTTATGGCCGAAATTTTAGGATTTTTTTTTTTTGTTATTCGTAGTGCAAATAAGTTGTCATTTAGGTTAATAAAGAAGATACAAGAATTATGTTCCTATAACGTAATATCTTAAGGTGAAAAGGCTCCAAAATTAATAAAAACTGTTTTTAGAAAACAATTGTTTTATATTACTGGTTTTATTTTTAGAACTTTTATAAAATAATCTTGCAAGACACTGTTAAAAACAATAATCAAGCAACAAAATCTAATAAAAATTAGAAAGACAAAGTTAAATGCAACAGTCAGCTAATTTTTAATCCCAAATATAACGTAATTTGACATTTTTAGTTGGTTTTAAGCCTATTAATAAAGCTGGTTAGTCCGATTTTGAGATAGTATTATAGGTTAAATAAAAAATATAAATTAATTCTATATAATTTATTTATCTTCTAACTCCATAGATAATAGATAAAACATGTTATATTCAAGTATGTTTAAAATTTTCTTTAAAATTTTAGAAAAAAATTTCATTTATTTAAAAAATACAAATCTTGAAGCTTAAAAGAGTTTTTGATTACTTTTTCGACACATTATATTGTTTTTTGGTGTTAAATTTTGGCATACACTTTCTTGATGCAATCTTTGTTTTTATGTGGCCATCTCTAGCTACCGTACCACACACATGTTGAGCTGCTTCCGTGACTAGCTTAACAGTTCTCTCTACAGCTTGAGTATGGCATGGGATTATTGGGAAGTCAATTAGTAAGTCCTCTTCACTGTTTGGTTGAGCTTTTGAAGTTTTGTTAATAAACTCCTGTAAAGATTCCTGGGAAACATGTTTTACCATAGGAGGTTCCGTCAAGTCAATTTCAGTCCATGTTATCATGCCAATGTAGTCTTTTGCGCCGAAATTTATCTTTGGGACATTAATTTTCTTTTAGCTACCTGAACTTTCTGTTCTCGCTTTTAAAACCCGGCGTAAGCCTACCTCTCCTATAACTTTTCTTTCATCACAAAGCATAGACAAAAGGACATTTTCTGGGGCACCAAAATAACCATTCCTTTGAATAACTGGATCTATAATACTCTTGTAGTCATCAACGACGTAGCGCGAGAGTGAAATAAGCTGAAATAAGTGTTTTGGTCCATAGGTGCACGATGGTTTCAACTTAATGTTGAACCACACTGGTGAATAAACTTTGACAATATATTCGGTTAGAGTCCTGAAATTATTTGTTGGACTCTCAGTTGCGACATAAAATCTGAGGATACGATTAGCTAAGGTAAGCCACCTGGAATGAACAAGTTTTCCGGGATTTCTTAAAGACAAATCTAAGGAGCAGTTTCCACTTGATACAGCATTACACATATCCATTAAATACTTCTGATCTGTGCTTATCTCACCTTTGAACTCATTAGGTCCCTTTGTTTTTCCATCTAAATAATAAAAAAGGTGTCGTAAGGGTAGTTCATTTCCATGGAACAAACAAATAAACCATTGTAACGATCGTCCAATTTTTTGTTCTATTACAGCAATCACTCCATTTAAAACGCCAGTATTTACATTGGTTCCATCACAACCAATTGCAGTAAATTTCATCATTTGGTCACTACCTTCCTTGTCTTTGAGAAATTGTAATATACTTTCTGCTATATCTCTTCCAGTACCCGAAGTCGGTGTCACGTGTCCTAAAAAATTAGAATTAGGTTCTTCTATTAAAGTAACATGTTCTTCTGTAATCGTTTTCTTGTAAAACTTGGTTCCTTTCTTTTCCTGGACAATAGTTTGATACGTTCTCTCATCAAAAAACAAACCTCTATTTTCGGTTATCTCAATAGTGTGATTCTCATTAATTATTTCTGTTTGATTTTTTGATCTGGCTCTTCTGATTTTCATCCTGTCAATTACTTTAGTTTTATCGTCTTCTGTGATAAAACCCAAGTCCTGCAGAGCAGCGCTTGCTATTGCGGCAGCAGCTCTATCTGATATTCCGGTTCTATCACAAATAGAAGCAACAGTGGGTAACTAAATGCGCATTTGAGTTATAACTTTAGGGGTATCTGTTTTCGATGATTAGGGACCTGCTTGTGGTAAGTGCGTTTCATCTGGTTGCTTTTTGTCGGTATCTTTAGATGGGTTTTCAAAATCTTCAGGTTGCTCTTCAACGCTATCAAAGTCGTCAACAATTATTTCTCTTACATTTACAGTAGTTTGACTACTTTTAATGAATCTCTGTGCTTCTTCACTTTTTGTTGCTTCTTTCTTTATCAGAGCATTTGTGGTAGTTCTATCAACACTACTTATAATCATTTTCCTGATAGAACGCTGGTCTCTTAAAAACTCGCGTTCTAAAACTGGAACTTTCTTTTCCTTCACACAGTTGCATTCATCGAAACTCTTACATTTACATGCAGCAAAATATCAAATAAGCGTTTAGCACCTATTCTAAAATTGTCAAGGTTTGAATCAAACTTTTCTGTCCCTTTTCTACTTTTAGATTTGAGTAAATTCCTATACTTATCATGGTAGGTTTTAACCATTAATGTAATTGTTCTACTAGAAGTGGTAGGAATAGAAGCTTTTGACCACACTCTCATTATTTTAGGAACTAAATGAGACTCACATATTTCGTTGACAGAAGGGTCCTTTCCTGAAACAGCCTTTAGGTTATGTCTAATTAAACAATAGCACTTCATGACATCTTCATAAGTCGGCAACACTACTTCACTTAAATCACAAAATGTTCCAAAAACTGGACACTCTGACATTAGTCTTGTGTCCACTTGTTTAGACTGGGTCATTTTAACTCACAAGAATAAAACAACGGCCCACACTGCTAGCACTGCGTAAACCAACTGACGCTCAATCCTGTCACAACATGAAACTCGCGCGCCGGGCGTACTCGGCTGCTCGGCGCTCGCCGCCCGGCCGTCTTTCCTGGACAGTTTCTTTCATAATTACAAATATAAAATTTTCCACTTATTATAATTATTAATTTTGAATTTTAATATATGCTTGTGTATGTTTAGCTGATAATAAATATGTAAAAATCATGCAAATCGGGCAGTTATAACGCAAATTTACTTATATATCAAAATTACGCAAAAAATTAAAAATTTAAACAACTTCAATGTCTATGTGGCACTTCAAGACTTTATTCAATATGTTTCATATTTTCCCCCCTTCTTTCCTATACCAAGAGACAACTTTTCCACAATACCAACAATCGAAATTTTTTCATCGGTTTTTTCGTTCCACCCTAATGGACAATATAACACAAGAACAAAAAGACATCATCAAAACGATACAAGACGTCATAAAAAAAATCAAAAGAACCTGATATAAAATGCCTGAAAAAAGTACAAACAACTCCCCGAAAAGGTCATGTTAATCAGAATACAAAAAATTGAAAAGCAATTGAATCCCTAACGAACAGTGTGAATTTCGACAAAAACACAGCACAGTACAACAAATAGTTAGAATAGTAAATGACATATCCATAAACTTGAAGAAAGATAATAATACAGTAATGACACTTCTAGACATTGAAAAAGCCTTCGATCGCGTTTGGATAGACGGACTTGTACGTAAGCTTAATAACTACAACATTCCTTTACAAATTACCTTACTTATCCATTCATATCTTACTGACAAACAATTTCAGGTTAAAATCAACAATACCACGTTAGAATACAAACAGGTGTACAAACGCAGGTGTACCCCAAGGATCGGTACTTGCACCACAACTATTTAATTATTACGTCGCTAACATACCTGTTTTTACTAAGACTACAACAGCACTTTTCGCAGACGACACTGCAATATATGCAGAAGAAGTGGCATGCAAGCAAAATCAAATTCACTTGGACATATACACCAAATATTATGACAAATGGATGATTAAAATAAATGTATAAAAAAACGAAACCATTGTCTTTACGAAAAAATTACGAACAACCGAATCTTCAAAAAATTAAAAATAATAACAGAACTATTGAACCAAAAGAAGATGTTAAATATCTGGGAATGAGAATGGGCAATCGATTATCACATAAAAAACACATAAATTTATCCCCTATTAATGCAAAAATCAGTTATGAACACTTCCAACAAATTAATTTTATACAAAGCAGTCATCAGACCCGTAATGACTTACGCTGCACCAGCGTGGTGCAACGCATCCAAAACTACAAAGCGAAAATTAGAGACAATACAAAATAAATGGATGAGACTAATCACAAACAGCGACAGGTATACTTTAATAACTATAAAATAGATGTACCTTGTATATAGATAAAAAAAATATTGTAAGGCAGGTTTTTATAATCAGTTTCCTGTCACTGCAATAGAATTGCAAAAATAAAACCCACATAGTTCCACAAAAATTAAATTTTTAATTGTCAGTAGGGAATTTGATAGTAATCGATCGGTTTAAATAGCTTATATTATGGAAAAATTCACATCCGACCTTTTAATTCTGAGGTACAGAGAAACTATATTACAAAAACATTCACTATCGACCTATATAAATGGTTTATGTAATCTCATACCATAACATTCTTTTCAAATCTTTTTTTTATAAACTTTAGACAAGTTTGGGCCTAATCCGCAAATATTTTTCATAAAATCGTCATAATGATCTGTTATCTATCTACTTTTTTTTCGTGGAGATCCGCATAGTATCGTTAAGCACGTTGTACTGTATCCTAGTCAAAACACCCTCTATGGCAATTAATATTAATAAAAATTTCATGGATACAACACAGAATTCAACTATTACATTACTGGCAGGTGGTAAAAGGGGGGCGGAGAAGCCTGCCGGATTAAAATTCTGACACACTAAGTTTATTAAAGGGATATTATACAATAATAAAGTTTGTTTTCACATGTGGTGACCATTTCTTGGCCACAACCAAACTGTAAATTCACTGTCTGATTTCTGCACTATCATTAAACATAAATAATGTACCTTTCTAAATGATTAAACTAAACGATGCTACATGTAGCTATCTTTAATATGAGGCAAACCACCGGAAATTACAGTATACATTCTTTAAGCATAGATCTGCAACCACACTGAAGTTCTTGTGGTAAGAAATTTTTATTTTATATACATATTAATTCATGAAGTAAAGCAATAGCTCACAAAAAAACATCCTTTATTTGCCTTCAACTAATACTGATTTGACAGGTAACATGTTAAATTAAAAAAAAAGTTAATAATGTATATCAATAGGTGAGCGCCAAACAATTAATACAAGGATTATTAAATAGAAACAATTTCCGATACTACACCGCTATAATAATTTACGTGCAGTTTATTTGCATATTTATTTACATATTTACTGGTTTGAGGAATATTTATAATTCTTATTCTTTTTAAATCTTTAAATACTATTTATTGCATAATATCCGTTATATTAAATGTGTGGTTTATAAATCGCATTTTTTTGTAAATTAAATTTATTCGGTTTATAATCATCGGAACATATTTGACTTTCTGGCCTTCGTGTAACCTTCTATCAGGTAGATTTTATTTTTGACCAGTTTTGTCACTTTTTGGTTTACCTGGATCCTTTGTGGTGGTACATGGTTTTTAACAGTCATCTTTTGCAAAGATAAATAAGAATGATTATATTTATTCCCACCTTTCATTTACTTCTGGCGTACGATGTCACCTTCCAACCTAACTTTGTAAAAAAATTACGATAGTGTGATTGAAAAGTCGTAACGAAAATATTTTTAAAATATTAGTGTAGATAAAAACCCGGAAATTATACTAACCTACTATAATTATGGTGAAGTGTAATTTGCCTTAGCCTGTTTGAAACCCCTAGTAGCCCCTCACTTTTCGAATTTTTTTGTTTTGTGAGGCGTGGGTTGAAAGGCTTAATAGCAGTGTATTTTCTTTTAGTACTGGTTTATAACAATTGGCAAAATGTAAAAAACAAACCATTATTGTTTGATCTGAATAATTTAATTCATTGCTTTCAAAAATGCCTATTTTTTATGACAGAGATGAAATAAGTTTGTTCATATGTAAAATTAGAGTGATAAAACACATTTTTACCTTTCAACCTACATGTACATATTATGTAGGTATGGAAGGTTATGCAATAGACTTTTTTTTCACTATCGCTAAGTCGAATTATTAGTTCATTTTACAACTTTTGGCCAAGTTTCGCCAAGATCGGCAATGATGTCTGGATGTGTATCTGTGTGGATGAACTTAAAACTTTGTATCTAAGCTTGTTTTCATTTCGCTTGGAGTTGATTAGATTTTGGGAGAAATCCAACGGCGGAGAGGGGGGTGTATTAGGGACAGTTTTTGGTTTTTATCAAATATTTCTAAAACTTTAGCTGCATATTTCAAAGATATAAAAATACTTACCTAAGGTAAAATATAAGTGCTAGTTCAACTTTTTTCAATATATGAGTAACGATTAATTTTATAAGAAAAAGTGTAACCATATTTTTTAAAGAACGTACGTTTTCTTTATAAAGTTTCTTAATATAACGAGGTAAGTCTAAAAATGAATTAAATATGAATGAAATTGGTTAAACTGTGTTATTGATATCTTATAGAAGCAGGCGGCTTTGGAACTTTTTTTTAAGTTAACATGTATTTATGTCTATTAACCTCTACCTGTCATAAGTTTTAAACGTCATTCTGACATAGATTATTGTTTTTGTTTCTACAATTTTGCCAGTTTTCGTTATAAACTTATAAAAGGGGTTGCATCGTTTACAATGGTGTCAGAAGTAATACCGAAAGTTAAAATAGCCCAAATTTAATGCATATCTTGTTCCATTAGAATTAAAAGGGTGTTAAAAATGTGTCCTCCTCAATACATACTGTGAATGTTGTACCTACCTCATTTATGAAATTATTAATATACTTAAAGTTAGTTTTATTTCAATAAAACGATAAGTTGCAGAAACAATATACAGTAGTGGATAAATTCAATTGAAATGAGAATTTTTTTACGTAAAACTGAAATATACAGGGTGTGTAAAGGAAAAGATATGACCTTATCGACATTTTTTTTAAACATCAACCCCCATTTTTTTATTGCAGGATTAGAAAAGGTACATCCTTTCACGTCCGGCAAGGTAAATAAGGACGATGGTTACATAAGGATATATTGAAAAAAAATTATCCTAAAAAATAAAAAATTTAATTGTCAATGTAAGAAAACACTAAATTGTACATTTTGTTAAATTTATTTTAATTGTTTGCACGTTAGCAACTTGACGATAAATAACACCTGCAAAACATGCATCATGTGACAATGGAGTCATTGTCAATATAGGAAAACGTTAAATTGTACCTTTTGTAACAGTTACTTTAATTATTTGCACGTTAGTCACTAGTGTTTAGTTTTTTAATATAGGCAAGAGCATTGTTATCGTGAGTTTATCTACAGTAACCATGACGATAAATAACACCTGCAGCCCCTAAAGGCGTCTAGGAGTTCAGATCGGTTCCGTACTTTATTCAGGCATTTGTTTAGATCAGCGTTCCGGACTTCCGGTTAGGGGTCCTGGTAAATGTAATTCCTAAGTAAGTTATATCGTCACGAAGCGGTAATCTTTTCCCTTGCAGGGAAATAGTTACGTCGTTTTGTGAGAGCAATTTGTGTTGGGTATAAGCGGGGTGACGGAATAGGGTGGGCTTGTGTTTTGGTCGGATTTACGGAGACTCCCCATTGGTTGGCTCAATTATAGAAGTTCCATAGTGTAGTAGATATTCTATTGGAGGCGTTCTGAGTTGACCGATTAGCTGCCCAGAAAGCAGTGTCGTCGGCAAACTGTGCCAGGGATACTCCAGGAGTTGTCACGCTGGGGATGTCGTGTGCAAATATAAGGTACAGTATTGGGGCCAAGGCAGAACCCTGGGGTACGCCTGATTGTGGGATACCTAAGGATTGAATTTTGTGTACCAGACCCACATGCCAAACTACCAAAGGCTTGTTTTATGTCTAAGAACACGGCAAGGTTACAATAGCGGTGGTTAAGGACTTGGGCCGTTTCGGTTAGAAGTTTTAGTAATGGGTCTTGACAGGTTCTATTAGGCCAAAAGCCGAACTGGCTGTCAGGTAAAAGTTTATTTGATAAATCTCTCAGCATTCGGGCTAGGATCTGCTCAAAGCATTTCCCTAGGAAACTGAAGAGAGATATAGGTCTGTGGGATGATGGTTCTGTCAGGGTGGAGAGGTTTTTAGGGATCATGACGGTTGAGGCCGTGTCGGGAAGTACGAAATGGTGAGGCACTTATTATATATGGCCGTTAAGCGTCGGATCTCTGGGACTGGTAGGTGTCTCAGTATAAGTCTATTGAGTCCGTCTTGTCCAGGTGCGGATATTTTTTTTCTTTGACGTAGTTGAGAGATTGGATGGGAGTAACTGGGCAAAAAACCAAGTCATTTTTGTCCAGAATTTTCTCGGACAATTCTGAAATCCTAAAACACGTGCTCCAGACGATTTTTAAAATAGTCATCGAACGAGGGATCGTTAGGTGAAGTAAAAACGGATTGAATGTGATGGCGAAGAATTTTGGCTTTGTCTTGGTCGCTGGATATTAGGTTACCTTGAGGATCGGTTAAGTAGGATTTGGGCTTGGTTTTGCGTTTGGTAGGTACATTGAATGTTTGCCCTAACTCCTCCTAGGAGGATAGTATTGGGCAGGGTGGAGATGTGGTCTAATAAATCATTCGAAATTATTTCTTCGGGGGATTGTAATAACTAAAGAAGATGACGGGAAGGGGGAAGTACACTGTTGCATCAACACATTCGAGATGATGCAGGTGCGGCTGAAGATGATATGGAGTGAAAGGAAATGAATCTTTGATTATCTATGCCTCACGAACTATTGTGGGCGCTAAATTGGAGGAACGAGTTGTATGAGGCAAAGCCAAGACTGCATCGGTTATTCAGTTTCGTTTCGGTGATTGCGAGTACTTGTATTTTATTGGTGGCTAGTAGATTATTAATGAGGGGACGCTTCCGACGGACACCCCTCGCATTAATTCTCCAAGATCTATGTACTTAGGGTGAGAGATGGGGATTAGGGTGAGGGGTTACGGTGGAAGATTAGGACTAGATTGGGTGGGTGGAAATAGTGATACCATTACCAACAAGGTTTATTCTGGTATGGCGTTTTAAGTACTCCCTGGACGTATTGTCGACAGTTTTCGAAATATCGGCCCTGTTCTCAGGGAATAGTTGGGTAAAGGAGGGGGTATGGGAATGTAGGGGAAGGAATGGAAAGAGGATGCTGGAGTTTGTCATCCTCGGTGTCTGATGCGCGAGAAGAAAACAACGGTTTGGGAACGGCAGTCGCTACCGGGGTAGTGGGGATTGCACGAAAAGTCGCGCAGGCAAGGGAATACCTCGCGTGAGGTCCACCGCAGTTGTTACACTTTGGTGTATTCAGGTGCGTACAGGAGGAGACTGTGGCTTTCACCACAGGTGGGGCAACTGGGGTTACGGATGGGACATTCCTCTGAAATAGGCCCCACTTGCGTGCAAGTGGAGTAGTATTTGAGGATTGGGTTGGGTAGGCGGTATTGCTCACAAGTATAGTGTCTACCGAATAAGTAGACTCCGTTGGTAAGGAGGTGGTTGAGGGTGTACTGGAAAGTGATTGTAAGGCGAATAAAGAATGTAGTAGTGTTGGATGTTTGGGAGATGATTCGGATGGATTTGGTTACCTTGGATTTTTTCGGGAAGAATGTTCTTGTCCACGCCACGGGTAATCCAGGAAAATGGCAGTGGTTTAGGGTTGGGGTTGGTACAGGAAGCGGGCTTTCGGGGACCTGACAGCTGCATGGGCGTCAATGCAGTCTCGCCGAAGTGATGCTGCACAGTTTGCTGCATCGTAGCTGGCAGAACCTCGCTCGTTTCC
Organism: Vesta saturnalis; assembly: GCA_036346205.1. NCBI lineage: Eukaryota > Metazoa > Arthropoda > Insecta > Coleoptera > Lampyridae > Vesta > Vesta saturnalis. The sequence goes on from JARFJB010001515.1 coordinate 12,678, forward strand.
AGCAGGCAGGCTCGGTTGTGGTTGACCTTAACGTTCAACCAGAGGGGTCAGAGAGAGACGGGGGATTAGAAGATGGATTTTTGGGTGTTGAAGTAGGCGTGAATATTGCATCAGGCGACGGGATTGTAGGTTTAATGGTGGGTCTAGAGGCAGGATTAAGTTGGGATGCCGTAGCGGAAAGGGAAGTTGAAGGTATGGGTATTTTGATGGCACGGTAAACGGGTTTGGCTGTAGATGAGATGTAGGACGAGGTGATAGAGGACAAGGAAGATGTCCTATAATTTTGTCCGGTAATTTTGAAGGAGATGTGGCGGCTGCCGCAAAAGGTGGGAGGAGAGGTGTTGTCGCGGGTCTCGGGGTCGGGGAAGGAGCAAGGGAGACAATAAACCCAGAGGCCTGGTGTGCCATGTTTTACCATGACGGTTAGTAACCGTACGTGAATTAAGGGTCAGAAAGTGACGTGTTTAAGAAAGAGTGGACTCCCACCGAGGTGCAGCCTCACACCTCGCTGGATAAAGGCTTGGGCGTTGAGAGTCCGATAGAATGGAGGGCTTTGTTATTATAAAAACAATAATTTATTTAAAAATTCTTTATTGATTAGTTAATACCTTGTTTATTCTTGATTCCTTAGTGTGATTCCTGGCTGTTCTCCTTGCTTGCTTCCTTATTAATTCTTCTCGGAATCGATCCCTGTAGTTCCTGATATTCTTGATGGCTTGGCTTCTGGCTGGTTGTAGCTTCCTCCTGGGTTGCAGTACTTCTTCCTGGAGGGGATCCGCTTCCTCGTACTCACTCTCGAGCTTTATGAAAAAATTTGTCAATTTCTAGCACTTCGGATTTCGTCGCAATATAACCGGTTTTCGTTCTTTTTAAAAAAGCTATTAATCTTGTTAACATTGCGCTTGGTATTCAATGTAGATTTTAGCATTGAATAACAAGACCACAAAGTTGACGATTTTAAATTTTTCAACTATAAGTTGCCACAGGATTGTCGCAGCACCATTCAATAAAATTTTCATATTCCTTCCATTGGCCACTTGCTGATTTGGAGAGCAAATAAATGTTAATAACGGCTTCTGCGCTACTTTAACATGTTCGGGCATTGAATCCATGAGATCTATGTTTACAATATTAGAATCATCATTTCTTATGCTATTTGTACTTACATTCTAGTTGAATTACTTTATAAATAAAATAAAACAATTCCACAGATTTCTCGAAAGAACAACGTTTAATTTTCAAATGGCTACTGTGAGTTGTCAATATTGCCAACTTAATTTCAACAAGTATGAAATTTTAAAAGGTACAACAATTTTGTTTATTGATTTTAATGATAATTGTTGACCTCGGCGCAAAAAATCTTGTGTATCACTCTACCATAAAATGGTTTGCGAATACTTATAAATTTGCAGACCGAGACTTTACTCGTACTCGCAAACACCCATTTTCTGACTTTGTAATACAAATAACTATTTATTCATTGCGGTACAAAAACGTACTTTTTTCCTCAAACAATACTGTAATTTGTTATACAGGGTGGGTGTCTACTGCGTGAACGGAGGATTTCTCCTTAACTATTAGAGATATCAAAACAAATTTTGGTGTGTAATACACGATCATTGGACCTATATTCTAAAAATATTTAGATATATACAAGGTGATTGACAGACATATGCCAACCAAAAACTGTGTTTTTTTAATGGAACATCCTGTATATTTTTGCATTTTTTGATTCACTATTACATTTAGAATAAAAGCATAAAAATTTATATCTGTATCACTAACCGTTCTGCAGATATCGTCACTTTAGTACCAAAATAGAGTTAACTTTGGATGCGAGCGTTGCCACCATGATTCTTTAAATCTGTTTATACCACCAACTATTAATAATAGTATACTAACAAATAAACGAACATTTTTCGAAAACATGTAAAATTATACAGAATGATTTGCTTGTACTTCTTCTCAATTTTTTCAAATGCAATACCCTGCATATTTTTTCACATTTCGATTCCCCGTGAAAAGTAGATACTAATTGGTAATAGGTTTCATAGCCATAAGACGGATCCTCCTTGAGATATTGATCAAGGGGCGTAATATCCGGTGATCTGCGTGGCCAGTTTTGCACAGCACCTCGTCCTATCCACCTCGCCGGATAATATCTATCGAGATATTGCCTAACGTTGATGGCATAGTGTAGAGTTGAAACCACATCGTACGAATACTATCTAACTCGATATTTTCCAAAAGCTCGGGTAAATCATGTTCCAAAAACTGTAAATATCTTTCTCCAGTGAGACTCCCATCAAAGAAAAAACGACCAACCACATTAAAATTGATTATACCAACCCACACATTAACTGACCATCGGTGCTGGTGATCAACAACTCTTAAGATTTGTGGATTAGTATCTGGGTAGTGATAATAGTTATGTGTATTAATATTACCATTATTGTGAAAAGTTGCTTCATCCGTAAATAGAATGTTATTAACAAAATTAAGTTCTTCATTGACTTTAGTAGTTACCCATTGGCAGAAAGATTTACGATTTTGAAAATTTGTTTAATTTAAAGCTTGATGTTGCTCGATATGATTACAATGCAATTTGTTTTTTTTTTTAATAAAGCTGCGAACTATATTTCTATTTTGTCTTGGTGTACTTAGCTCTCTGGTACTAATTTGCGGATTTTCTATAAGAGATGCCACAACTTGAAACTCAATTTCTTCATTTGGGCTTGCCTTTGCACGCTTGGGATAACACACACTTCCAGAACTTATAAATCTCTTAGCTACATTCATAAACGATTCTTCCCGCGGCTATCCTTCACAGTACAAACGGGTTGCCAACAAAGCATTTCTTTGAGCTTCGCCGTAAATAAAGATCATATTGGCCATTTCTTCTTTGGAAAAATTCATTTTATACAAAAATTGCCAAAACGACAATCCAAAAACACACAAACTAATGGAACAATATTTTAATGATTATCCATGCTGTTACCTTCGGGTCTATATGACCCGAAATCAAATTGTTGTTTAGATAACTTTTTTGTTTATTAATATCTAAACTTCCTAGTTAATGACTTTGTTTCTAAACCATTGAAGAATGAGGTGGCTTGTTTGTTTTAATAATTTTTTTTCCTTATTTTTTTAAACATGATTGTTACATCGATGTTCCTCGGGTCATTATGACCCGAGGCTTTAATACATTAGTAGGACGTATAAACTTGTATTTTCAAATATTTTATATTGAAATTTGAGGATAGATAATATGCATATCATCACATGCTTGTTCAAATGTATCTACCTGTGCGAATTACTACAGCATTTTCGGCAGATCTGTAGCCGCGTGTGCAAATCGAAACAGGAACAGACTTGCAACTTGCAGCAGGTATAAATATCATATCGCTATATGAAACCGACAGTTTTGTTTGTTACGTTGTAAAGTGCGGTTTGTTGTACGTACTACTAGTTCTTCTAAAGTGCTGAAATAACAATAATGGCAAAAACATATCTTAGTGGTGAAGACTTATTGATAATTTGAGTGACATTAGTGACGTTAAAGCTTCTGAAGGGGAAGATCATGTCAGTGAAGATAGTGATTATGAACAGTCAAACGATGATTTTTTCGACGATGCTGGACGGAAAAATCCTACGCAATTGATACCACCTGCTCAATCAGTTCAATCTAAAGATAATGCCATAACTTGGATGTTAGACCCATATCCTCAATGAGGGCCTGCAATTAGTGCAAATATCATAAAAGTCGCTCCAGGTCCAACTAGATACAGCAATGCACGAATCCAGGATATAAAATTTACATTTCAGCTATTTTTCAATAGTTCTCTAGAAAATATAATATTGAAAATGACTAACATCGAAGGTCGTAGAGTGTACGGTGACAAGTGGCAAGAATTAGATGACATTACGTTGCAGGCGTACATAGGTTTATTACTGTTAGGAGGAGTTTACAGATCGCATGATGAATCTACCAGAAGTTTGTGGAATACAGAAACAGGCAGACCTCATTTTCGCGCAACAATGTCGTTGAAACAATTTTATTATATATCGCGCGTATTACGGTTTGATAATAAAGAAGAACGTCAAGAAAGAAGGTTACGGGGTAAGTTGCCTCCTATTAGAGAATTTTGGGACAAATGGGATGAAATACTACCAAAATTGTACAATCTTGGGCAAAACGTAACTCTGGACGAGCAGCTGGTCGCATTTAGAGGTCGTTGTCCATTCAAGCAGTATATACCAAGCAAGCCAGCAAAATATGAACGCTTTGTGATAGTGCAAGTTCTTATGCTTTAGAAGTTCAAGTATATACGGGAAAATCACCTGGGGGAAATCCTGAGAAGGATCAGGGACTGAGAGTAGTTTTAGACATTACTTATGGACTAAGAGGTCAGAATGTAACTTGTGACAACTTCTTTACATCGTATAAATTGGGTCAAATGCTTCTCAAAAGAAATCTTACTGTGTTAGGGACTGTCAGGAAAAGCAAGCCTGAGCTACCTATCATGGAAGTAAATAACGTTGTGCATAGTTCCAAATTTTATTTTACTAAAGATATCGCAGTTGTGTCTTATATTCCAAAAAAATACAAGAAGGTCATTCTAATGAGTACGTTTCAGAACCAGAAACAAATAAGCGACAGAGAAGACAAAAAACCACAAATTATACTTGATTATAATTCTACCAAAGGAGCAGTTGATACATTAGATCAGCTAATCGGTGCATACACATGCAAACGAAAAACAAATCGATGGCCCATAATCTTATTTTACAACATTTTAGATACCAGTGCCTATAATGCTTTCGTCTTATGCGCGAAATAAAACCAGACTGGAATAAAAATGTTTTGTTCAAAAGAAGACTGTTTTAGGAACAACTGGGCAAACAATTGGTAAATCCTTACATTTTGTCCAGAAAACATCTTCACCGTAATGAACAAGCAGCTGCAATTGTAACAGCTATTCATGACCATTGGTGAAAAATTCTACCGCACCTCTTCCTGGAACTAGCAACAAAAACAAACGAGCACGCTGCAAATTTTGCCCTTCTAAATGTGATAACAAAACTAATACGACCTGCATTAAGTGTAAAAAATATTTGTGTAAAGAACACGTGACCTATTATTGTCCCGACTGTAAGAAGTAGTGGATCATATCAATTATTAGACATTTTTGGTATCACGACAAATGGACGCGGAAATTTGGACACGCGAAAAAAGGACGAGGACATTTGGACGCAGCGATATTGGGTCGCAACGTCATTTGGTCGCAACGTCATTTGGACGCAACGTCACTTGGACGCAGCGACATTTGGACGCAGACCATTACGTACACCGAATAGATACGTAAACTTTCCTTCGCACTTTCTCCAGGCTTAGGACTGGCAGTACTTGTACTGGCGTGTTTAAAAGTTTTTTTTTTGTGTATTTTGTTTTATTCAAATTATTTCCATGTTGCAAAACATTTGGTTTTTCAAATAGGTATATTATCTACACTTGGAATTGAAAGACATGTGAAATTCCTCGTAGATATTCCATAATTGGACGATTTTCATAGTCAGCAACTATATTTTTTATGCGCTGTGCTGTGTCTTTATACACTTTCCTTTGTGGGACTATGTTTCCTGCTATTAATTGCTCTATTTTCACACAATTGAGGCTGTCCTCTTTTTTTAATGCTTTTATAAATCGCCAAATACATGGATGATTGGCGTTAAGTGTGGAGACAAAGCTATTGTCTTCGTCTTCTATCTAGACGACCTATCCAAGTATCTTCGAAATAATTGGTGACTGGTAATAAAATATTCTCACTATCAGTGTAAAACTCACTGTCTATTAATTCCTCGTAAGAAGCAATTACATGGTCCTCGGGTACGAAAGCTAAAGCCGCTAGTTGCTTTAATTGCAAGGCAAAATCGGGATCGTTATTGTACCTTCGTTGTAATCTTGCTTCTTGGATATGTTTCTATATACATTGGGTAAAGTGGAAAAAACAGCCACATAATGTAGCTTCTGAAAATTGACCTCGCACGGCATTAATAGCTGCTCTTTCAAAATCGACCATAACAGTAGTCGGTTGTAATCCTGGTTTCAACCGTTTAGGATTTTCAAATAATCGTGTATACGTGCCTTCAGTTTTGTTGGGGAGCAATGCATACACCGTTGGTGCTACATTATTGTATTGTACACCATGGATAGTATATACTTGCTGGAAAAGCGGTGGAGCGACTTTAAAGGTGCCATCCATATACCAATGTCTGCTATGCTCCATATACGATAAATTTCGTTCAGTGGAAAATAGCAGAATGCGATTTTCACCTGGACCACTGTCAAGTAGAAGGAACGGTTCCCCTCTGCTGTCTTATAGGTATTCATCTGGAATAACTAGCTCCATCAAACTTCTGGGAGTTGCCGGCGCACCTTCTTTTGTTTTCTAATACGTTGTACTGTTCGCTTCATGGCTACCATCTAAGGTAATTGCCCTGCTGCTGCACAAGATGTACCTTCTGCCACAATAGCCAACACACCTTGAATTGTAATTTGCAAATCTTCAGCTGCTGTTTTCATTTGGTTTATGGCTCTCTAGCTTCTATGTTAGCAGCATCAGCAACGTGATTGTGACTAGTACTTTTCACGACTTCTTCGTCCAACGTATGTACGCGACCGGGACACTTGGACTTGTTGAAATTAACGCATTTACAAATTATCTTTTCGCCGCTAACGCGTTCTTTTTTATGAATAAATCCGTCATACAGAAGCATATTGTTGCCTTTTGTACGAGTACTTTTCACAAATTGAAGCACCATCCTTGCGATACGAGCAACGTAACGACTGTGAGCTATTTTGCAAGTCAGTTGCATTATATACACACTATTTTAAATACTCCTTAATGATGCTTATCAAATTTCTAATTATCTATAGAAAGGTAATTTGTATTTAACCACCTACCACATTAGATTTAAAGGGCTTCAATTACAGGATACCACATTTCTATTCAATTTAATTACCTAAGTGTAGGCGATTATTATTAATTTGGAATGACTTGTATTACTGTCCACATCTTGCTACACGAAAACCATTAATTTTTTATTAAATAAACAATACCCCAATACATTAAATCTACGTCCGATGTGTCTGCGTCCAAATGTCGCCGCGTCCAAATGACGTTGCGACCAAATATCGCTGCTTCCAAATGTCCGCGTCCTTTTGTCGCGCGTCCTAATTCCGCGTCCATTTGTCGTGGATTCGACATTTTTTATTCCGATTTCTTTTTTTTTATTTAAATTTGGTTGAATTTATTGTAAGTTTCACATTTCATATAAAAAACATTGCATTAGAGAAATAAACTTAATAAATGTATAAAAATTGTTGTTATTTTGGTTTTAATTCATATTTCAGGAGTTCGGGTCATTATGACCCGAAGGAGCACAAGTGTATAGTCTTGTCGAGGAGAACAACAGGGTTATACAAACGTCAAAACAATAGATGCAATTGTTCCTCTGTATTACGAGCGGCTAGCCTACTTGATTTGTTTTGTAGAATTCTATAGTGCGAGTCACACCGAGAATGCAGTGTGGCGGGGTATCGGCAATGTATTTGTAATGGGAGACCGGCACACTGTGTTGCCGGTTGTCCGATGGCTGTGACAGGGTCGGCTCTGAAGTTATTATACAGTGCCGCCAAAAGTTGGACACAAATGAAAAACTTTTATTTTTGCGAACGATACGTAAGAGTAAACTGCCCTTATTTTGAAAAAATCGAAAAATTTTATTTGAAAAATCACTCAAAATTCTCAAATATGAATTTTCAAGACGATATCGTTAAACAATTGTATTAATCAGAAAGTTACTTACAATGCATTTACGTCATTTCAAACCAAGCTTATGCGGGAACATAATTATCTTAATGAGTTTTTAATGTAACTGAAAAGTAAACAAACAACCATAAATATAATACTGATTTTCAGTCTTGTTTGTGACTTATTACCGGTAACATGAAATTTAAGAAATTCAAACGCGGACAAATGCTCCATGCGAGTGCGAAAATTATAATTTTCAATATCATTTGTTATTTATTTTTTCTTATATTAACTTTGCCTGAAATAATTCTTTTGTAATTTTGAAATTCATTGTTTATTATTATTAATTATTGAAAACATAGTAAACGTCGTGTAAATAGTGTAAAAAGTGTAAATATTTGATTTGTTTGTAAATGTACAATTAATTCTCTGTTTATTTTTTCTTAAATTAACTTTGCCTGAAATAATTCTTTTGTAATTTTGAAATTTATTGTTTATTATTATTAATTATTGAAAACATAGTAAACGTCGGTGTAAATAGTGTAAAAAATGTAAATATTTTATTTGTTTATAAATGTACAATTAATTTTCAGTTTATTTTTCTTAAATTAACTTTGCCTGAAATAATTCTTTTGTAATTTTGAAATTTATTGTTTATTATTATTAATTATTGAAAACATAGTAAACGTCGGTGTAAATAGTGTAAAAAGTGTAAATATTTTATTTCTTTATAAATGTACAATTAATTCTCTGTTTATTTTTCTTATATTAACTTTGCCTGAAATAATTCTTTAGTAATTTTCAAATTTATTGTTTATTATTATTAATTATTGAAACATTTAAACAAAGGCGAAGGTATGAACATCATCAAACTTCCAACAAGTTTTTAGCGAATCTGTGAGAGCGGCGAAATTTGCCTGAGACCGGACTTGAGGTTTAACCGATCCCAGCATAACGACAACTGCCAACAGTGTGCTCCATAAGACTCCACACTGCTATCTCAGTGTGCCTTTCACTTATAGTGTCATATTAAATTTGTATTCTAGAATATTTTTACGTAAAAGCATCTCAAGAAGGGTCCGTCTTATGGCTATGAAACCTATTATCAATTAGTATCTACTTTTCCGGGGAATCGAAATGTGAAAAAATATACAGGGTGTTGTATTTGAAAAGATTGAGAAAAATTACATTTCGTGTAAGTTAATCATTCTATATAGTTTCACATTTTCTAAAAATTTTCCAGTCTGTTTGTTAGTTGACTATTATTAATAGTCGGTGGTATAAACAGATTTACAAAATCGTGGTGACAATGCTCGCATCGTGATTAGTTAACTGTATTTGGTACTAAAGTGACGATATCTGCAGAACGGTTAGTGATACAGACACAAATTTCTATACTTTTATTGTAAATGTACCATGTAATGCAAAAATGCAAAAATATACAGGGTGTTCCGTTTAAAAACACAGGTTTGGGTTGGCATATTTTTGTCAATCACCCTGTATATACCTAAATATTTTTAGAATGGCCAATGATCGTGTATTACCACACCAAAATTGGTTTTGATATCTCTAATAGTTAAGGAGCAATCCTCCGTCCACGCAGTAGACACCCACCCTGTATAATTCCGGGCAAAACCTTCAATCGAGGACGAAGAAGAGTTTA
>JARFJB010001516.1:0-47500 GCA_036346205.1 Vesta saturnalis
AAAAAAAAAATTGAAAAAATGAAAACGATGAAAACGATGAAAACGATGAAAAACGATGAAAACGATGTAAAACGATGAAAACAACGAAAACGATGTAAAACGATGAAAAACAATGTAAAAAGATTAAAAACGATAAAAACGATGTAAAACGATGAAAACGATGAAAAACGATGAAAAACGATGTAAAACGATGAAAAACGATGAAAAACGATGAAAAACAATGTAAAACGATGAAAAACAATGTAAAACGATGAAAAACGATGAAAAACAATGTAAAACGGTGAAAAACAATGTAAAACGATGGAAAACGATGAAAAACGATGTAAAACGATGAAAAACGATGAAAACAATGTAAAACGATAAAACGATGAAAAACAATGTAAAACGATGAAAACGATGAAAACGATGTAAAACGATGTAAAACGATGAAAAACGATGAAAAACAACCGAAAACGATGTAAAACGATGAAAAACAATGTAAAACGATGAAAAACAATGAAAACGATGAAAAACGATGAAAAACAATGTAAAACGGTGAAAAACAATGTAAAACGATGGAAAACGATGAAAAAATGTAAAACGATGTAAAACAATGAAAAACGATGTAAAACGATGAAAAACAATGTAAAACGATGAAAAACAATGTAAAACGATGAAAAAATTTTAAAACGGTAAAAAACAATGTAAAACGATGGAAAACGATGAAAAACGTTGTAAAACGATGAAAAACGATGAAAACGATGAAAACAATGAAACGATGAAAACGATGAAAAAATGAAAAACGATGAAAACGATGAAAACAATGTAAAACGATGAAAACAATGAAAACGATGAAAACGATGAAAAACAATGTAAAACGGTGAAAACAAAAACGATGGAAAATGATGAAAACGTTGAAAACGATGAAACAATGAAAACGATGAAAACAATGAAAACGATGTAAAACGATGAAAAACAATGTAAAACGATGAAAAACGATGTAAAACAATGAAAAACGAGGAAAAACAACTGAAAAAGATGTAAAACGATGAAAAACAATGTAAAACGGTGAAAAACAATGTAAAACGATGGAAAATGATGAAAAACGTTGGAAAACGATGTAAAACGAATGAAAACGATGAAAAACAATGAAACGATGAAAAACGATGAAAACAATGTAAACACGATGAAAACAATGTAAAACGATGAAAAACAATGTAAAACGATGAAAAACAATGTAAAACGATGGAAAACGATGAAAAACGTTGTAAAACGATGTAAAACAATGAAAAACGATGTAAAACGATGAAAAACAATGTAAAACGATGAAAAACAATGTAAAAGGTTAAGATTAAAAACGATGTAAAACGATGAAAAACAATGTAGAAAGATTAAAACGATGAAAACGATGTAAAACGATGAAAACGATGAAAAACGATGAAAACGATGAAAACATGAAAACGATGAAAACGATGAAAAGATGAAAACGATGTAAAACGATGAAAACGATGAAAACAATAAAACGGTATGAAAACAATGTAAAACGATGAAAACGATGAAAACGATGAAAACGATGAAAACAATGAAAACGATGAAAACAATGTAAAACGATGAAAAACGATGAAAAACAATGTAAAACGATGAAAAACAATGTAAAACGATGAAAACGATGAAAACAATGTAAAACGATGAAAAACGATGAAAAACAATGTAAAACGGTGAAAAACAATGTAAAACGATGGAAACGATGAAAACGTTGTAAAACGATGAAAAACGATGAAAAACGATGAAAAACAATGTAAAACGATGAAAAACAATGTAAAACGATGAAAAACGATGAAAATAATGTAAAACGGTGAAAAACAATGATGAAAACGATGAAAACGATGAAAACGATGAAAACGATGAAAAACAATGTAAAACGATGAAAAACAATGTAAAACGATGAAAAACCATGAAAACAATGTAAAACGGTGAAAAACAATGTAAAACGATGGAAAACGCTGAAAAACAACCGAAAACTTGAATAATTGCGGGTCATTATATTAAATGCCAATAAAGGACAAGTTCAAAAATTTCAGAAACTTCAGAATAGAGCAATGCGTTCAATTCTGTGAACAAATAGATATACAAAGATAGAAATTATGCTAAAGAAGCTTAAATGGTTAAATGTGCAACAATTAATAGACAAAAATGTGCTAATTTTTATTCATAAGTTAAAGTTAGGTACTCTGCCAAAATATCTTGGTGGTTTAACACAATGTGGAAGAGATGTGCATCCTCATAACACTCGCATCAAAAAAAACTTTTTTATCAGTGGAGTAAATGAGTCAATGCTGCATACGGCGTTAAAAAAATACAATAAATTACCTAAGAAAACAAAGGAGACTAAATCGATATTTATATTTAAGAATAAAATCAAACAAATGTATTTATAAACTTAGATTTGTACAACTTATTTACCATTATGCTTATAGATTAAGATTTATATATTTTTTTTAAGGGATATATTTGTTTTTTTTTCTGTAGTTTTGTTGTAGTTGTTATGACTATTAAAATAAACGTTATTACTATATGTTTCTTAATACAAATTTTAACAATTCTAGCTTTTCTAGACATCTGTCATATTTGCCTTTTATATTAAGACTGGTAGCCTGGTAGATAGACTCGCCCATATGCGCATTAAATAAAATTTCACACTCAAACAAATTGCTAATATTTAGCAAAATAAAAATAAATGGCCATAAGTGGGATACTGGTCATAAGTGGTACCTCTATCCTACTTTAAGGTAAATTATATAAATTTGTACATTTCGATAACAGTTATAGTTATTGAAACATACAGTGTGACCCTTTTAGAATGAAATATTTAATAATAACCAAGTAAGAACCACTTAAAATTCATAAACCTATTTAGTTAACGGTCACAAAAGAACACCCGGTATTAACAGAGCACCATGGAAATTATTTTTTTTTAATAATTGTTGCAATAAACCCCCACTACATGAAAAAATGTTTAAAATAGCATAAACATTTAATGAAGATAATGGAACTACATTTAACTTTGCAAGCCACTCTATTAACGGACTACCACAGTCTTTCCATCAGTTTGGAAAATGTTCGCTAAGCCATTGCCAACAGCTAGGCCAATAATGAACTGAACACACATCTAACTGAATTAATAAATTAAGTCTTTCTAAAATAATCTGAAACGATTTGGTCATTCCCGTTTCTTCTTTGTATAGGATTACTTCTTAAAAACAGTTTTGATTCAAGAAAATATGTTTAGCCGTTTGAAGATCTTTTCTAGTTGATGAAGGGATTTTTTACTTTTTACTACATTTTGATATAATTGTTTTTTAAGGTGACTTGATCGTGACTGTTCTTAGCTCTTGTTCAAGAAAATTTGTTTACGTTTTAGAGCTTTTAAAGTAGAATTTTTTGAGATGGGGTTTTTAAATTTTTAATTTAACGTTATGCAACTGTTAGCATATTAAGTATTTGAATTTTAAGTGGTGGTAACTTCGTTATTATTAAATATATTTTTATGAAATTTTGGTCACAGCTATTAGGAGGCACCTTGATTCCAGTAGTATAGTACTTTTTAATAAAAAAATCGCTAATAAAAATTCTTCATTTTGGAATACGAAAAAGTATCGTATTATATGTACACCGAAAATTGAAATAAAATTTTATCCAGGAGTAAATCTTTTATTGGGTACCTGAAATTAAAAAAAAAATTGATTAATATCTTCACATTTTAAGAGTGTATCCATTCTAAATGGGTCACACTGTATACGTTATGTACAATTAAAAAAACCCAAAAGATAAGCATTCATTAATATGATTTTAAATTATGAAAGTATACATATTCATAATATTTAAATTACTTTTGAAATGTGTTGATGCATAATAATATCCGTCACATTGGTATTCATAACTTGTGAAATGTTTCTTAAGATGAATTTTTAATTAATCCTTTTAAAATACGTTTTCGTTTTGCTGCATAATCACATTGGTTGCATTTATATTCAAACTTGAAGAATGCTTTTTGAGATGAAATTTTAAATTATGTTTTCTTTTTGCTGCATAATTACATTGGTCGCATTTGTACTCATAAGTTGAAGAGTGTTTTATAAGATGACGTTTCAAATCACCTTTGCGATGTGTTGCATAATCACATTGCTCACATTTATACCCATAACTAGTAGAGTGACTTTTAAGATGAATTTTTAATTGATCTTTTCTTTTTGCTGCATAATCACATTGGTTGCATTTGTATTCATAACTTGAAGAGTGTTTTATAAAATGATTTTTTAAATTATTTTTATGATTTGTTACATAAGCACATTGCTCACATTTGTATTCATAACTTGAGTGTCTTTTGAAAGGACATTTTAAACTATCTTTGTGGTGTATTGTACAAGATTGGACGCATTTGTCTTCATAACTTAAAGAGTGTTTTTTGAGATGACGATTTAAACTAGCTTTGCGATATGTGGCATAATTACATTGGTCACATTTGTATTCATAACTTGAAGAGTGTTTTTTAACATGGATACTTAAATCACCTTTCCGATGTGCTGCATAATCACATTGGTCACATTTGTATTCATAACATGAAGAATGTTTTTTCAGATGAATTTTTAAATCACCTTTACGATGTGTAACATAATCACATTGCTTGCATTTGTATTCATAACTTGAAAAATGCTTTTTAACATGAACTTTTAAATAATCTTTTTGTTTTGCTGCATAATCACATTGGTTGCATTTGTATTCGTAACTTGAAGAGTGATTTTTAAGATGACTTTTTAAATTACTTTTGCGGTGTGTTAAATAATCACATTGGTCGCATTTATATTCATAACTTGAAGAGTGTTTCTTAAGATGTATTTTTAAATCACCTTTGCGACGTGTTGCATAATCACATTGGTCACATTTGTATTCATAACTCGAAGAGTGTTTTATAAGATGACTTTTTAAACTACCTTTGTGATGTGTTACATAATTACAATGGTCACATTTGTATTCATAACTTGAAGAGTGTTTTTTAAGATGAATTTTTAAATCACCTTTACGATGTGTTGTATAATGACATTGGTCACATTTGTATTCATAGCTTAAAGAGTGTTTTTTCAGGTGAATTTTTAAATCTTCTTTACGATAAGTTGCATAATCACATTGGTCGCATTTGTATTCATTTCGTTTCTTACAATGAATTTTTAAATTACTTTTGCAATATGTTACATAATGACATTGGTCACATTTGTCTTCACAACTTGATTTGTGTTTTAAAAGATGATTTTTTAAACTAATTTTCCATTTTGTTACAAAACTACATTGGCCACATACATATTTAAAATGTGAAGTGTGTTTTAAATTTTCCTGCTCTGTTGTTGAAGTACTAAATTGTTTACATTCATCCTGTGCATTTGTGTTGTATTTGCTGTCTTGTTCCTTAATATATGAATTATCTCTTACAATGGTGTCAAATTTAATACTACTTGAACCATAATTAATTTCTTCTTTTATTGGTTCACTATTTAGGATAAGGTGTTGGGTTAGAAGTAAATCCATTCCTTCTTCCTCCTTTGGTTCGACTTTAACAAGTTTAATATCAATCTCACCAGACATTTTGATGAATATGCGTTGCTTTATAATAAGTGCATATATTTGGTAGCTAAAATATTTAATATGATTTTTTTTATTAACCCAACTATGAGGGGTAATCTTAGACAAGATTTTTTTACCTAATCTAAGGGGGTAACACAATTGGTTTTAATTTTTTCGGTGGTACCAACATTTTATGATGCCAAAAAATTATTAAGCCTTTGTGGTTCTCAAACTGTTAGGTTGGGGTGTTATAAAGTGTAATACATGAGATTTCGGCAAAATTCATCTCAATTTGCAATTAAATATCTTAACTCATAGGCCGCGACAAAGGGGCAGCTGCCGCCTAGAGGATCGCGATTTTTTAAGTTAAAGCTTTTCTTACTGATGTCATAGAATCAATAAGTAAGTAAGAAACAACTATTGGGCATGTTCATCAGTGCTCAGCTGCTGGATGTGAGCGAAAGCGATACTTTACCTCCAGCCTAGACAAGGATAACCTCCAGCCGCTGAGTACCGGGGAACGGGCTCATTGTTATGGAAGATTTTGATTAAATGACAGGAGAGCTAAAGAGAGGGAAAAATGATAACTTATGGTTTAAAATATTTTAGATACCCAAGCATAAATATGAATCATGTTAGAATTTCGATACAAATTGTTCCTATTTTATTTATAACTGAACATAGGAGGTTTTATTTGGGCAGAATCTATTCTCTTATAAACAGCAGTTTATTAAGCTTGGTATATTCGTTGTATTTCATTTTTATATTTTTAGTGTAGAATAAAGCTAAACACTATATTTTTTCTTTAATAAAAAAAGATTTTCAAACTAAAGGCAATGGTAGCTCGTGCGGTATGAAAGAGGGTGTGCACAAAAAAAAACTTACCTATTTTTTATACATAAACTCCATTCTATTTTTCATACTGGAAAAGTCTATGACTTTGTTGTAAAAATCCGAGATAGATTGGACGAACTTCTTTTCTATTGATAGGACGGTTAATACCTTTTTTGGGTTGTTGCCTGTTATGAACATTAAAAGTGGCAAAATACCACCTACGTCACACATGTCATCGCGCCATAAATTGCTGAAAGTTCACTATTAAATTTTATGTTATACAGCTATCGTTTTTGTCTTTTCCTTGCAGGTTCTTCATTATATCTTCTTGATTGTCATTATCAGTAGAATTTCTATCCGAGGGAGGGGGGGAGGAAGAGAGAGACGGGGAGGGAGCGGGAGAGGGAGAGTGCGGGAACGTGGGTGGATATTTCAGTATAATAATACATACGTCCTCGAAATTACTGGAGTTGATTAGGTGTTGAGAGAAATTCAGTGGCGGAGACGAAGGGTTTATTAGTTGCAGTTTTTGGGTATTATCATATAGTTCTGAAACATTTGCATATTTCAAATATACAAAAATACCTATATAGATATAAATCTTAAACATACCGATTAATTATATGCAAGTTTTTGATACGAGACAGCAAAAAATTCCTATGGTGGAATTTAAGTCTTTATTAAAATTTTTTCAATATTTGTTTTAACGATTAATTTTATAAGAAAATGATGATGATGATGATGATGATGATGGTGGTGGTGGTGGTGGTGGCATGTTTTTTAAAGATAATTTCATTTCACATAACTGTATAAAGTATTTTAATACAATGCCAAGATTCCTTAAAAATTAATTAAATAAGATTGAAAACGATTAAACTGTATTATCGATATTTTTATAGAACCGGCTTTGGATTTTTTTTCAAGTTAGTATCTAGATGTTTATTAAGCTCTGTCTGACATAAACGTTTTAACATTCAACTGACATAGATTCTTGTTTTTGTTTTTCAATTATTGCCTATTTTCGTTAGAAATGTATTAAAACAGGTTGCATAATTAGCCTAAAGAAATTATTATTAAGATTATTTCATTTCTTTTAAATTCCGCATGTGTTGTTCCATACCAGATATTTATCAAATATTTCTGTAACAACTGCAATTTCAAAGCTATGAAGGTACAGACATATAAACCTTAAACATATCGATTAGATATGTTCGCATTTTTTGATATGGCGTGTAATTCAGCTTTTCTAACTTTTGTAAGAATTTAAGTATAAAATTCTCAAGGTGGAGTTTGTTCAAATTTTTTCAATCGTTGAACAATGATTAATTTCGTAAGAAAATGGGTAAACATATGTTTTATAGAAAATTTGATTATACATAACTTTTCGTTATAAAGTTTATTAATATAACGTAAACTTAGTCTAATAGTTAATGAAATATGATTGAAAACGCTTAATCAGCATTATCTATATTTTATAGAAGGTGGCGGATTTGGAATTTTTTTTAGCATCTAGATCTTTGTTAATCTCTATTTCACATGCAGTATTAAACGTCCATCTGACAGATCGTTTTCACAATGTTGCTTATTTTCGTTATGAACGTATTGAGCTCTATTCAAAATGGGAGCATCGAGCGTCACGCAGCGTCGAGTAAGAGTATTCACAGGAAACAGCGACCTGTGAAAAATTAAGCTCAGTCTATAATATGGCGCCAAACAAAGCAGTGCGTTTATGTTCATTGATGCTTTTAGTAGAACCACCGTATATTAGAAGGTTATAAGACAGCGGAGTTGGAATTCATCCTATAAATAGGGAACGAGGTGTGTTTGATGAATTTCACCATTTGTATCCTAAGCTAAGACAGTATCCAGATCGACTCTTCAATTATCTAAGAATGTCCGTCAGGGCATTTGATTACCTCTTAGAAAATACGGGGCATCGTCTCGAAAAAGTTGTGACTAAGGACACATATATTTCACCTGCTGAACGACTTGTTATCACTATTTAATTTTTTTTATATTTGGAACAGTTAAGAAAGACATTATTGGTATTGATAGGGATATTGATTCACGTAGGGCGGGAATGATGTCACATCGGTTGTGCCCAAACGGGATTGACGATTACCGATCTGATCCTATCTGGTTAGTAATATCAAGTTACTAGTTGGGGTCGCTACAGGATGAGCCACGTTTGTAGTTTGCGCATTATCTGCGGATTTCAATTCATCGATGATGAGTTACTGAATTTTATTTCGCAGTTGCAACTTCTTCAGAGGACTGAATTTTGCCATATATGGTATAAGGCTTTTAAGAAAATTCAGTTCTTCATTTTCCAGCTCATCCGTATTATTTAAATTTTGTGTCAGTAATGTTAATTTTTTGTCTTCTATTGCTAGAAACTTTTCATCTTTGACATCGCACAATCGTTTTCTATTTCCTTTCACTGCCTTATAACGTATGGATGATGTAGGTGCGTGTGTCGGTGTAGAGGCTGTTGATGGATAAGGCGGAGATAATGAAGAAACTGGAGGCTCCATGACTGATTGCGTGTCTGATGTGCCATCTCTTTTCTCCTCTTCTATATCCATATTATTACTTTCTTCATGCTGAGACTGTTCTTCAAGCACTGGTACATTTCTTGGCAGAAATTAGTAAATCCTTAAGAAACGGCATCATATCAAAATATAAGCATTTTGATTGACAGGTGTCTCCCGAATGCAGCACTGGGACTTTTTTCAGTTCACGCCGGTACTTCCCAATCAGCAAGAAAATGTTTAAGTAAGGTTTTAAAAATATTTATGATTATTTCCTTTGTCTGTTAAATTTGAATTTTTAACCAATCGCGTGCTTGGAAACTTCTTTGATATGACCAATCGAAATAAAATAAAGCGAGTACTAATCACTACTAATCACTACAAATGGTATCATAGTTACCTATACTTAAGTAAGTAATTATTGTTTGTTGATAATAAATACATAAAATAAACGAATTTCGCATTTTTTCTGAAATTATAACTATATTATTCACACAATATCCTTTCTGTGTGTTTTTCCATAATTCCTGGCTCAGGGAATAATCTTATTAAATATAACACGACCTCGATAAATTAGCTACTATTTTTGTTGCTACTAAATTTCTCGTGTATTTTACAATTTGTCTCAACATAATTTTGGCATTAATAATCAACGATTAAAACCCTCGAACTAAAGCTCTCGGGCTTTAATCAGATTATTAATGCCAAAATTACGTCTCGACAAATCGATTTTAAAATACACTTGACATTTAGACGCAATAAAAATAGTCGACTATTTATCGAGGTCTTGTTATATTACCGTCGATTATTTACTACATCTAACAAACAACCAATCACAGCATGCTACTTTCCTCAAATGGACCTATCAGAGCGTTTTTACACTGAATATTTCCTAGTGCGATTTTATTCAGCGATTAAATTTTTTATTTCAAACTAATACGTTATAAGCAAATAAACTCTTAGTTACAGTAACCATAAACACGTTCATAACTCCCTTTAGAAGTTATGAACTGGTATCTAGGCAGTTATAGATCTATAACTGCCCTCTAATCATTCTAATGTATTTTGACAAATATTTGCGAACTTGTCAGTTTTTATATACATGGTAATCATGCCTACTTAAGTGTTAAATAACGTTCGTTTAATTTTAATAGTACTGTTTTTCTGGCGTGACTTGCGCATTGGTGGCTTCAGTTTTGACGCGTGATCGGTCTGTCAGTTATCAATTTCAGTTAACCTAAACCAGAAATTTAAAATACATTAGAAGTGATTAGAGGTTTTATGGCCTAAATAAGTTTAATTACACTTTAAAAGATATTTCGCTAGATAAACAGATTGTTAAATCGCAAATAGATTCAAATTAAAAGAAGTTTTTTTCTATATTTTGAACTATTTATTATTTTGTAAACATTATTCTACAACTACTACGACTATTTGAATTCTCCACACAGACATTGAACTAATTTCCTCATTACTTGTAACACAAGTACAACTGCTAGAAACAGATGTACCAAGTGCATCCTTTTCTTTTAAACGGTGTATTTTTTTTATTTCCGGCACTCATTTTCACAAATCTTAACACTAATACGGCTTTTGAAGTGTGTTCTCAAAAAATAACCTTAACAAATTATAAAAATTTGACTTTCAACTGACAGTTCTGTTTGACATTCTGTACCCGCTTCTGAGCATGCGCCAATAAAATTCGCCGAGAAAAACACTGCTATAACCAACAAAATTTCGTTTTCAAATTTCCTTCATAATTATAATTATGATTTATTAGTATAAAATAAAATAAAAATGTTATTCGAATTGAAGTTTTTGTTTTTTTTTTTTAGTTTATGTAGAATATAATGTTTAGTTTGTAACAAATAATGGCTTTATTTTCCTTTGTCCCACAAAGTACCACGGGGTGGTCTATACCGGGACACATGGCATATTCTAGGACGGTCACCATTATTTCTAACCTTATTATATTTTTGTTCGCAAATCTGCTTAAAAATGGAGATTATGACGTTTTCTATTATGTATTTCAGTCACAACACTGTAGAAGAAATACCACTGGGTACAGAGGCGAATGGAAAAAATGTCCCAATATGTACCACTTTCCCCTATGTAAGAAAGGAATTGATATATGAATACTTACTTTCATTTATTTTTAATTTCCTATTTGTTGTCACGTTTAGTTTATTGTTACATATTCATATATTATTTCATTTATATATTTCTTACATGAATGTTCAATGACCAATAAATTGTTTAAGTAAACCTACATAATCCCAAGCACCCAGTATCTGGCTATGAGTATCTAGTTCACTTATAATCTTATGTGATGGAAAGTGAGGTATCATGGGATACTGTTTCAATCGAGGTTCGGTTCTTCTCGGACCGGTGGCAGCGAGTTAGTCAGGTGATGTCTTTTACAAATCAAGTATAAACTCCGCAATAGTTATTCTTCCTATAATTTATTCCTCGAGTTGTTCTCGGTATAACAGAGGTCGCGTTTTACAATGCACCTGTAAGGGCCGGTTTTACAAATCAAGTATATACCAAGAATACGTTATACGTGGAATAAGATTCGAAAGTTTTGTTTTACAATCATCGAATAATGTTATTGCCAGTATAACGCCTGGGATAACTTATCCCTCGGATCTGCGTTAGATATACTACGGAATAAGATATTCTTAATTCCCATTGGTCGAGCGCGTAACAGTTTTCGGAGGAAACATAACCAAGTTTTTTGAGAAATAAAGAATCTTGCAGGCAGTTTGCTTTCACATTTTATTTAAAAATGGCTTACAGAAATCTATATTCGTTTAATTCCGATGATGAAGATGATATGTTCCTCTTTAATATGTATGAAAATAGAGGGATGGCAGCTGCCCCACGGAGAGCCAAAGTATTTAGAAACCGGTAAGTTATTTTTTAAATATCTTCTTGATTGGCTTATCAAAACGGTTTGTGTTGCAGGCCAAATTATTTTGAAGAATATGCAGATGTGGATTTTTTCACTCGTTTTCGCATGCAAAAAAGAACATGTGAAATGCTATTGAATTTAATTAGAAACTCAATTAAGTCCCCTACAGAACGCAATCAAGCAATTTCACCTGTAACTAAACTTCTCCTAGTCTTAAGATTTTATGCAACTGGTAGCATGCTCATAGCAATTGGAGATTTTGTGGGAGTTAGTAAAGCATCAGCTTGTAAGATAGTACGGCAGGTTTCAGAAGCTATTGCGCAGTTGCATGGTAGATTCATCACATTTCCTGAGACTGAAGCTGCTCGGCAAGAATCCAAAGAACTTTTTTACCAGATTGCCAGATTTCCATACGTTATTGGAGCCATAGACTGTACCCATATTAGGGTTCAAAACCCTGGCGGAGATGATGCTGAATTGTTTAGGAACAGAAAAGGATACTTTTCATGGAATGTGCAAACAATTTGCGATTCACGATTGCGAATTATTAATATAGTAGCACGGTGGCAAGGTTCTTGCCATGATCAAACAATTTTTAATAACAGCAGGATAAAGGGAAGATTTGAGAATAACAATTTCCCAAATTGTGTTATTGTGGGCGACAGTGGTTGTGGTAACAATAATTATTTACTTACACCATTACCTAATCCAAATACTGCTGCTGAAAATTTATACAATGAAGCACATATAAGAACTAGAAATTGTGTCGAAAGATCTTATGGTGTGTGGAAACGTAGGTTCCCCATTTTGTCTTTAGGGATGCGTGTGAGTTCAGAACTATCAAAAACGATTATTGTTGTAGCAGCGGTTCTGCATAATATTTGCATTGAAGAAAATGATGGAAATCCACCAATTGAACCAGGTATGGAAAATGAAATTGCTAATTTGCAACCATTACAGGATAATATAAATAATAGAATGCGGTCAACATTATAAATAACCATTTTGCGAATTTGTTAGAGAATTATGAAAATTAAAACATATAATTTTTACTTTGTTTTATTTTTTAACTCTAGTTCTAATATTTTCATTCTCAGATTATGTTCTTCTAACATTATTTTTATTTTTAATGAATGAAGCTCTGCTTCTCGCTCCTCCTTTTTTTTGGATTCTTCCTCCATTAATTCTTTCTGAAAGTCCAAAAATTCAATCTTCTTTTTTAATAAATCATTATACATATTGTTGTGTAGTGGGGACGCTTTGATTGCCCGTTTTCTTGGTCGCTTACGGGATTCATTAGCTGAAAGTAGTATTTAGGGTGTAACTTAATTATAACAATAACACCTTCAAGTGCTTACTGGGTGTTGAAACTGTGGAGGAGGCGAGAATATCAGTGTGTTTTTCTGTTTGTGATGTACTAGGACCAATTTGTAGCACTGGATGTTTTGTTTACTGTAACAGTGCTGGGTTCCAAGAATCCCACTGTTGGCTTGACTAGACCACAAAAGAGCATTAAAATTAAAATATGACAAGCAAAATGACCTTACCATATCTACAATTTCAATATCTTCAATATTAACTGAAATATCAGCTGCTATACTGTTACTTGCTTCGGTTGGTAAGTTTGCCTGGAATAATTGTAATAAATACTAAAATCTGTACAACAAAAAATATACTAGTATTTTACCAATTCTCCAGTATCATTATGTGTAGTGCCTGCTGTTATGTCGTCTCCATATGTTTCATAACCATAAGCTATAAACAAATTTACATATATTTTAAGCACCATCATAGAAAATATTAAAAAAGTATTATCTGCATCACAATCAAATTCAGAATACGTTCCTTTCGCTGCAATGCCAATAATTACCAATATCCTGCTTCCAATACCCTTTAATTTAATGTCAGCACATGGTCCTCCGCCAGTCTTATACATTTGCATCTTGACTTCGGCATATTCCTTTTTTGTGGTCTTCTTTAGCGAATCCCACTTGCTTCTAAGCATTTTTGCTGTCCTACCTGTGCCACAAACAGCATTGAATTTTATTGCCATTTTACGCCATTCGGCCTCTTTTGCAGCATTTGAAGCACAGTCTGTTTTCTTGCATTCTACAAATTAATTTAGGTTATGTTTTAACATTTAACTTATCAGATTTTATACGTACCGACCACATCCTTATGCACCTCCACAATATCTACCAATAATTCAATTTCATCGTTGTTGAAGTTATTGCAGCGTTTTTTATCATTCTTATCCATTTCTACTTTTCTATGTACGCTACCTCTACACGTGAAATAATTTTAACTTTTCCGCCAAAGGGTTAGCTTGCAAATGAGCTAAAATGCGTTGTAGCATAACTACCACCCACATTATTCTCGGAGTAACTATACCTTTCTTAAGAGGAAAAGTGTACCTTTTTCTATTTTGTATTACTGCTTTGATCATGTTTTATTAAATATTTTAACTATCGCAAACAATAGTCAACACTATAAAGATTCAGAACAATATGCTATCAATAAAATAATCCTTGGTTTATAAATTTATATAAATAGCTTAGTTTCCCGGTACCCTTAATTG
Organism: Vesta saturnalis; assembly: GCA_036346205.1. Taxonomy (NCBI): domain Eukaryota; kingdom Metazoa; phylum Arthropoda; class Insecta; order Coleoptera; family Lampyridae; genus Vesta; species Vesta saturnalis. Next base: position 14,453 of record JARFJB010001516.1, read on the forward strand.
TCCAACAAGTGGACCATTGACCCTATCCATCATTTTGTGTATTTCATGTCCTTGTAGAATTAGGATCCATTACCAATCAGTGTTAGCTATATTGTTATTCTGGCTTAAATTTAGAACATTTAGAAACTTATTTATTATATTATATTTATGTGATATCAGCATGTTTAAGGGATGGTATGTTAAACTCTTATGAAGGAATATAAGTTGTATTCTGTTATGCTGGTCATATTTGTATTTAAAAACCGAATTATGTTATTCACAATGAACATGTTTTGATTTCATGTTAAAACATTTTTTATATTTACATACCAACATTTAAAATGTTTTTTTTACAAGATGTATTTTTAACGAGCTTTTAATTTAGTATTTAGTACCGTCAATCGGGGTGAATCGGGACGGTTTTCAGTATTTTTTAATGATAACTTCTGACAGAAATAACGAAATAAATCACAAATTGGGAATATTGTTCTAGATGGCAGACTCTATTGAAACGTGAAGAGAAGTATTTTGTTGGTCTACCGATGAAGTTAAAAAAAATAAATATTTTTGTTAGTGTTCCGATTGACCTATCAAAAGGGATGAATCGGGAGGCCCATTTATTTTGCATTTAAAATGCAAGTAACCCCTCTAATGGGGTCAATCGGGACACTACGCTAAAAAAAAAAGAAATATGATCGGAGAAAAGCATTTTTCCATGAAAAAGGTCTTTTTATTGTTTCTTGGGTAGGCACATTATGTAACAAAATATAAAACAAAGGCACTTATAATAAGATTTAAGTTTTAAATGAGCTGGGAACTCATATCCACCACGTCTTAGTTTAGTTGGTGATGGCAGTTTTTTTTACAATTTGACATAAATTTATAACGCTTATGTCGTCCATTGCAGGAAAGATAAAACAATTTTTCTTTTTCCTATTGGGACGTAGAAATTTAACTTCAATATCGTTTAGTTTTTGAATTTGGCCAACAAAGAATTTCTTGTCCTTATTGGTTTCAAACTGGACTTCAATAAACTCCAGAATAGACAGGTTTTCCGCGGCCACTTTTCCTAGATTATCCTCTTCTTCTTCGTTTTCCTTATCGATTTCAGATTCGGAGCTTATGTCAGGTTCAACTTCATCTTGATCATAAAAGTCCACGAAGTCTTTCACAGCTGTACTGGTTGATGGTCCAGCTTTCGACGTTTGTGGAAATGCTATAGTGGCATTTTAACAGCAATTTTATTTTTCCTTGTGACTGTTGGCCTGCATACACTTCTACTCTCGTTCAGTAATTCTTCAACAGACGCTGTCCAAGCTTGAGGATCAACTTCTTCCATGCGCCCTGTTCTTTGTGGCAGACGTTTTGTTACCTGGGTTCTATCTAGTGGGTTAATTCCGGTTACAGCAAATGATTTTATAATATTTGCACGCATAGTATCTAATCTGCTTATGGCAGAATTTAGCAACCTAGGCAAATACTGTTTAGGTAATGATTCCTTATAACTTTTTTTCCACTCTTGCAGGACCTTGCGCCAACTTTTCTTCAAGGGCCCAAACACAGCCACATCAAGCGGCTGGGCCAAATGTGTTGAATTGGGTGGTAAAAGACAAAACCGAATGTTATTTTCCTCACAAAGTTCTACCACTCTATATGATAAATGACTACATAGGTTGTCCTCAATTATAACTCTCGGTGCTGTGTCTGCTTTTTTAGAAAGGGAAGTGCAATAGTTATAAACCAGTCTTCGAAAGGTGCTTGATCAAACCATCCAGTTTTACTTCTACCATACCGTGTTCCGTTTGGGCCATTCTCTGTCCAGGTATCATAAATATGTTCACTTTATAGACCACGAAAGGGGGAAGCATCTCGCCCGATGCGCTTATTGAAAACATTACTGAAGTCGAAGATTTTGTCGAGTCGATAATGCGCTCTGGATGTCGTGTTTTTATCTTTTCACCACTACATATTTTCTCCCTGGATCATCAACGAAGCAAGTTTCATCGTAGTTGATAATGGATTGAGGTTGAACGTTTTGTAAAACTTCTGCCAGATTGTCAAAGAAGTTGTTTATTATGTCGGGAGTGATGACGCACGAGACCGTTTCATGTTCTCACAAAGTCTGACTGTAAGGGCTTGTTGATGTCTAGAATAAAATAAGTTGACCCAGTCGGGACCTGGTAAATTGCTGTTGAATTCCCTTTCTATCAAGATAGCCCTTGACTATATAGCGGATATCAATTTTTTCTAAAGGATAGCCTCATTCTCCCATAATTGTAATTAATTCAACAAGCCTGATCTCCTCATTAGCACTTAAAATAGTTTGTCCTCCTTGTTTCTTCACATCCTTGCTAGCATGTCTTTGCAACGTTGATTTTGGTTTGTTAAATATTTCGTTTGCTTCTCTAAGGCTTATTTGACCTCTTCTAAACTGTCTCAAGGCCGTTTGAAATAAATTTGGGCCATAATTTTGGTAAACCCTGCTACCAGATCGTTTTATATATTTTCTGGGAATTGTCCCGATTCACCCCTAAAAGTAACAAAAATATAAAAAAATTAATTAAAAACAAACTAAATGAAATAAACACATAACATGTGAAGATTATTCCAAGGTATAACATATTAAAAAACCGAACCTAACCTGTTAGTATAAATGCCTTTTCCTATGGAAGTTTTCAAGCACATGCAACACGTAAACAAACGATCCACACTTCTTCCGTACCTGTACACCACCACCACTACAACAATACTGCACGTTGAACATGATCTCGAACACGCGTATGCCTTCCGCTCCGATTACATTTATTATGCATCCTAAAAACATCGCCTCTTGCGAAATCGACGCGGATTATCGATTCAACAACTTTTTGTCCAAATTCACCCCGATTGACGGTATCTGAAAAAGTGTGCTTAACTTTTTTTTTAAATGTACCGCTTCAAATTTGTCTTAAAATCACAATGTCCACATTTGTAATTGTAACCATGAGTGTTTCTCAAGATGAAGTTTTAATTGATGTTATCCCTTTCACATTTATATTCATAACTTGAAGTGAATTTTATAAAATGATTTCTTTAAATGTGTTTTCCCTTTTGTTATACAGAGTTAGTATAAAGTAAGGAACCCCCCGAGTATCTTCTCAAGGGTTTATTATTTTTAAACAAAATTGATCTAACACCTCTCGATTGTTTTCTGTGGGGTTATTTGAAAAATAAAGCATACAGAAGTAGACCCACAAATTTAAATGAGTTAGAGTTACGCATAAGAAACTTATTGCTACAAATTCCGAACGAATTTTTGCAAAATTCTTTGAAAGAATTTGAAGACCGTTTGGGATATTGTCAGATAGCAGAAGGGCGTAATTTTGAACATTTATTATAATTTTTGTAATTCATGTTATTTTTTGTTAAAATTAATAAATTGTTACGTTGCCGAGTTTTTAAGATTTGTTTTCATTAGTAATAAACCCAAGAACATCGATAATCGAAATAATTTTACAACACTTCTCAGAAGCGTGTTGCCTGGCAATAAAAACATGAATGTAGAGGTTCATTGTATCCAAAATTAAACAAGGAATTCAAAAATGTAAAAATATACAGGGTGTTCCGTTTAAAATAACAAAGTTGATATTTATTTCCGGTATAACCGGAAATGATACATTAAATCTGATTGCATTTTTGGATTCCTTGTATCTTTTTAGAGGGAGATGCCCCATTTTATTTAAAAACAATAAACCGTTGAGGAGATATTCAGGAGGTTCCATACTTTGTACTAAGTCTGTATAATCACATAGGTCACATTTGTATTCATAACTATTTGTTTTTTAAGATGAACTTTTGAACTCGCTTTGTAATGTGTCGCATAATCACATTCGTCACAGTTATATTCATAATTTGAAGAATATGAATTTTTAAATTATTTTTCTGTGTTGCATAACGACATTGGTCACATTTGTGTTCGTAACCTGAAGAGTGTATTTTAAGATGAATTTTTAATTGATCTTTTCGTTTTGCTCCATAATTACAATGCTTGCATTTGTTTTAAATCATTTGTGCGATGTGCTGCATAATTACATTGGTCACATCTGTACTTATAACTTGAAGAGTGTTTTTTAAGATGAATTTGGATTTGATCTTTTAGTTTTACTGCATAATCACATTGATCACAATTGTATTCATAATTTGAAGTGTGTTTCATGAGATGAACTTGTAAACTAGTTTTGTAATGTGTTCCATAATCACATTGGCCACATATGTATTAATGACTTAGTGTGACGAGTGTTTTTTACAAAGAATTTTTATGTAATATGTGGCATAATCATATTCATTATATTTGTATGTATAGCTTGATGTGTCTTAAAAGATGATTTTTTAAACTAATTTTCCATTTTGTTATAAATTCACAATGCTCACATTTATACTCAAAATTTGAAGCGTGTTTTAACACGTTAAGTGCCAAATGAGACCAACATGGTCTCATTCATGTTTCGGATTTATGTGCTGCATGAGACAAACCTGGACTCAAGTGAGTTGCCGAAACATTTTACTGTATGAAGACGCGTCTCATGCTTTGCATTGAAATCAATGCCAACGTGAAAAGCATGGCCTGTCGATCCGTTCGCTATATTTGGCCTGTTCGTACGAGACCTACGTGTCGCCACAACAGCAAATTGATCCCGAGAAATATTTCTTTCATAAAAGGCGACCTTTTGGTTAAAATTTTTAATGATATACAGGTATATATTTTAAATACAAACAAATTAAATTATTTCTTTTAACATTCGTTTAAAGCATGAAAAAGTTAAAATTAAACTAAAAATAATGTACAATAAATCTTATATTTTTACCGCTTTATGTACTTCAAAAAAACAGGAAAGACAATAATGTTTGTCACATTCTCCAGATTTTAGGGAACTTTGAGGCGTTTTTCTTCCTGCTTCCTTGGATCCAACCTCCTTAGACATCTTTCCATAGCATATCGTACAACGTCTTCTGGTAGCTCTCCCAACATCTTTGAGTACAAGTGCTACATCAGATGTGCACCGTACGTCGTCTTGTTTTTCATCTTTCAGTAATCCTTCGACTACTTCTTCTATGAATTTACTGATGGACATCTTTTCATTGGCTATTTCTTGGTGTGCTGAATAGGCATTTACTAGAGATGTTCCAGTCAAAAGCTCTAACGCTAATTTTCGGTACCATTTCAGGCTCCGTCGTAAAGATGTCTTATAAGCCTTTATCTGGTCCGAAAGATCGATAAATGCTTTACACTTATTATATTCCACAATAATCCTACGTTTCAAAACTTCTTGGCCTCTTTTTGGTACATTTACCATTTCATCGGTATATTTAGTACTTAGGCTAAGCACTTCGCGCTTGTTTCGCCATTTTAGTACAACTCCTTCTTTGCATTCAGCAGCAACCGATTCTCCCCTTTTTAGTTTACTCTGAGTGACGGATTTTGGATTATATTTTCGATTTACACACAAAGTACCAACCAAATATGTATTACGTTGTAGTAACTCAGTAGCTAAACTAACGGACGTATACCAGTTATCCGTGTAAACGGTGTGGCCTTTATCGAGAAGATTACCAAGCAGATCTAAAACAATTTTGGATGGAACTGACATGTCTTCGTAGCCACAATACACACTAAAATTGTAGGTGTAGCCTTTTTCTAGGCATAACTTAAATAACTTGATTTCACATTTATCTTATGCCTCTTACTTTTTATATACTGCAAAAATTGTAATCGACCTCGAAACGGAACCAAAGTTTCATCGATGCACACATTCTCGGAAGACATAATTGGATCCTGAAATGTAGATTTCAATTTTTCCAAAAGAGGTCTGATTTTTTGCAACCTGCCATCATATAAAATACCGTTATCACTAAAGTGCAACATTTGTAATAACAGTTGGAACCTGTTACGAGGCATGATATTTCGTATATAATTGTTATATATTTTGTCCTTCGACCAATAGTTTTGTAATTGAGGAAAAGGACATAAGCCCATCCAAAGAATAGTTCCAAGGAATTTTTCTATTTCCTCAGTATTAGTTGGTTTCCAGACTTTTATACGAGCATTAGGGTACACGTTTTTAGCAATACGTTGATCAGCATAACGATTAATTTCAGTTACCTAAAATTACAAAAAAATAAATAAAAAAAAACAAATGAAATGAATATTTACCATTAGATTTATAATTTCGTCGTTTATAAACAACTTGTAAAAATCATAAGGGGTTTTGTTTCATACAACTTTGCTCGAAAACAAGTACGTTCTTCATTGAAATTAATTTTTTTTAAATTAAGGCCGGTCACTTTTTGCCAATGATCGGAATCCGAGTATTCGTCGGGTTCAAATTCTTCTGACGTAGCGTCGGGCTCAAAAACTTTTTCGTCTTCATCAGAAAGATATTCTTGCCACAAACGCCGTACTTTTTCTTGTTCTTTCTCGTATGTGAACATCTACACGCGTCGCAGTTTCAATAACTACTAAATGTAACATTCAACAAATTGTAGCGCAATCGAAGCATCATTCAACACGTCAAGACTTGCAAATGATCATGGTGACACATTGGTCTCAAATGGCCGATATGGCTAAATCAGAACTTGGTGGCTCCATGAGACCAACGTGTCACCATTTCTTATTTTTGCTTCAATTAACAAATTTTTTCATAATTTAACCTGCAAATGGCTTAAGTAATATATATAAACTTATTTTTTAATAATTCAACAAACAAAAAAATCTGGCCTAACGGTCCGATTTTTTTTTGTACATGGTGACACTCAATGTGTTAATATGCAATACTTACAAAAAACTCCAAAATAGCACGGCAAGAAAACGCGAATGACAAAATAGTGCTTTATGGTACCCCGTTACACCACACCATTTAATGTTATTATAACACTGTATATTTTTATTTACACTATATTTACAAGAACCTAAATTAACATTAATAATTACTTTCTTATAACGCGAAAATGAGACAATCAAAATACAAAGCACACGCTGCTTAAATGTCTACAATGAAAATTTGCCTCGTAATGGTGGTCGTATACCACGTGACTAGTCTGGCCAATAAAAATCGATACATCGATTGTAGCCACTGTGTGTAATAGAGTCACTGTATCCCACTCTTTACATTGTACAGTTGTTTCTTATCTGTGCATATTATGGTTTGAAACGGGACACCTGACCTACCGTAACTACAATGGCCGTCCACTTGTCACACTTGAAATACATTCAATGAGCCAAAAATCCAACGGGTCATGTCAACGTACGGGATTTTTGACAATCTTACACCATTAACACAAAGTATTTACCGGCCACCACCTTCGCCCCATGTTTACACTTTACGATTGTGATGAGTGGCATAATCACATGGTCACATTTTTACTCATAACTTGAAGAGTGGTTTTTAAGATGAATGTTGAATTGATCTTTTCCTTTAGCTGCATATCACATTGGTCACACTTGTATTCATAACTTGAAGTGTTTTTTAAGATGACGCTTTAAACTACCATTGTGATGTGTTTCATAATCACATAGCTCACATTTGTACTCATAACTTAAAGAATGTTTTTTAAGATGAATTTTTAAATTACCTTTGTGATGTGTTGCATAATCACATTGGTTACATTTGTATTCATAACGTGCGGAGTGTTTATTAAGGGAGTGTTTATTAAGATGAATTTTTAAATTACTATTGCGATGTGTTGCATAATCACATTGGTTACATTTGTATTCGTAACTAGAAGAATGTTTCTTAAGATGAAGTTTTAAATCCCCCTTGCGATAAGTAGCATAATCACATTGGTCACATTTGTACTCATAACTTGAAGAGTGTTTTTTAATATGAATGCTTAATTGATCTTTTTGTTTTGCTGCATAATCGCATTGGTCACATTTGAATTCGTAAATCGAAGAGTGTTTTTTAAGATGACGTTTTAAATGACCATTGTGATGTGTTGCATAATCACATTGGTTGCATTTGTATTCATAACTAGAAGAATGTTTTTTAAGATGAAGTTTTAAATCCCCCTTACGATAAGTAGCATAATCACATTGGCCACATTTATACTCATAACTTGAAGAGTGTTTTTTAAGATGAATGCTTAATTGCTCTTTTCGTTTTGCTACATAATCACATTGGTCACATTTGAATTCGTAACTTGACAAGTGTTTTTTAAGATGACTTTTTAAATGAGTGTTGTGATGTGTTGCATAATCACACTGGTTACATTTGTATTCATAACTTAAGGAGTGATTTTTAAGATGAATTTTTAAATTACATTTGCGTTGTGTTTCATAATCACATTTGTCGCATTTGTATTCATAACTTGAAGAATGTATTTTAAGATGAGTTATTAAATTCTTTTTGCGATTTGTTGCATAAACACATTGGTCACATATGAATTCATAAGTTGAAGAATGTTTTTTAAGATGAATTTTAAAATCAGCTTTGTAATGTGTTGCATAATCACATTGGTCGCATTTATATTCGTAACTTAAAGAGTGTTTTTTAAGATGTATGTTTAATTGATATTTTCGTTTTGCTGCATAGTCACATTGGTTACATTTAAACTCATAATTTAAAAAGTGTTGTTTAAGATGAAGTTTTAAACTACCATTGTGATGTGTTTCATAATCACACAGCTCACATTTGTATTCATAGATTAAAGAATGTTTTTTAAGATGAATTTTTAAATCACCTTTGCGATGTGTTGCATAATGACATTGCTCGCATTTGTATTCACAGCTTGAAGAGTGTTTTTTAAGGTGAATTTTTAAATTACCTTTTTGATGTGTTTCATAATCACATAGCTCACATTTGTACTCATAACTTAAAGAATGTTTTTTAATATGAATTTTTAAATCACCTTTGCGATGTGTTGCATAATCACACTGGTCACATTTATATTTATAATTTGAAAAATGCTTTTTAACATGAATTTTTAAATAATTTTTTTGTTTTGTAACATAATCACATTGGTCACATTTGTATTCATAACTTGGTCTGTGTCTTAAGAGATGATTTTTTAAACTAACTTTCCATTTTGTTATAAAATCACAATAGTCACATTTATATTTAAAGTTTAAAGTGTGTTTGGAAATGGTATGTTTTAAATTTTCTTGCACTGTTGTTGAATTATGAAATTGATTACCTTCACACTGTATATTTGGGATGCGTTTCACACTATTTTTGTTTCCATGATCTACTTCATTTGAGCTATCATTTAGTACACAAGAGTTGTATTGAACCTTAAGATTCACATTATCTGTAACAACGGTGTCAAATTTTGTACATGAACCATAAACAGTTTCCTCCTTTATTAGATCACTATTTAGCATTAGACGCTGGGTTAAATGTAAATCTATTCCTTCTTCTTCCTTAGGTTCAACTTTAATAAGTTTCATATCAATATCAAACATGTTGAAGATTATGAGTAATACGTATATTGGGTAGAGCTAAACTTACAAATAATTGTTAATATGATAATAACAGTTTGATTTTTAACCCAACTCATATAATCAATTAGGAGTGATGAGGTATTCCATGCTTAGAATATTCTAAGATTTCATGTTTTTTTTGCGGTACCAACGTTTTGTGATGAAAAAAAAATTACTAAAACTCTTGAGCAGTGTGCTTCTCAAAATCTTTAGAAAGAACTGCTAAAATGAAGTGATATTCTCATGGAAAGTCTGAGAAATACGAATACCCCAAGTTCTTTTTCTTTCTCTCTTGCTTAAATGTAAAATGGATGAAACAAAAAGCTTGAACCTTGAAACTTATTTTTTGCACTTCCGAGACTAAAATAGATACTTTAGTCTCTGTCTACAGGGACTAAAGTGGGTCATTTATTCCCTAGGGATTAAATATGGACTGAACCCCCTAAAGAGTTCATTGACAGATGTCAAACTTCAAATATTTTTTATTAATTTTTTTACGAAATGTTAACATTAATATTATTACAATTAATAAATATCGGAGGATTGATTTCCGAAACGATACTGCTGGATGTAAGGTTGAACGCATTACCAAATGAAACAGTGCCTGTGGGCCGTTTAGATTGGCACAAGGGTTCTGGGAGTGAGGTAGCTGTTGTTTTTTGATCGCCTCCACCTCCAAAAATTTTTTCGGCGATAACGTTCTTACTATTCAGGGAGTTTTCCACATACCCTTCTGCAACAGTTGCAGACTTCCATCACCCATGTCTTTAAAACGTCAACAGTCGCACCTGAATCAGCTAGTAGCGATGCAGAGGTTCGCCTCCAACAATGTCCTGTATATGACAATGCATCTGGTTGGTTCAAGTATGTTGCAACTTTCTGGGGCAATTTTCCAAATATATTCTTTCCTACAAGTTGCACTGTACAGGGTGGTTTTTTTTCGTTAATATAGGGTATAGGCTAAACGGTAAGAGATACAAAAAACTAAGATACGTGTCCCGTTCTCTTTTTTAGTGTTTAGTTTAATGGCGCAATCGGATCTACGCTAACTAAATTGGTTTCGAAGATACAGAGTGATTCTCAAAATCTGCCGGTTTTTATTATCTCTTATGACTCGGTTATTTATGGAGATAAAAAAAAGCTTTGGATACGAAAGTTTTATGACTTTTTACGTTGAATCCAGTGGTGTTCTTAAAAAAATATAGATGTTTGATTTTTTTGAGATATTATCAAAAGTAGCATTTTCTTAAATGGGACACCCTGTATCTGATAATCTCAAAAAATTGCATTTTTTCTTGAGATTGCAACAATATATAACACTTAATATTTTGCATTGTCCTAAATAGCTAAAATACTAAAAAAACATTTTCCCTCGAGGCAACAGATCCCACTCGCGAGATTAAATGCTGCATTTTGGTCCCTCTATATATAATGTACTATTATCAAAATAAGTTTGAACTGTCACAAACATTTCACGTGTTTATAGGTACCGGGTGTAAATCAAATATCCCTGTGACTTTTGAACGGGTAGTTAGATTTTGTTCAAATTTTGGTGGGTTATATTAGTGCCAGTTTGGAATTTTTTACATAAAAAAACAATATGGCAGACTTCCGGTTACACCGGAAATGATACAAAAGCTGAAAATTTAAATGGAACACCCCGTATATTTTTACATATTTGGATGCTAGGGCTTCAAATACATACAGTTCATCCGTCAAATGTCAACACAAGCGCCATTTTAATTTAATTTTTTTTAGTATTTTTTAAATTTTAGATCGTTATGACCTTATCTAAATTAGGGATGATTGACCCTCATAATATTATTTTTCCTAATAATTAATTTTTGTGAAGTTTTTTAACGATTAAATTTAAAAATTGCTGTTTTTTTAACTGAAACTCACTTTTCCCAATAGAAACATACATGCGTCACCCTGTATATTACATAGCTCTTTCAAGTACCAGTAAAACGTTATACATAGTAATTTCCTTAGTTCCTAAATAAAGCAGTAATTTTTAATTTTATAATTTTTATTAACACAACATGCTCCTGAAGCCGACTCTGTCGAAATAAAATGGCGTTTTAGTTGACATTTGGCAGATGAACTGTATGTATTTGAAGCCGTAGTATCCAAACATGTAAAAATATGCAGGGTGTTCCATTTACATTTCCAGCTTTTGTGTCATTTCCGGCGAAACCAGAAGTCGGTCATATTATTTTTTATGGAAAAAATCCCAAACTGGCTCTAATATAACACACCAAAATTTGAACAAAATCTAACGACCCGTTCAAAAGTTACAGGGATCGCCCCTATTTGATTTACACCTGGTATATACGTATTTATGTATACTCTGTAATAATATCACAAGACTTCGTTGGTATATTCGAAAAATACTTGCCCGACTTGAGAAAAAAATTAGTATTGCTTGGAAACATCCCGAGCGGAAGGCGTGTTTTCATGAAATACGTTCGTGATTGGTTCAAATTTTGAGAATAAGCAATGCTGATTGGTTAATGTTGCACAAATGATATAATCTGAGAAATACCCAGGTGTTTTTGTACCTTTCCTTATTTTAGGGCCATCAAAGAAATCAAAACGTGCCATCCAAAATCATTGTTAGCCCCAGATTGCAGTTACAAACCAGTCACAAAACAAAAGTATGGTTAAAAGAATTACCGACGAAGGAAAGATGTTCATACGGAAAGCTCCCTTTTTCGAAAGAAACATAGACCTTTTAACAAGTCTAAGTAAGTCCGCAGCTGAACTAACAGCAGAGCCTTTGGGAATACCAACAAAAAAATGACCCTTTCTGTTGCCGAATTTAAAAGAACTCTCTCCGGAAAACTTACGGAAATAAAAACTAGAAGTAGACCCCTTATTCTAAGCAGTTTACGATAAGTGGTATATAAAGAGTACAGCGAGAAAAACATGTATCAGCAGAAACATTTCGTGAGAGGTTTTGAGAACGAATGCCTGATGTATAATGTTGCAAAAGAACCATGATTAACTGGATAAATAAAGTTGGTTTTCGGTTTACAACAAACGTATAAAAAATTTTGAATGAAGCTTCTTACAGTACGATCCAAGAGGTCATCTTAGAAAATGTTGCGAAGAAAAAGATATCAACTTATGTATGCCAAAGGTTTTGGACGAGACGAGGATTTTCAGCAAAGGTCAGATGAGAAAATCATAGGAATATGATACTGCATTAACTCAGTGCAAGAAAACAGGCGAGGGTTCAAGATAAATCATCTTTCATGCAGGATAAGAGGACCGTTTTGTTGACGCGCAGGGTTAGTTTTCAAAAGTAATAGAAAACCAGCGACTACCGTGATATCAATCCCGAAACCTTTCAAAAATGGTTCAAAAACAAACTTATGCCCAACCTAGAGGAACTCAGTTTAATTATCATGAATATAACACCATTTACTATTTACGATTGGTGGAATCAATTCCATGTTCCAATTGGTCTAAAAAATTACTAGAGTGGGCCGAGTCTAAAAATACCAATATTCAAGGAAAACTTATGAAGTACCAAATACGGAAAATTATAAGAAAAGCTAGTAAAACTCATTGACAAAATTACTTGACATATAAACTTGTAAAGAGCCAGCCGCCTTTACAAAATTGTTTGTATTAGTTATTTGCTAAATTACCCTGCTTTATTAAAATTTTACAGAAATCATCAAATAATGAATTTATATCCCCTCCGCCGTGAATTTCAAAAACGAACCAATCACCGCATTATCATTCCGACCAGAAGCCGTCTCCGTCTACGCGGATTCTTAATAAAACCGCGAGACGCGCTACAGACACTCTTATTCCGCTGGGGCTCTATCGAGAGCCCAGGCACTATCTTATCTTATCCGTTTCAGCCAATCCTTCTTCATTCTGTTCCCTTCACCTACATTCAGTCGAGATTACTCGACACCGTCAGCCTGAACTCATCCGATACACCAGGGATAGAAAGGCTATAGCCTCAATTCTACCAATCCCCAGGGACATCAATTAAGCAGCGCAACGGGTCTTTGCACAGATTCTTGTAATTGATATTTCACCTACACACCGCCCACAGACACACAAATAGGAATACATTTTAATTATAAGATCTAGAGATCTTGGTGGCCAATCTATTAACGGCTACCACGGTCAATCCACCAGTTTGGAAAATGTTCGTTAAGCCATTGCCTCACAGCCATGGCATAATAAACCAATCACCCATCTAACTGAATTAAAAAATTAAATTGTTTGTTAACTGGAAGCTCGTGAATCGCTTCCCATAAGTTTGTGTTTAAAAATGCCATCTGTTCTGTGTGTCAATGTTTTCTTCAAAAAAGAAAGGACCAATAATTCCCTCGTTCAGTATTCCACACCATATATTGGTTTTTTGAGAATACTGGCGTATACAATTTATTACCCAATGGTGATTGTACGCTGCCCAATAATGACAATTTTGTGACGATACTACTCCATTTGTAGTGAAAGTGGCTTCGTCTGTAAACAACACATTTTTTTAAAAATCTATATTGTTTAAATACTCCCCTTGGATCCATAAACAATATTCCAAACGTTTTGCTTCGTTGCCTTCTTGCAGTGAGTATAAAAATTTTGGTTTCAAGGTTTAATATAGTTTGTCTTAAGACATCTCCGAATAGTTTCTTCAGGCACAGTTAAATTTAAACTGGCATTGGGATTACTTTTAAAATAATCTAAAATGATTTGATCATTCCCGTTTCTTCTTTGTATAGGATTACCCTTTAAAAGCAGTTTTAATACTGCAACAATTGCATTAGATATTTTATTCACCGTACCGCAGCTAATATGAGGACAACCTGCGCATGTCTTTCATTACATACTCTACAAACGTCTTGGGCACTTATATCGTCATCATTGACTTTAACACTAAAGTCAATGTCGTTATCTCCCAAAAGACGTATAATTTAAATTTTTCCTCTCACACTTAGCCCTGCAGCTATGTCTCAAAATCAGTAAGAGCTCTTAACACGTTCACTGTCCAATGACCCATATATGGGTCATGCCTTATGACTTCTGTGCCCCTTATTTGGGTCACGTTTAGGTTCAATTTCACATGAAATTTTAAGATGGACTGTTGACGAATTGGCAGGTTAAATGCAGTGGACTTGGTGATATAACAAGGTTATTGACCCATATTCGGGGCATGGACTTGAACAATAAGTCACTGGTTACTACATTATTTCATACGGTATATAACTACAGTAAAAGAATTCCTGTTTTCGAATATCTTTTATTATTCACTTTATAAACGTGATATAAACATAAAAATGCAATATTACATACTAGTGAGACTTATTATAACAGGGTAGGCAGTATGCTTGGGAACATTCTGAGCAATATGTTGAGGTTTTTTTGGTTTTATTAGCTGCATCTTTTGCATTCAAACCTTGAGACTTTAGCATCAAATAACATCCATGGCACCTTTTTCGTAAAGGTGCACCATTATCACCTCTCATCTCTTGTAATTTGTGAGTAGATATCTTAGTCTTCTTTGGTGGAGCCGCTAAGTCGTTCTGTTTAGAGTCGTTGAGATTTAGGAGACCTTTCACAATTGACTCTGTACACTGAAGTAGCGTGAGATTTTTGCCAGTAAGAGACTTAAAAATTATGTGACAGTTGATCAGGGTGGTGCTACATACAAGTTCTATAGCAAGTTTTTTATACCATGCCAATGATTTCCGTAGTGACGTATAGTAAGTTGATAACTGATCGGAAATGTCAACTCCTTGTTTTCCCCTATTATACTCTACTACAAGTTTTGGCTTCATTTTCTTGTTTCCTCTTCTGTCTGTCTTAGTTTCTACCATTTCGTCTCCGTAGCAAGTAGAAAGCATGTGCACGTCCCGTTGGTCTTTCTACTTTAGGAGAGTCACGTATTCTTGTTGGGAACTGCATATTTCCCCTTTTCGCAGGTTGGTACCTAGCAAGTTTGTTTTTTTATTGTATAAAAACTTTGCTAAGTCAAGGCTTGTATAGTAGTTATCAGGTATTATTAGTCGACCTTCTTCAAGGAGATCTTTTGTTAGGTTAACAACTGTTGATCCTGGCAAATCTAAGTCTGGTAATTTTTCACTCTTTACATCATATACACTTGTATTATATGTGAATCCCTCAGGTGTGCATACTTTGTATAGCTTGATTCCATACTTGCTGGCTTTTGAAGGGTTATACTGATGGAAAGAAAGTCTACCTCGGAATGGTATCATTGTTTCATCAACTACGACGGTGTCTCCAGGTCTGTACAATTATTTCGTCGTGTTCATCAACATATCAAGCAAAGGTTTGATTTTGTAAGTTCTAGTTCCACCTGGCTCCTCATTTTTTGCAAAATGCCAGCACCTTAGCATCAGAACAAATCTGTTATAGCTCATTAGAACACGATGGAATAAAGTATGGTGATATATTTGGTCATTTTTCCAATAGCTTTCTATAGAAGGAAACTGCAGAATACCCATCACTAGAAGCAGTCCTGAAAAAATTAACAAATTTTCATTATTGTAAGTGAAACTTGTTAAACTTTGAAAGAACTCACCAATAAATGTCTCCATTTCCTCACTATTTGTATCTCGCCATCGTGAAAGACGCGAAGATCGAGACAACCTTTTTGTGGCGAGCAGTTGAGCTGCATACCTGTTGGTTTCTAGAACCATCATGTCTATTGTTTCTTTGTTATTGTTTTATAAACATCTAAAGGCTCAATATTGTCACCATCATATTCAATACCTTCTGTAAGCCTGATTGACCACAAAACGGTAATCTTCCTATATTCAAGACGTCGCCCGAGGACGAAGAGGACAATTCTATATAAGCAATAGCAATTTAATTTATGTATACATATTGATGAAAAACAGATCAAACCCATTTACCTTCAGATTCATAGTCTGGATCGATAATATCATCATCGCTATCTTCATTTATGTCACTCAAATTGTCAAGTTCATATTGTAATTCCGCGTCAGTCAATGACATTGTATTTTGCCACATTATGACAATGCAAGCGTACGAAGTTACAACAAAGTTTAGCGACAATTATATTCCCAATTTCTTGATTGCGAATAATAAACAGCACGTACTACACAAATATCTTCACTGAACTGAAGGAAGTGGCAGTTTATTTCTGTAAACTGACGAAAAAGAACGAACCAAATATCACGCATTGGACTCCAAGCATATAATTCATCAACTTTAGAGTCCCATGCCCCACATACGGTACATCATTTATTATGACTACTCATATGGACAGTGAACGTGTTAAGTTAAATTGTTGATGGTATGCACCAGATTTGCAATGATACTGAAAGCAAAGTGTCAAACAGAAACACAATTTTCATTGCAACTAACATTTAAATTGAAATATTAGGTTTTATTATTAGTTTAATTGCTTGTCAAGTTAAATGTAATTCCGTTACTTTCATTAAATGTTTATGCTATTTTAAACATTTTTTTTCATCCAGTAATAGTTTATTGCTACAATTATTTAAAAAAAAAATTCCATGGCTATCTGTTGATATCGGGTTTAGTAACTTTTCGAAATTTTAAGTGGTCATAACTTTGTTATTATTAAATATATTCTTATGAAATTATGGTCAAAGCATTAGGAGGCACTTTGAATTCAGTGGCGTAGTAATTGTTTTAATAAAAGAACCGCTTATGAAAATTCTCCATTTTGAACTACGAAAAGGTATTGTATTATACTCTGAAAATTGAAATAAACATAAATTTTGTCCCACTGTATATCTTTTATTTCACGTTTTAAAGGTTACTGACTTCCAATTTTACAGTGGTGTTTCCATTCTAAATGGGTCACATTGTATAAATTTTATATAATTTGTCTTCAAATAAACAATTTAAAAAAACTCAAAAGTGTTTGTAAATATGATTTTAAATTGTGAAAATTTAAAATTTACATATTCATAATTTTTAATGATGAGTTGTGGCATAATCACATTGGTTCCATTTGTATTCATAACTTGGAAGATTGTTTTATAAGATGAATTTATAAATCACCTTTATAAAATGTATTAATAGTCACATTGGTGGCATTTATATTCAAACTTGAAGAATGCATCTTAAGATGAAATTTTAAATTGTTTTCTTTTTGCTGCATAGTTACATTGGTTGCATTTGTATTCATAATTTGAAGAGTGTTTTAGAAGATGACTTTTTAAATTATTTTTGTGATGAATTGCATAATCACATTGTTCACATTTGTACTCATACCTTGAGTGTCTTTTGAGATGACATTTTAAACTATCTTTGTGGTGTATTGCAAAAGATTGGTCTCATTTGTCTTCAACTTAGAGTGTTTTTTGAAATGACGATTAAAATTAGATTTGCGATATGTGGCATAATTACATTGGTTACAATTGTATTCATAACTTGAAGAATGTTTTTTAAGATGAATGTTTAAATCACCTTTGTGATGTGTTGCGTAACTACATTGGTCACATTTAAATTCATAACTTGAAGAATGTTTTTTAAGATGAATTTTTAAAGCACCTTTACGATGTGTAGCATAATCACATTGATCGCATTTGTATTCATAACTCGAAAAATGCTTTTTAACATGAACTTTTAAATAGTCTTTTTGTTTTGCTGCATAATCACATTGATTGCATTTGTATTCATAACGTGAAGAGTGATTTTTAAGATGAATTTTTAAAGTGCTTTTGCGGTGTGTTAAATAATCACATTGGTCACACTTATACTCATAACTTGAAGAGTGTTTCTTAAGATGTATTTTTAAATCACTTTTGCGATGTGTTGCATACTGACATTGGTTGCATTTGTATCCATAACTTGAAGAGTGTTTTATAAGATGACTTTTTAAACTACCTTCGTGATATGTTGCATAGTTACAATGATCACATTTGTATTGATAACTTGAAGAGTGTTTTTTAACATGAATTTTTAAATCACCTTTGCGATATGTTGCATAATGACATTGGTCACATTTGTATTCATTACTTGAAGAGTGTTTCTTATGATGAATTTTTAAATTACTTTCACAATACGTTACATAATGACATTGGCCACATTTGTATTCACAACTTGGGCTGTGTCTTAAAAGGTGCATTTTTAAACTATTTTTCCATTTTGTTACAAAACAACAATGGCCACAATTATATTTAAGATGTGAAATGCAGTTTAGCACTGTATGTTTTACATTTTCCTGCACTGTTGTTGAAGTATTAAACTGATCACATTCATCCTGTACATTTGTGATGTATTTCACACTATTGTTCGTTATCTGTCCTACTTCACTTGAGCTAATATGATTTATTACATAGGAGCTGTCTTCTTCCTTAATATTCGCATTATTGGCTACACCGGTGTCAAATTTTGTACCACTTGAACCGTAATTAATTTCTTGTTTTATTGGATCACTATTTACGATAAGATGTTGGGTTAGAAGTAAATCTATTCCTTGTTCCTCCTTTCGTTCCACTTTAACAAGTTTAATATCAATCTCACCAGCCATTTTGATGAATATGCGTTGCTTTATAATACATGTATGTAAAATATTTTTTATAAGCTCAACAATGGCCCGGTTTCGCAATGACTAGTTATCTGGCGGGTTAAAGTTTATCCTCTTAGGTCACAAATTGCGTACTTCAAACGATAGATAGACTCGTAACTAACCGTTAATGTTCCGCATAAGTTAACTGCTGCTTATGCTTTGAACCATAGATAAAAAAACCTTTCAACTTGCGTCTACATAGCAACATTGTTTATACATTTATTTATTTACAATGTATAAACAATGGTGGAATAGCATCTTACACAATTTATTCGTATGCATGTAGGCAACCAATTGTACACCGTGTAGTGTATGGATTTGATGTCTACCTATTATAATATGAGTGGATAATAAATAAATTTATTAATATAAAATTATTGTTTACTTTGGATGTTTTTGTATTACATTCATTATCACGATTGACAAACTTTTTAGCGAAGTTTTTTTTTTGGCAAAATCTTTAATTGCAGAAAAATTATATTGGTGTTTCTACAGAAATTGGGCAACTCGTGGTAACTCGCTAAAAAGTTACTGAATAAAAGGATAATATAATTTCTTAATAACAATAACTAAAGTATATCTTCTGATGTTTACCCGCAGTAGATCAAAATATCTAATTTACAACATTTCATGGTATTAAATTTGAATTTAAGAGTTAAAATATCAGTCTCCTGGAGTGTAACTCTGTTGAGTATCCCAACAAATGTCGATATATATTTAAAATTTAAATTTTAAAGTTATTTTTTTTATTGATACATGAATAGTAACACGTAGAAGGTTTTCTCTTGACCCGAAAAGTATTTTTGTTTCATTATATGATGTCAACAAATCAATATTCAACATTGTAACCCGGTTTAAGGATCAGTTCCCTGGCCTAATGGAAAATTTAAAAATGGCGCTAAAAAATAGTAACTGACAAATTCGAAGTAGGCGAACCTAACGTACTTCGTTTCCGACCGGAATGTGAGGTGTTGGGCTTAGGTGAGCGGTATTCTTTTTAGTGTTAAATGAACCGTAATTGTAAGAGCACGTGTGCGATCCAGATAACTGCTCAGTCCACTTGTAACAACCTTTTTTTGTGGTTGTATTAAAAAAGACGTTAATCTAAGATCATTAATTTATTTGGCGTAAAATTAGAGGAGTTTTTAATTATTTACATGTAAAATTGAGAAAGGCAACTTAAATTGCATTTCATAGAACATATATTTTGGGTGTAATATTACATAAATAGTTATAGTTCCCTTTCTTTTAAAAATTGGACTCCGATCATTGTATTTCGCGCAATGCGTGACCACTTCTTAAGGGGGGGCACTTACAGAAGCGTTTCTGAAAGCCTCTATTTTTTACTTCACTTGCTGCTGAATGTTAAAGCAGAAGACTGTTATAATGGTTTTTACTTAATTTTTATATTTGGTGCCATCAGAATTCTGGTGGCACTCACGTACACTTAAGTACACTCATTATAGTACTTATATTATTCCCTTATACTCACTTAAGGCACTTATTTGCTTACTTACTTACTCATACTTATATTTATATTTTAAATGGCTCTTAAGTTACTTATTTACGCAAGTTTCTCTTCATTCAAATAATATCATCTTAAAATGCAATTTTAATACAATAAAACATCAAGAATACAATAAGTTTAGTGGATCGAAAATCCCTTCAAATACATAATTGATCGCGTTGTTACAAGTATACGCAAGGAAGATGTAGAAACGCTTTCATACTGGTTGACCGTTCCGCATCCATAATTAAACACTGGAAGCTGTCTATGAGAAAATCATTATACTGAAGTATTTATGTGGTGATTTTATATTTTTTTAAGCTTAGCTTTAAAACCTTTTCTTTCCTCTCCTTAACCATCCATATATTGGGTAAATAAACTTAATTGCACATTGTTAATTTTTGATATTTATAGAAAGTTTTTATTGTTCATTATTTAGGTTTTGTTATTCCTTGACAAAGATAACATGGCGCTCGAGAATACATTTAATTATATATTTTTTTATAATTTTTACACTTTTTTTATTAATTAGAGAAAGGAAAATAATTAAGCAGGTGAGAAACAAGCCGCATTTCATGTGTGTTAATGAGTCAATATAGTAGAACCCACCCTATATTTCATCTACCGATTGTGGACGAGACGGCATATAATTAGTGGTGAAAGGTTAGTATTTCAATTTGTTTAAAATTTGTAGTTAGAGATTACATTTGGCGTTTAATCAATGTACAAATTACATCACCACTTTATTATGTTTAATGTTATTATACACTGGTGAGTCATTTTTTTTATTACAACCTCTGTTTTAAAATTTTAGTTTTTGTTACTGTGTTTTACTAGTTAAATGTTGTTAAAGAATGTAACATAAAAAAATATTCCAAAATTTAACAAATTTTTTCAGTCCCCTGGCGCCAGTCCCCTGCCAACTTTCAATACAGGGGACTGATTATTATTATTTGCTTTGTGGCTTTTCTTAATTTTTATCAAATCTTATATATTATTTTGTCACATTTTGTTTCTCAATCACGTCAACATGTTGAGCTATTATAATCTTGGATACTCTATCTTTATATTTCAAAGCGGCAGGATGATGAATGTAGTCTTTAAAACCAGTCTCGATACGAACAAATCAAAAACGATCCAGTAAAATGGGAAGCACAACAAGAGAAAGAGCGACTAAAATATTTAAAGAAAAAAGAGAAAGGTCAAAGAAACTCCGTCGCTGATATGACTTCCCGCCAACAGAGGAGAACAAGAAAAAATTAACAACAATATTCAACTGAATACCGAGCAAGAAAAAAATTACAGGATGTCACCAACCGTTTTATAGACAATACAACTCCCCGAACTCGGACGAAGACGAACGAGAATCTGCAAACCAAATAAATAATAACAGAACCGTAACAGCTAGAAAACGTTCAAATAAAAACAGAAGAAACCGAAACAAAGAACTAAAGAAGAAAGAAGAAGAAATCAAAAAGTACACAAAAACAGCAAGAAACTACAAAGCTAAATATTATCGATTATTAAAAAATATTTCCTCTCAACCAAATTCTCAACCACCTGCTCCCAGCCCTAACACAAAGATATTACAATTGGCTAATGATCCGATGAAAAAAGAGGAATTAGTCAAAAAAGCATTATTTGGAGAAGCGATGGAAACGCAGCTTAGTTAAAACTATGGAAAATTGCAATCACACAAACAAAAAAAGAGTTTTAATCGGGTCATTGGAGGAACTATTTCACAAAAGTACAAACTATGGCGTATAAGTAACAAAACTATCTCAGATAAAAGACTGAAACCTCTAAAAACAAATTTAAAATTTACCAAAAAATCTGCAATTGTAGCAAATAAGTTAGCTGAGAAGGTAAGAAAGTTCTACGAGACTGACGATAATAGCCGACTCTGTGCTGGTAAAAAAGAATTTATTGTACGAAAACGATTGAAGAAACAGAGGCGATACCTTTCAGATTCTATTCAAAACCTGCACAAAAAATAAGTTACTCGTTATTTTGCCGTTTACGTCCGTTTTGGGTTATACGTCCTAAGGTATCAGACAGAGATACATGTTTGTGTGCTATACACAGTAACATTGACTTCCTCATATATGCACTTAGAACTATCAAACATTTTGACATTTAACAACTATCAAAGCCTTCTTCGACATCTTTGTTGTGACAAATATAACGTAAAATGCTTGGAAAGATCATGCAACACATGTTGTGAGAATAACTTGTACTATGGAGAGTTTGATAATTCAGTAAATATTAAATTTACACAGTGGGTATCGTCCAAAGTGGAATATGTCGACTCCAAAAGTAAAAAGTTTAAATTAACAAATAAATGTAAACAACAAATGTTTGAATTACCACCTCGTGATTTAATTTTAAAATTGAAAAAGATGTCTTAAAATTATTTAATCGCGAAAGAAACATTGCCCACCAATATCAAACATTTAAAGAGTTAAAAGATACTTTCTCTGTAAAGAACGCTATTATTCACATGGATTTCTCCCAAAATTCTGCCACCAAATGTTGTTCTGAAATTCAATGGTTCCATTTTGGTGGATCTCGCACACAACTAAGTTTGCATACAGTTGTTGTATATTTAAAACAGAAAATTCTTTCTTATTGTACAGTATCTACAGATCTGTCACATGGTCTCGGTGCCATCTTTGCCCACCTTAAGCCAATTTATATGTCTCTTCCCGAGACAGTTGAAAACTTAAATTTTTATAGTGACGAGCCTGTTACACAATATAGAAACAAAAATATTTTTCACTTTTTGGCTTGCAAATTAAATGATTTTTATCTTCATCTATCCAGATATACTTGGAATTACCACGAAGCAGGTCATGGTAAAGGGGCAGCCGATGGCATTGGGGCAGTATGTAAAAGAACAGCAGATAGCATCATTGCAACTGGGGGAAATATTTCCACCTTGGACAATTTTGTAAAAGTTATTGAGGAGCGATGTACTGGAATCAAAATATGTACTATTGAACCTAAAGAAATTGAGGCAATGAATAAAATAGTTCAGGAAAATATATCTGAAAGCAAGGCATTTTCAGGGACACTGCAAGTACATCAGGTTACAGGTAATATGTTTTTACCCAGAAGAAATATAATGAAATCTTTAAGCTGCCTTTGCAACCCCAACAGCTGTGAACATAATAATTTAGGAGTTATTATATACAAAAAACCAACGCTATTAGACGTCACCACCATTTTTACTGACTCTGAAGATGAAGAACGAAATGAAGAGAGAATTGAAGGACAGGAAAAACCATTCCACCAAGGAGAACCTAGCAATACCGTAACACACTATAATTGCGCATAACATTTTTGAGACTTTGCGATGATAGTGGAACTCTATTCAAGTTGGATAAAAAAGACATTGCAGATGTAAAGTTTGAGCAAGTTGTAGAAAAATTACCTGTTCCTAATAATTATTTTGAAGGCGGAACAATTCTTTACAAATTTAATTCTGAAATCAATGTTTATGAAAAACGTTAAATTCTTTTAGTTAGTTTATAGTGGTTATTACATTGTTTGTATTGATATTGTTCTTAGTTTGCTTAGTTTAGTTTGGTTACATTGTTTGTAATGTATTAAAAAACTAAAAATAAATTATACTTTTAACTACTAAGATATTTATAATCGGTACCCTGTTGAATTTTATCAGTACCCAGTAAGTTTGGCCAGTCCCCTGTAAGTATGTTTTTAAAAAATGGCCAAATTTAAAAAAATATTTGCCAAACTCTCTGGCCCTGTTTAGGTTTACACCTATATACCGAATTTATATTTTTAACGTTACTTTTAGAGCTCTTTTATTAAAAAATGTTATGACACATTTACAATATCAGAGTTGTGCTATTTCTTTAGAATAACCCATATATTTATGGGAAAACTCCATTCTCGACCTTTGATGCTTGCCAATCTCAGTTGCACCTCGTTCAGCAATTTGCATTTTGTTAACCGAGAACGTGTGTTCTACCAAGTACACTCTATAACGTCCTCACGATCGACAATAAGCTGCTGATCTACAAGGCCGTCATCCGTCCGATGCTCACCTACGCCTGCGAAGCATGGGCCTACGCCGCACCAAGCACGGTAAAACGACTACAAGTAATGCAAAACAAATGTTTCAGAATTATCACAGATGCACCATGGTACGTCAGAAATGCGCAGCTCCACAGGGACCTCAGGATGCCGACCCTCACGGACTTCATGAAAACCGCCGCAGTCAACCAGGAGAAGGTACTAGCGCCCACCCAAATCCAGCAATCGCGGGATTATGGGACTACGACGCCAGCAACGCCACGAGGCTCAAGAGGCCGAAGACAGTGTTGTGTTGAGTGGAATGAACTTAAATCCAATGTAGTATATATTTTTTTTGTTGTTGCATATCTTAGGTTAGTTTAAGTTAGGTAGGAATGACATGTATATACTATGTGATGAATAAAGCAAGGTCCGACGAAGGTATAGGGGGCAACTTTGCCCGATATACCGTAGTCCTACCGATTAAAATGATTAAAATGAACACTCTATAAAAAATCCTTATTACAATAAATATTTTCAAGATGCCAATTTTAAGTAGCATTATTATTTGTGAGTTCATTTATTTGGCATCTGAACGTTTATTTTGTTGAGATTTTATTAAAAATTTGTATTGAAAATGGAGGGTAAATAAATAAAACAAAATCCAGAGTATTAATCCCGCCCAGAACTTTTTGAGATTCTAGTTTAATTAATTTAACACTGAAAGAAGAACAATTTTTCTTTTTTCTCTGCCAAACGGCTCATTTGCGGACATTATGTTTTCTACATAAAAAGATTTGTCTAGATGTCCTCTGTAACCCCTTAAAGAGTGTCGGTATACGGGCGCGGATCCAGGGGGGGTCATGAGCCCCCTCCCTAACCAATGAGCATTTTTAATAGTTAATAGTTTAGATACATAATTTACGAATTTACGAAACTCAATTTGTTAAACAAATTAAATGAAATATAAAATATTATCTAAGAACTTGAGATTCTAAGTAAAAAGCCATTAGTAAAAACTTTCGAACATCTTCATTTCCCCCCCTGACATCTATTGACGGATCGGTAGTTGCTGATTCTGTAGACAAAGCCAACGTTTTTGTGGATTTGTTTGCATCAAACTCGTGTCTCAATGATTCTGGAAAAGATGTGCCCCTAGTCAACTCTTCTTCATACGCTATGAAACCAATTCATTTTCGGTACAAGCTCTTGGAATCGATCATCAGTAGGCTTGATCTCAATAAGGCGACTGGCCCAGACGGTATCCCAGCTATTGTCTTAAAGAAATGTTCCCCCTAACTAGTACCAGTCCTATCTAAGCTCTATACGATCTCTATATCTTCTGGGGAATTCCCTTCATCATGGAAGTTAGCAAATGTTCAACCTATTCCCAAAAAAGGTGATAAGACCGATTCCTCAAATTACAGACCAATTGCCATCACTTTCATTTTGTCTAAAATCATGGAAAAAGCCATCAATCAGCAACTGCTCACGTTCCTTGAAACTAACAAACTTCTTAGTGACCACCAATATGGGTTTAGGCAAAGTCGTTCAACAGGCGATCTTCTTTCATATGTGACGCAAGTTTGGAACAATACAGTAGAGCAGTCCGGTGAAACAGTTGTAGTCGCTTTAGATATTGGCATAAGTGTTTACTTGCCAAACTTACCTCGTTTGGGTTAAATGATACGCTCATCAACTGGGTTTCTAGTTTCCTTGATAAAAGACGAATACGTGTCGTAGTTGATGGCTTTTTTTCAAAAGAAGTTAGCATTAACGCGGGCGAACCACAGAGATCCGTTATAGCGCCTACACTTTTTCTGCTGTACATAAACGACCTTATTTCTTCAACAACTAACCCCATCCATTGCTTTGCTGAGGATAGCACTCTTCACTGTAGTTCATCTCAGTCTACTCATAGTGATAATCCACCTTCTATGTCAAATCAAGAAATTAAAGCTGAAATGGCAAATTCAATCAACAAAGACATTCAACGTATTCTCGAATGGGGAAGCAATAATCTAGTTAAATTTAATACTAACAAAACTCAGTGTTGCCTTATGTCCGCCAAAAAAGATCGATCATTTCCTGTTGTAAGTATGAATGGCTCAGTTCTTAAGTTTTCAGACTCTATTACTCTGTTGGGTATGACTGTATCTTCAAATCTCTCATGGGTTGACCATCTTCTGTCAGCTACCAAAACAGCTGCTCGTAAAATAGGGTTTTTGTACAGATCTAAGCAGTACTTTACCTCTCGACAACTCCTTCTGCTGTATAAGGCCCAAATTCGGCCTCATCTGGAATATAATTCTCACCTTTGGGTTAGTGCTCCCCAATACGCTCTCGATATCGTTGATCGTATTCAAAAGAGAGCGATTAGGCTTATAAATGACCCGTCCTTAACTTCTCACATACAGTCCCTTGAGCATAGAAGGATGGTTTCAGTTCTTTCTTTGTATTATCGTTATTACAACGGCTATTGTGCTGGTGAATTACATTCTTTGATACCATCTCGGGCTATCTTTGCGAGAAACACTCGGTTCGCTCATTCACATCATCAGTATGCAGTACAAATCTGCACTTGTCGTACCAAACGGGCGCAATCCACATTTTTCTACACGGCTTCTAAACTCTGGAATGATCTCCCTAGTTCCTGTTTTCCTCTCACTTATGATATGAGAAAATTTAAGGTAGCTGTTCATAGGCATCTATTGGCAATTCATTATCCCTCTATCCATCCTCCTAAGTGTTCCTGAGTGGTTTAGCCTGTTCAGGTCCACAATCATAAAAAAAAAAAGTTAGTAAGTAAATAGCCAAAATGAATATTTTGTGAGTATTCATTGTTTTGACCCACAGATGGGAGAGCTATCCTATTTCAGATGTAGTCAACTATGTGACTAACGACATTTGCACTTAGTAAATAAGTCTAAATCAACTTCTAATTCAATAATTGTTGTAATGTTGTATCCTATCCTATCGTAGAATTTAATGTGATTCTAAATTTCTAAAGATGTTTTAAAATGGTTGAATGTGTCAATGTGATATATTGTGATTCGAAAGATCATTTAAATCAGGAATGTAATGTAATATGAGCGAATAAAGTTTTTTTAATATTAAGTTGGCTCCCCCCCCCGAAACAAATATCACTCCACCCCCACCTCCCTAAATCTGAAGTCTGGATCCGCCCTTGTCGGTATATGTATAAGAAATAAAAATGTCTACATAACATGAACATATTGTTTTTTTATTAAATCTTACAGGTTGTAAGGTAAGTAGGTATTTTATATTTTCTAATAATTTAAAAATTTTTCGTAAAAAAAAATTATTGAAAGAAATCCCATCAAATTTTAGAATATTTCTTATTTCCTATTTCGAATATTTAAGAAACTCCCTTTTAGATTTTTATTTATTTAACAAAACTTTCAGCGACAGATGGTCTTGATATTTTTTCAACATTCCTTTTTCTCTTCTTCTGTGTCAAAAATTTCTTTTGCGGCGTTATATTAAGTTGGGGAAAAAGTTTCTTTGCATTTTATATGAAAATTCAAGACACTTTTTTTCAAAGTTTATTTACATTTAATTATAGTATATATGTGCCATTTTGTTCGATGATTTTTTGCCATCTTGTAGGTACTGACATAATCCCGTTGCTGTAGAAATTTTGAGACTTCTGATAAAAAAAATGCGACAAGTAGTTTTGGCAGTCCTCTCTTCATGTTAACGTGACACTGCCTAAAGAATTCTGAAGAGACGGAAACAGGTAGAAATCTGAAGGTGTAAGGTCAGGGCTATATGGCGGATGCATTAACACATCCCAACCAAACTCTCTTAATTTTTGCTGAGTGGCTAAAGATGTGTGTGGTCTAGCGTTATCCTGATGAAAAACCATACTCTTTCTATTGATCAATTCCGGACGCTTTCTCTCAACTTCTTGCTGTACTCTCATCAGTTGTTGGCAGTAGAGATCCGAATCGATGGTTCTGGCCGGCGGTAAAAGCTCATAATGAACAATGCCCTTTCAATCCCACCATACACACAGCATCACTTTATTGCGAGCTAACCAGGGGCCGACCACAGTCTGTGAAGCCTGACCGACCTTTGACCACGACCTTTTTCGCACGTTCTTGTCGTACGTGATCCACTTTTCATCACCAGTTAGCAATCTCTTTAAAAACGATTCGGTTTCACTATGTCTCCATAAAGAATCGCAAATGAGTACACGGTTCATTAGGTTTCTTTCAGTCAGCTCGTGTGGCACCCAAATATCGAGCTTTTTTGTGTACCCAGCTTTTTTCAAATGGGCCCAAACTGTGTTGTGGTCAATTTCTAGTTCTTCATCTACGTCATAATAGTTAAGGCCATGGCGCGTAGTTGGGGCTTCAAAAAGACAACCGGATGGGACTCGGTATTTCAGTTGCTGACCAAATTAGAACACTTTTTTGTTATATATGGTATAGCCAAAAAACGTGCAGGGTCGGAAATAAGGGAGGGGGAAGAAAATAAATTATCAAACGTACGGCAGACGGACGAAAAGGTGGTAGGATAAAAGTATACACCCGCTTTATATAATAAAATTTTTGTGCCACCCGAAACCTACGAGCGGTCTTTTAGCAATGAATATTTTTTGTAAATTGCAAAAAAAGATTGTTAGGCAACCGCTTCAAATTTTGAGGCCTTGTTTATTTTCATGTTAAATTGACATCTTAAAAATGCCATTCTTTTCTGCCGTGTAGTTTTTGAGAAATAAAAGTTTGAAATTCGAAAACTTTCGAATTTCGGTTTAGGATGGCATAAAAATTTTATTATATAAACTGGGTATATACTTTTATCCTACCGCATTTTCGTTCGTCTGCCTTACGTTTGATAATTTATTTTTTTCACACCTCCCTTATCTCCGACCCTGCAAGTTTTTTGGCTGTACCATATATAACAAAAAGTTTTCTAATTAAATCAGCAACCATCCGGTTGACTTTTTGAAGCCCTAACTACGCGCTATTTCTCTGAATAGAACTACTGATATGCCGATATTGCTCCACTTTTTCAAAAATGGCGTTTTTTTATCCGTAACAGAGCGACCAGAGCGAGGTGCATCTTTGACATCAAAATTCCCGGATTGAAAACGCTTAAACCAACGTTGTGTTACTCTTACTGACACTGCATTAGGTCCATAAACGTCACAAATTTTTTTCGTGGCTTGCATTACATTTTTTCCTTTTTTGTAGTAAAATTTTAAAATGTATCGAATTTCTTCATTAGATTCACTCATTTTGACAGAAAGAGAAACAAATTGAAAATAGCTGTAAACAACAGTGTACTAATTTGTTTCTTTTTTTAAAATGTAATCTTTTTAATGTCATTAAAACCAACCAGATACAAATAGTACAGCCAAAGAAATTTTATTACAAGTTTATACATACAATATGCGAAAATACTTTTTTCTTCAGACGCCAATAAAAGATGACATTTTAAACTTCACCTGACAACGTTAAAGTTTGACATTTTCACCGGTGGCTGCAAAAGTCTTTTGCATCCCCTCGCAGCGGATGCAAAAGTAATGTAAATTAATAACTCAAAACACCCAATTTGGAAAACAACGAAAACAAATTTATTGTTTAGAGTTATAAAGATTAAAAGTAGAATGATTAAAACTGACATTTTCTCCAAAATAAAATCCGCTAGAGGGAAGAGTGGAGGTCTCGCTGCGTTCCAAGGAAATGGTCTTTAACTCTTCCTCTTCTACATGGTCTTCTGTACTCGTAGCGTCAGCACTAGGTGCAAAAATTTTCAAGGCTGCCTCTTTTTTTGTTGCTAGAGAGTCTTCAATATAACGCTTAGCTACAGTGCTGGATTTCCAGCCACCATGGCGCTTCAAGCACATTAAATCTGCGCCACCGTCCACCAACAGTGTAGCTGAGGTTCTTCTTAGACAATACCCTGTGTATTCTGTATAGTTCGCTAATTTTAAGAAAAAAGCTACCTCCCTAGGAACACTACTTATTTTGTGGATTCCGCTCTTGAGCATTTTCCATTTCCGTATTTCAAAAAAAATCGGCGATCATTCATATCTCGTGGGCGCAAAGCAGCATATTTGTTATATAAATTTAGGAAAGATTCCCTTACAACTGTAAATGATTTAATTTTTTTGTTTTGCTGTCTGGAATTTTAGTACGTAGCAGAGTTTTCAGGTTCTCAATGTCGTCTACCTTTATCTTCACCAATTCATCGCAACGACATGCCCCTGAGGTAACAATAATCAAAACCATCTAAAAAAAATACAAAATATAAAGACTTCGTTTCATTCTATTTCTAAAACTTACCTTCATTGCCAAGTATTTTTAGTCCTACGCTTCCAATAAAAATTTGTTAAATTGGGCTTTTGTAAATACTTTGGCCTGCTTTGGGGCGTATCCTTCATTCTGCATAGTTTTGCAAAAGTTATGCACAGTTTTGCCCAATAGTCATTTCGTTTTGCCCAGCTCCGGTTAACCCATAAGTCAATAGTCGAATTTATATGGTGTGGTATCCCCATGAGCGACTTCGAAGAAATAACATATGCCATAATTTTGCCCAAGTTATGCCCAGTTTTGCCCAACCGAAGAAAAGTTTTGTCCACGAATACGAGAGTCACAAAATCGCAATCATAATTTCAACCAATAAAAAATGAACTTCGACAAATTTTTTGCCCAAGCAAAATTTATGCTCTACACACAAATCAGAATAGTGAGTCGAAATTTAAAAACTTATGAGGAAGTACAGACAAACGTCCACTGACAAGTTTACAGAAAATAAATATTGCATAATTTTGCCCAAGTTATGCCCACTTTTCCTCAGCACTGTTTGCCCACCTCTTCTGGACACATGAGTCAGAAGTTAAATTTTTTATCGTGGGCACGCCCACGAGCGAGTTCGAGAAACTAACGTGCGTCATTATTACGAACGGCATTAACGACTTATTAAGGGTATCGTAGAACAAATTGTGGTCTTGGGTAAAACTTTAGACTCCTGACAGAACATCGTCAACCCTTCTAGTGGCCATTTTAAGGGTATTCCAGTTTTGCCCAAGATTGGTCTTCAATGGGAGCCTTCGAAATTGATTTTGAAAGTATTTTCTACATTTAAGATTTATTAAGGGTAACATAGAACAAATTGTGGGCTTGGGCAAAACTTTAGATCCCTGACAGGGTACTTTTTAAGGGTACCTTCGATTGAAGGCTTCGAAATTTACTTTGAAATAATTTTCCTGCATTTGCGATTTATTAAGGGTTTCGTAGAACAAACTGTAGTCTTGTGCAAAACTTTAAAGCCATCACAGTACATTGTCAACCCTTCTAGTGGCAATTTTAAGGGTCTTCGAGTTTTATCCGATGTTAGTTATCAATTTAAGTTGAAGAAATTGACTTTTAAATTATTTTCTACGTTTGCGATGTATTAATGGTATCGTAAAACAAATTGTGGTCTGGCGGGAGAAATATCCACTTTTCGATAAAATGGACCTAACTTTTTGTGCAATTGTTATTTTTTAATTGAGCAATTTACGAAATCAAGTGTAAGTCTAAACATTTATCCAGATAAGTTGTATGGCATTCTAAAAATACCACAAATGTAGTCGAATAAAGTACGACTGTGCTTAAATATAATTTTATATGGTTATTTCCACAAAAATGTTCTCCCACAGTTTTCAATATCTTCACTTGAAAGTTTGTCCACTATTTAAAAAAATGTTCACAAAATAACGTTGGATTATTGAGAAAACTTAATACACTTAATAAATCGTAAATGTAGAAAAATAATGTTAAAGTCAATTTTATGAACTCAAGTTGAAAACTAACATTGGGTAAAACTCGGAGACCCTTAAAATTGCCACTAGATGGGTTGACGATGGTCTGTGAGGGGTCTAAAGTTTTGCCCAAGCCCACAATTTTTTCAAAATAATAAATAATAATAAATCGTAAATGCAGAAAGATCAATCTTGGGCAAAACTCGGAAAATGGCCACTAGAAGGGTTGACGATGTTCTGTCAGGAGTCTAAAGTTTTACCTAAGACCACAATTTGTTCTACGGTACCCTTAATAAATCATTAATGCCGTTCATAATAATGGTGCATGTTATCTTCTGGAACTCGCTCGTCGGCCTGCCCACTATAAAGAATTTAACTTCTGACTCATGTGTCAAGAAGAGGTGGGCAAAATGAAAAAAGTGCTGAGCAAAACTTGGGCAAAATTATGGCCTAGGTTGTTTCTTCGAATTCGCTAATGGGGGTGCCACACCCTAGAAATTCGACTATTGACTCACGGGTTAAACGGAGATGGGCAAAATGAAACGAGTACTAGGCAAAACTGGGCATAGCTTCGGCAAAATTATGCCATATTTATTTTCTGTAAACTCGTCAGTGGAAGTTTGTCTGAACCTCCCCATAAGCTTTAAATTTTGACTCACTCATTCTGATTTGTGTGTGGGAACATCATTTTTACTTGTGCAAAACTGGGCAATGCTCGGAGTAGTCAGAAGTGCTAA
>JARFJB010001516.1:50000-182500 GCA_036346205.1 Vesta saturnalis
AATCGAATTTTCTTTAAAAAATTGGTTAATTTTGTGTTTAAGATTAATTGTGAATCTTTTTATACTAAAAATATGTACGTCACGACAATGTAATTAGTTAATTATTTTGTCCAAGATTGCTAATTATCGGAAGTTAATTGGGGTTTTCAAAACTTTACACAGCATACTACAAATGAACAATTTAAATGACTTTGTTTCAGATCTTTAATATTATTAACCTTGAAAGGTCTCATTAAGATGGGGTATTAACATTGCAAAAAAAAGAACAATTTTTGATATAATTATATGTGTTAGTTGGAGATTTGCGCTCTCAATCATTAAAAATGTATTTGCCCATTACATAAACGTTAAATAATACAACTTAAATTTGTGTTTATCACCTAGATATCTATATAAATACAACTACTATATCACTCATTATAATGTTCTCCAATATGCAGAAACTAGTAATTTTTACACTTCTGTCAATCGCGACTGCTGCAAAGCTTCGTAAGCTAAATTTTAGTTTTACACTAATGGTAATCATAAATTTCCAGCTTCTTATCTAAAGGTGTGTAAACGTACTGATCCGAACATAAATGAGTGTTTTAGAGATGCGGTGCAAGATGCGCTACCAAAAATTAGAGACGGTAAGTTTCATGTGTAATTAATCAAACTTATAAATTTTTATAGGGATGCCGGAGCTCAATTTTGCAGCAATTGAACCATTCGAAATTTCGAACATGGCAATAGACGCTGGTGGTAATGCTGTCAAAGTGGTACAAAATTACAAAAATTTAAAGATTTATGAACTATCTAACTCTATCGTTGACAGTGCTAAGTACTGAATAGTTTGAAATTCTGGTTTGATGCATTAGTTAATATTAACCATTCCAGGTTAGAGCACGGAGAAAATGATTTTCATGGTGAATTGGATGTAACAATTCCGATTATACGAGCTGAAGGTGAATATAGCGTCGAAGGACAATTGCTCATGCTTCCCATCTCGGGCAATGGAAAATGTAAAATTATATTCAGTGAGTATTTTAGTAGACATGCAACTGAACTAACACTATAAAATTTTGTAGAAGACTCAAAATCAGTTATAAAAATGGTTGGTAATAAAATGGAGAAGAAGGGAAAAATTTATTTGGAAATAACAAGTTTGAAAGTGACCTTTGAACCAAAAGGCGCTGATTTTCATTTTGATAACCTTTTTAATGGTGATGCTCAATTAGGTGACGCGATGAATACGTTAATTAATGAGAATTGGCTGGAATTGTTTGAGGAAATTAAACCTGGTTTTGAAGAAGTATTTTCACAATTGTTTAAGAATACTGCAAATAGTATTTTTACAAAAGTTGCAGCTGAAGATATGTTTCCCAAATGAGTATAATTTCATATTCATAATTAAAATAGAGGAAATGATTAATTGCCTGTCATACTTGGCGTTGTTCTTACAATACTAAAATAAATGCTTAACGAAAATTAATTTTGTATTCTATTGATATACCATTCTTCATCTCTACCTTTCTTTCGTTACATCTTTTACAAAATGGTTGTTAAATAACCATATTCTTGACAAAAAGATAAAAATCAGGTGTGGCCATAACCTTCTTAGCACTACCAAAGAACGTAATATGTATTACGTTCTTTGGCACTACTAAAAAAACAATTTACTTTGTATTGTAATTTAATTTTTGTATGGAAAATTTCAAATATATCTTCTATTCTGTTCATCTATATATCTATACCAAAGTGAAGGTTTTTTAGGTATGTTTTAGGTGGGTGGGTGTGTGTGTATACACAATATAAATAGTTCATAACCAATTCTCCAACTCATGGTTCTTATTAGAATAGCAGAAAAACAGCACGTCTCAAGGTATGACTATTATTTTTAATATATATTTGATATTGTTTACAAAAAATGCTGTTAAAAATTTTAATGTAGTATTATCCTTACAGCTTGACGTCATAAACCAACTCTGCATTACCGTCAACTGTTATTCTATAGACTCGATCTCGGACCATTTGTTTAGTTAATTAGATAAGGGTATAATGAGTGTTACGCTATCTTAAAATCAATATGATGTGGCACGTATTTGTAGATTTAAACTATCTAGTTATTGATTTGCATATAATAAACTATTGAAACCTTTTACCTTTTTTATTTCTGGTATACCAATTGCGGAAAGAAGGTCCCTGCAATGCAATGCAGTAGGGATAAGACTCTGTGACAGATTTAGGAGTACCAACGGTGTCTTATGATAGAGTATGCGGGCCCTATTCCCCGCCATAACAGTTAAATTACTTTTAAAACATACTACTAGGTGGAGCCACGATCAACCTCTATTACAGAAAACATTCATTGGTTTTAACACCTTTAGATGCGTCACAATCAGGGGGCCCGGCAGGGGAAAAGACCCGAAAACTAGTTTCTGATTCCTATAGATGCCTTCTGAGATAATATGTGGGCTCCATTATTAGAATACTACTTCAAATTACCAGTTTTCCCGCTATAATAAACAAGGGGACCTACATCCACTTTTAAAAATATACCACTAGGTGGAACCACGACCAACCTCTATTGCAGAAAACATTCATCAGTTTTAAAAATACACCACTAGATGGCGCCACAAATAAACAAAACGAACCAATCAGAATGCAGAGCCTTAGGCCCCCCAATCAATGGCCGCCCAAACAAAACTGGCCACCAAAACAAAAATAGACGCTACCAATCAGAAACGAAGGAGCGTGACCTGCCCTTAGGTCCTTTAACCCGAGCGCTCCACCTGCGGCGGTATACACGCACAAGACCAATCAGAAGTAGGTGGGCGTGGTCACGTGGAGAAGGGGATGCGATCACGTATTCCCTTTTAATTGTTACGTCATCACTCATCACATTAAAAGTGCTGGGGGCAAGGTGCCCGTCTTCTACTGCTTTCCATTTCGGTAATCTAAGATGAATTTGTTCAAGAGTCTCCGGTGTGTTGTTCGTTTCTCGTGTGATTAAGGCGTTGAGACGATTGCATTCAGTCTTGAGAACCAAATCCCTGGATCGCAATACTTGACGATAGATTCGTCCCGGCGGAAACGAGTTCACTCCAACAATATAAATATTACCGGACCGCCGAAAAGGTCGTGGTAGAATTCACTCCATGGCGTTTATACACCGTAATTAGAATAAGCGTTTATGATGATTTTTTAATGTATTATTTAACATTGCTCATCGTCAAATTTCTTTTGTTTAATAAAATAAAGCAGTAAGTAGTTATAAATAAAATCTTATTATAAATATAAACTTTATAGAAAAAATCAGAAAGCCGCAGAACACAATAAGAGAATGAAAATTTGATTAAATATATACTTAATTGTTCACGTGCTGTAATACTATAATATTTAACTTTAAAACGTACACATACTTATGTTCAGAAAAAATATAACATTAATTATAAGGATTTTACATACAAACTATTATTTAAGAAGGAATATTTCTTAACTAGTTTTTTGTCATTTTTATGGAAATCAGTTTGTGATACAAGGAAACTTAAAGGTAGGTGAGAAAGTTTGAAAGGATAAAAAATACAATTTGGCAACAACGCTGTAATTTCTGAAAAATAATACCATTTCATAATCTTTTAATGCATATTTGCTTGGGAGAGAATTCGACCCATGAAAGAACTACCTGCTCAGGACGGGAGTGAACTCGTCCCCGCCCCTTCTTCTTTTCTCTTTGATCCAGTTCACCATTTGCCATGGAAGCGGTTTGGGGGAAATGTTGACGTTTTTCAATGAGACTGAGGTCTCGATTGCTTCCGTAATTATGGATTACGGAAGTTAAGTTTCTGATGGCTTTCTCGATATCTTGGGTGGTTAGAAGATTTGGTGTGAAAAGTGTTGCAGACATGTTCGGAAAATCTTTGATTACCCTATATAGCAGAAGTGCTGGGGCGGGCTGAGCAAAATGAAGTTTTGACCAGCAGTGGTAATTGATCTGAAGTGGTCGTGGTTCCTACAAAGCACTCCCGATCGGAATAATGGACTGTGGGTTCGGACAGGATGACGTGATCTTTTACAGAAGTACCCATATGCTTTGAAAATGTGGGTTGTGTTTGTGACTCGCAAAAGCGATAACTGCAACAAGGCGGATAACAGCCTTCCTAAACTACATGTGCGGACGAGGCTTCTCCGTTGGAAGAAGGAGCAGGGTAGCGTCCCCAAAATACGATTGAGGCAATTACGCTGGTCGGGGCACATGTCGAATAGGATGCGTGTGAGAGTTTGCAGGAAGTGTTTAATGGTGAGTGGTTCAATGTCTGGTGTTGGTTGCAAGTGTGCTATATCTTGCGAGTCGGACTCTTCGGAAGACAGAATTGGGTCGAGGGTTGTCAGTATCGATGCGGAACTAGAAGGTTTTCGCTGCTTCTGGCATTGTAAGGAGTAGGTTAGGGGAGCTGCTCCGCAGTTGTGACACTTTGGGTTAACGGAAGCAATGCCTTTTTAGGGGCAGTGGGGTTAGGGAGGTTCGCATGGGTAGTGTCCCTGTGCGAGAAGGAAGTTGAGGGTGGTTTTGGATGGCGTGATAAGGCGGATTAGGGACGTGGGTTGGTTGGTAGCCTTTGAGGTGATGCTTTGCGCACAGATCGCAGAGCAATCGCATCTAGGATTTCTTTAGCGATCGTGTTTGACTTTGGGCGTGCTTGCGGGAGAGTGTGTGTGCGTGAATGTACGTGCGAGTGTGTGAGTGCGTATATGCGTGCGTTTAACCTGATTTAATTTTGCTAGTCATTATTAGATTTTGTACGAAATCCAGCGGCGGAGAGGGAGGCTTGTTAGTGGCAATTTAGGGTTTTTATCAAATATTCTGAAACAGCTGGGTATTTTAAAAATGTGACATTTTGATACGACGTGTTATTTGGCGACAAAAAAAGCTTCTAAGGGGGAAAATAAGTATTTGTTCAAATTTTATTAATATCTGAATAATGATCAACGTTATAGGAAAATGTGTAAAGGTACTTTAAAGGTAATTATTTGACATAACTTTTCTGTTTAAAGTTTACTAATATGAACCAAATAAGCCATAAACATTATTTAAATAAAATTTAAAATTATTAAACTGTCTTTTCAATACTTTATATAAGGAAGCAAGTAATGGAATGCAATACAGTTTTTAGGATAACTATGCAACGTTTTTGTAATACGTTGATAATGAAATAGGCAACACTGTAAAAACAGATACAATAATCTATGTTAGATAGGCGTTTACATATTTACATCAGATAAATGTTAATAGACGTATAGGTGTTAACAAAAAAAAAATTCAAATACAGTTTTAGCAAATTTAATCTTATAATTAATTTTTAAGGCTTATTATGTTCGTAATAAAATAAAGAAAAGTTATAAAATATGTTTTCAAATTTGTTCAAATTGAACAAACACTTATATTCCAAATTAAGGATTTTTGCCGACAAATTACGCGTTGTATCAAACATTTATACAGCATATA
Source organism: Vesta saturnalis (assembly GCA_036346205.1). Classification (NCBI taxonomy): domain Eukaryota; kingdom Metazoa; phylum Arthropoda; class Insecta; order Coleoptera; family Lampyridae; genus Vesta; species Vesta saturnalis. The sequence goes on from JARFJB010001516.1 coordinate 55,486, forward strand.
ATCAATCTAAAAATATTAAGATCTATATGTTAGTATTTTTATATATTTTAAATATGGATCTGTTTAGAAATATTAAAACCAAAAACCAAAGCTCTGCCCAACGATATCTTCTCTCAGCCACTGAATCCTGTACACAAGCTAATCAGCTCCAAGGGAAATGAAATCAAGCTTAAATACGAACTTTCGAGTACGTATTAACGTTCTAGAGTTATCGTCAACACTAACACACACACATACATACTCACACACGCACAGGCATATATGCATTAACACATACACACGCTGTCACGCACACGCACGCAAGAACGTATGCGCACACATGCGCGCTCACACGTACACACCCGCTCTCTCTATCTCGCTCTCCATTATATACACACACATACATATACACGCGCATGGACACACATACACACACAAAGATAACACAGACACACACACGCACGAATACACATTCGCACACGCCCACACACACTTACATAGATATGCACTACACACAGGCACACTCACACACGCACACATACAACACACACACACACACACACACACACATACACACACACACATATACACACACACACACACACACACACACCACACACACACAAAGACACACACGCAGTATTCTCTCTCTACACACACACACAACACACACACACACACACACACACACACGTACGCAGACTCCACACACACACACACACACACACACACACACACACAAACACAACACACACACACCAGACACTCACTGCACACACAACACACACACACACCACACACACACACACACACACACACACACGACACACACACACACACAGACACACACCACCACCACACACACACACGCACCACACACGCACACACACACGACGACACACACGCACGTACACGACACGCAACACCACACACCACACACGCACACACCACACACACACACCACACACCACACACCACACACACACACACACACACACACACAAACACACACACACACACACACACACACCAGTACCAGATACGCAACACAAACACACACACACACACACCAAATTTCACACACTTACACACACACACACACACACTCACACACACACACACACACACACACACACACACACATACACGACACAACACACACACACACACACACACACACACACAGACCAGATACACACACACAACACACACACACACACACACACAAATCACACGAACTGTACACACAGAACAACACACACGACTACGCAATACGCACACACAAACACACACACACACACACACACACACATCACAACACACACACACACACACACACACACTACACAAACACAACACAGGACACCAGAACCAGGAAGTGCTTAATAAAACACTAACACAAATGCAGGAACACGATGTATCGTTACATACACACACAGATCAGTTTGTTTTAGTTCCGATCATATCAGGATTATAAATTTCTAATTCAGAGATTTTCATTTAAGATAGTTTCAACTTTTTTTTATAAATAACACATTGTTTAAATGGACATGATATGACACACAGCATCACACACACATTTTCACACACTACAACAACGAAACACAGGACCCCGGCGAGGTAACCAGGAAGTGCTGTGAATAAAAAGCCGTAACAAAATGCAGGTGAACCGATGTATCGTTAATAGGAACACAATCAGTTTGTTTTAGTTCCGATCATATCAGGATTATAAATTTCTAATTCAGAGATTTTCGGATTTTAAGAATAGTTTCAACTTTTTTTTATAAATAATATTGTTTAAATGGATATGATAGTGGTACGCAGAGGGATCAAAATAAAGTTGTTTTTAAAAAAATTTGGATCAAATGGTAATAATAAGAAAGTTACAACGGTTTACAGTTTTATAAGTTAAAGCCCAGGTATCGAATGCTGCTGACTTTTATAATTCACGTTTACATATAAATACAAACACTTCTCGCATACTCTGATAAATTAATGTTGTAGTATTATTATTTTTACCGTAGGTATGCATGAAAAATAACAAATTAAGATATAACCAAAGATAAAAATGAACGAAGATTTAATTAACAAAATTTATAAAATTACAAAAGTTGGTCAAAATGCTGGCCCTGAACTTCAACGCACAATTGCGCACGACGAATCCAGTTTTCTAATAATCGTGGAACTTGGCGTAGATTATCTGTAGCGGTATTGATACGACGACGTAACTCCCGAATGGTATGAACTTCGGTGGCATATACCAACCCGTTCATAAAAGCCAAGAGGGTTAAGATCGAGTGCGTGGAGGCCACGAGATAAAGCCGCCCCGACCAATCCACCTTTGCGGAAAAGCGTTATCGAGATGATCTCGTACACAACGACTAAAATGTGCAGGACAGTCGTCACGCATAAACTACATGTTACAACATCCAGCCAAAGGAATATCTTCAAGAAGTCCTGGTAGAACTGCTTGTAAAAGGTGTAAATGAAAAGGGCCATTAAGGCGTTTTGGCAATTCAAATCGTCCCATTAAGGTGTTGTTGACAATTCCAGCTCATAGATTTATGCTAAAACGATGCTGAAATTTATTTTGGCGAATCCTGTGGATTTTCTTCAGTCCATGTGTAGTAATTGTGAAAGTTAAGAGCACCATCACGTGTAAAACAACATTCATCGGTTGCCAATACATACGTTGGAAATTATCTGTCTCTGTTTGAAGGAATTAAGGACCACTCGCAAAACTGCTGCCGTAATGGATAATCACCTGGAAGTTGTCACTGACCTCTTTGAAAATGGTAGGGAATAAACCTTTTTGTGTAATGTATTCCAAATAAAAGATTGGGAAACTTCAACTTGTTGGGCAATTTATCAAGTACTTGTAGTTGGATCAGCATCTACCATATCTAAAATTGCCTCTTCCACACTTACCTCGATTTGATGTGGTCTACCACCATCATGGCCTCGTTTAGGTTGTAAATTCAGTTTCTCTTCCGCGTTGAATTACCCTGAGAAAAGTATTTTGGGAAGCCGTTTGTCGATTTGGAAATCGTTCCAAATACTTGCACGTTTAGCATTTCCATCAGCAGCTTCATACACCATTATCATAATTACGTATTCTTCATTACTTAACTCACCATTAGTTCACGAATTAGTAACCAATAATTAATAAATAAGTCAATAACAACAATTAAAGTAGATAATTAATTTCTAACGGTTAATAACTTCGACTTGATTAGATTAAATAAACCAGCAGTTTTCAATAAATGAGCACTCATAACTGGGTATTTTTAAGAACAATTTAAATAGCCATAACTTCCATCTTATAAAAGTTTTATTAAAATTTTAAGTGAACTTTGTTTATTTAACTTTCAAACATTCGAAATTTGAATTCAAAACTTATGTTAGTGCCGCATTTTATACAATAAGTTAACTTGTTTATAAAACTTTAAACCGTTGCAACTTTCTTATTATTAGCATTTAATCTAAATTTTTTAACCACTTTATTTTGATCCCTTCTAAGTTAAGTGCGCTTTCAGTTTCCTCCGTAGGTTACAAATCACCCTGTATATTATTTAAAATTATTTCTTTACTTTAATTCCCGACAATATTTTTATTAATCACGCGCATGCGGCAACATGCGTTGTGCGACTAGTGCCCGTGTGCGCACTAATTGCAAGTTGCAACGCGTCCCATCCTGTAGTCCCTTCCGATCCCCGTGCAAAAGTTACTTCACGCTCTCGTTTAAATAAATTGCGTGTCGAGAAATATATCTTTTAAAAAATTTCAAACACTTGCGTTTTCGTAAAACACAAAAAAGATTCCCATACGTCATTAGTGTGATATGATTTAATTGCAAAAGACGGAAATTGTGCAATTCTTAAGACTTTGGGACGATCGACTAAAGGTTTGCACACATATTTGTTATCCAAACATAAAATTAACGTGTTAAGTGAAACAAATTATCCGTCTACAAATCAAAACCATAAAAACACACAGCTATATACTCACTAAAAATATTTTAAGATTGTTTTTTTTAATTTTCTAGTTTAAGAAAGCAAATGTTTAGTTTTGGTTTATAATTATATAAATTGTATGAATTATAAATAAAGTTTTTTAGAAATAAAAATTAATCCCGGGATAATCTCGTGATCCCGAAAAATTATTTTAGAAATCCTGAAATCGCGTAATCAAATATGTGGTCTGGGATTGTATTCGCTAATCGTTAATCAACTATATTCAATATTCAGTGCGACCTATTCGTGTCGTCTGTGTGTTTGTGTAGTAAATTAAATTAAAATACAAGTATCAACTAATAGTAATTCAGGGCAGTTTGAACTCCGATCGAACATAGGTCCCTACCATGCTTAAGAGCCTTGCGTTTTTTATTGCACTCTAAAGCAATCCAAAAAAAGAACTTAGCGTTTTCACGCTCTACGTTCCACGCATTGTGATCTTCACCGCTTCGGAGTTAGATCTGCCACTGCTTGCATACAGCTAATACGAAGAAGCGGTCATAAGAAGGAGATCCACAGCCTAGCAGCAAGCAGGAGCCACAGGAAATATAGCACGAAGAACAGAAGTATAAAGGAGAATCCAGAACTGCGCCAATATCAGGATCGACGTCGAACAGCAGTAACAGTAAATCAAAAATTATTATCATTTATTAATTTAATTTGTTTTATTTTAACATTTGTTTTCCTCCTTTTCTATTGGCTCTCTGATTTTCCTCGGGGTGCAAGGCTGCACCTCGGCGGAGACCCAGCCTTCCGTAAACACAATTCACTTTTCTTATTTTATCTACGTTAATGTTACTAACAACAGTCGTGATGGTAAAGCACGGTCGCCACCGTGCAACAATCACGGTTGTACCCCCAACCTCCGACGCCGCTCTTCCACCTATACTAACACACACAACACACGCACACATACTCACACAATCTCGCCTCGCCACCACCATCTTCAAGAACACGATCCCGTTTCACCCAAACGCCTTTTCCATCTCAACGTCACCCACACACACCTACATTTCTACAGTTTTCACTACCCCCACAAAACCTACACACAAACCCACTAAACCATTACACACACATACACAAACCCGCCTTGCTCAGCCACCTATACATGCCGCGATTCCCACACGCACTTCCCCTAATCCTAATCTTACTCGCTCTCAATCCTCGAGATACTGCATTCGCAATATCCCTAAAACCATCACCACCCAGAAAACCCTGTACAACTCCTTAAAATCCCTTAACCTTCCCTGGTTGAATTTAACATTCAACCATAACCACAGGTTATGCTGCGACTTCACTTTGGCGATCCCACCGTGACCCTATTCCAACTATCCGGTCCCTGTTCCTCCAACTCCACTCCTAGATCTCCCTCCTTTTCCTGCGGACATCCTAGCCGAAGTGATCCCGGGTGCGATCGATCTTCCACACGTGAGCAAGGTTGTCCGCATCACCTCTAAGGCCACGAACGCACCCACATCCCCAGTCCGCGTTATCACTCTTTCCAAAACTACCCTCGAGTTCCTCTTCGGGCGACACTACCGTTGCGAACCCTACCTATTCCACAACATCTCCCCAAGTATTGCTCTACTTGCACGCAGGTAGAGCATACCCGCTCCATCCGTTGCCCCAACTGTGGCGAAAGTCACAGATCTTCTTCCTGCAAATCCTCCGCTAACCCAAAGTGTAACAACTGTGGGGAAGCACACCCTTTCTACTCCTTTAAGTACCGGAAGAAGCGAGAACCTCCCAGTTTCCAGTCGAAGATGGCAATCGATGAACTCATCCTGTCTTCCGAAAAGTCCCACTCAGAAGACACCGCACACCTTAAATCCAGTCCTGACACCGAGCCCTCCATTAAAAACTTCCTACATGTCCTTACCCATACCCTTCTCAGCACGTTTTCTGACTGGTGAAATAGGGTCATTCGTGTCCTAGTCTCGCTGTTCCTATTCTACTTCCAACGGAGTACCGGCGCCTGTGTATCCGGCACGCGGACGGCGGTCTCCGTAATTCGAGTGGCCAATCCTTAAATCCCTCCAAAATGGATATCCTAGCAGGAACCGTTAATGCCAGGGACGTGTGTCGTAATCACTCCCTACTTAGGAACCTGTTACACGAACACAACATACACATTCTTTCCATCACGGAAACGAAACTCACACATATCACACCTTCCTAAACAACAGCCACCACGGAACCGCCCTCGTAATCAAAAATTTCTTTCCATCTACACCCTTTCAACCTCCTGCACACCTACATCTCGACTGCGTTCCTGTGACGGTGCACTTTGCTACCCCAATCATCTTCTTTTCTTAGTACAACCCGCCAGGCTACAACACCCTATCCGATGACCTTTTAATTTACGTCTCCAACCTCCCTAATGTAGCCATCCTAGGTGATATCAATGTCCGCCACAACCAATTCCGTGACTCCAGATGTAATAGCAACGGTATTAGGCTATCATCACCTTTGTTACAGTTGCCGCTTTTACGAGTCACTAACACACAGCCAACATATTTCGAACATCTAGGTGTCTCAATAATAGACCATATATTTGTATCAGAACCCGTAGCACACTATTTTGATCGTGAGTACTTTTTAGGTATCACGATCACTTCAGATCACCTACCACTACTGGTCAAAATTTTATTTTGTCCAGCTCCCAAGCACCTCCTCAATATACAGTCATTGAAGATTTTTCGAAGGCAGACGAATGTATTCTGCCTCTCCAACAACCTTCCAACATCCAATATTCTAACGACCCAAGATCTCGAGAGAGCCATTAGAGACCTAACTTCCGTAATTACGGAAGAGGTCGATATCTCAGTCCCATTGAAAAACATAGACATTTCTCTAGAAAAAAATTGTCCCATTATACAACAGTTTCCCCTATATCAAATGCCGAATCTTGTATATGTTTGGAGTTTATTTCGAATGTCATCAAAATGCCGCTATTGCCTCATTTGTATACGCCATAAGATATCCTGACAGGAGGCATTATGGCAAAGAAGTATTTAAAAGAAAGGCAAGAAGATTAAGAGAAACTGGTAGCTTTTATAGTTCTTGTTATAAACGACGTGGTGTAGGTGTGACCGAAGATAATGTAATCAATGTTCTTGCTTTAGTTCAACAGAATCCACATATAAGTAGTCGGCAAACCTCTACAGAATTAAACATACCAAAAACTACCGTTCTAAGGATTTTAAAACATAACAGGTAGGTTTCTTGTATTATTATGAACTGCACGTTTAAGTTTGAAAATTGTAATCCTCTTTAAATTTTAGATTCGCCTGTTTTATTTTCATATTGCGATAATAACGGTAACATGGCATTTTAATCATTTCATTCATTCCTTAAAAATATTTGTTTTTCTATGTTTTTTAGACTGCATGCTTTACATGAAAGGGATTTCGAATCAGGCTGGATTGTTGCAATTGGATGTTAGGTACGCTGGAAGAACAACCGCATATCATATCAAATTTTTTGTGGACAGACGAAGCCAGCTTTAGTAGTGCGGGTGGTGTTAATCTGCATAATATCCATTATTGGCTGAAGAAAATCCGCACTGCATGGACGAAGTGCAGCTTCAAGGTAGGTAGTCTTAATGTTTGGTGTGGTATAGTTGATTGAAAAATCACAGGACCATATTTCTTAGGCGAAACTTTAAATGGCGATACATATTTAAATTTTTTGGAAAATGAATTGTCTATTTTATTAGAAGACATTTCCTTACAAACAAGAAGAGATCTGCTATTTCAGCATGATGGGTGTCCTGCGCACTTTTCCAGGCGAGTTACATATTATTTGAATTTAAGATATCCATATAAATGGATTGGAAGGGGAGGTATATTTCCATGGCCAGCTAGATCTGCAGACTTAACATGTCTAGACTTTTGTCTATGGGGAAGATTGAATGAGTTAGTCATTCAAACTCGACAAACCACGCGACAAGACATGAAACAACGCATTAGAAACGCAATAAATGGTATATCCATAGTTTAGATTGAAACAGCTGTTACGTCTACCCGCGATAGATTACGTCTTTATGCTGGTAATGATGGAAAACATCTTGAACATTTAATTGGCCGTTAACATGTGTAATCTTCTTTGCATATATTTTGTTATTTTAAGTTATAATACAGAGTGAGCCAATACCTCGAGTTAAACAAAAGATATCGACATACGGTTTGCGGCATTTTGTTACGAATTTAATCAGTTTCCGTTGAATTTTACAATACTTAGGTGTTTCCATTTAAAAATTGTAACAGACAAATTTTAATTTTTTTTATTCGAATGTGCGCCCTATCTGCGACAATTAAAACTAAATGCAATTGTTTTATAGTTCATGTAATTGGTTTATCTACGCCCTTTCGAATGAGAATAACTTTTTTGTTAAAATAGGTTGATCCAAACCAAAGTTGTAGGCATTTATTCATACAAACATTCCCACTCTCCCCCACCCTTTATTTGAAAAAATAGAGAAAAAAGTATTCAACAAAATTTGTGCAGAAATTATGCATCATTCTAATTTACTTATTTAATACCTACTACGATTGGGCATATTTTATAAAAAAATTGTTCTTAAATTTTTCTATAAAGATTATGCCCTCTAGCGGTAAAGCTAGTAACTTGAAAGTTATTCTCAGCGATTTCCCTTGACCGTTTTTACTAAGGAATTATTTTTCCCAAAGCTGTACGATAAACAGTACCTGAGATATAGCCGGAGGATCGGCTGATTGGTCCACCCGGTACACCCGATGTTAGCAACCAAGAGCAAATTTCAGTTTGCATTCGATTCATGTATTTAAATTTTGGTTTAACTCAAAGGCAATGATGTATCGAAGATTTTTTAACCTTTTGCCCTACTACAGATACGACGGGGAAAGGACTACTAACATTCCTGTTATCGACATTGGAACAACATAGTTTAAATATGGACGATTTACGCGAGCAAGGGTACGACAATAGTGTTAATATGCGGGTGGAAGCATAATGCAGTTAAAAAAAAATACGTCACTTAAATTCAAGAGCTTTCTTTGTGCCATGTTGCAATCACATATTAAACATTGTAGATGACGAGACGCTACAAAATGTAATATTTTACGTTTTAATTTTTTTTCAACTATTAAAGGAATTTATAATTTTTTCTCGGCTTCGACAATTCGGTGGTCAGTTTAAAAAAATATGTATTAAATTTAATTGAAAATCCTCTATCAAATACTAGGTGGTCTAGCAGAATTGATGCTGTAACTCTTTTAACGTGTCAACTTGGAGAAATATGGAATTCTCTGTTTGAAACAGCCAGTTACCCAAATAATTTATTTAATAATAATGCAAAAAATGTGGTAACCGCTTTAAGAGAAAAAAATTAAAAATTTTGAATTCATATGTGTATTAACTTTACGGTATAATATTTAAGCAAGGTCTACTTCTTACTCCCTTACATGTCGTGGCAGTAGACAAATAACTGCCCGGTAGTAGGACGATGCCGTTAGTAGGGAATGCTACATCGTCCGGGCACGATTTGGCCAGTAACCGGTCTGCCCACTATGGTAGTACTCAAGAGAACAATACAATTGCCTCGGATCGAGCTGGCTACAAGGGGCGGTCAAGGTCAAAACAGACAGGACCCGTTGCTGACGACTGTGCAAGAAATGAATGGCGAGTTGGTACGTAGAATGTTATAGGTATGCATGGTAAAGAATTTGAAATTGCGAATGTAATGTACGAAAGACACCTTGATATTCTGTGTGTATCGGAGACCAAGCGCAAAGGAAAGGATGCTGTGGAGATGAAGGATGGCAGCCTAGCACTATGGTCAGGAGTTGAGACTGAAGTGCATGGGGCAAAAGGAGTTGGGATGATCATAAGGGAAAGAGCGAAATGATGTGTTAAACAGTACGAATTGGTATCTCCCCAGGATTAGAATGAAAGTGGAGTTTCAAAGACTTTTTCTTACTTCATGCTATGCATGGAGAAAGAGACCAAGAGCGTGAGAACTTCTGGAATGAAGTAGCGAACGTGTTGACCGTATGTAAGCCAAACGAAAGAGTGATGATAGTGGGGGATATGAACGGATGGGTGGGTACAGAGAACATAGTGAACGCGTTCTAGGAAAGTTCGAAGACCAAAGAGTCAATGAGAATGGTGAACACCTGCTGAACATCTGTGTGGTGAGAAGCCTGTTTGTATCCAATACGTGGTTTAAACATAAAAATGTGCATATGTATACATGGCAAAGAGGTGAATCTAAAAGTATGTTTGACTTGATAATGTATGATGAACAACCTGGTGAGAGATACAAAAGTAATGCGCGGATCGGAGTGTGGATCGGACCACTTTTTGGTTGTATCGAGAGGGTGTTTAGGGAAAAGGGGGAAGAAGGAAAGCAAATGTAGTGCGAACGTCCTTAATTAGGGTAGACAAACTAGTAGATAATCATGCGATAATGAAATATGTAGATGCTGTGAATAGAGAGTTGATTGTAAATAAAGCATTGTGGAACGAACAAATAAAAGATGACGTTGAAAGTGCATGGATAAGCTTGAAAAACTTGTTCAATTGTGCCGTGCGAATATGTGGAAGAGACTGTAGGTAGACAGAAAAATGTGCTTGGTGGAATGAGTCGGTAAAAAGGCAGTATGTAAGAAAAAGATGCGTACATGGCAATGATTGCTGCAAAAATGAGACTGAGAAGAAGCGATTGTATGAGGTGTACAGAAACAAAGAAGCGAAGGAGGCAGTAACGGACCTGTTTTAAAACGGCTACCTGTTTTAAAACGGCTACCTGTTTAAAACGTTACCTGTTTTGGGGGCGTGGCTTTGAAACATGCATAGACTTGCTTGAGACCGAGGGTGACTTTGAGGATACAGCTGATGTGTACGATAACCTAAAAACAATAGATCGTCTTTGTTCTCTTGTGGCCTTTAAACATAGACTTTGAAGCGTTGACAATGGATTGTTTTATTCTTGAAAGAGATGTATTTAGATAACAATTTTTTATAACTCATCCATAACAATGATCATCTTTGTTCATTTACCTTGAAAATTGTAAATTTGAACAATACATTATTCTGATTTCCCAGAATTTTAGAAGCTATGACTCATCCATAACAATAGATCGTCTGTGTTCTTTCATGTGACCTTGAAGCATAGACTTTGAACAATTTTTTTGATTTCTCAGAATTGAGATGTGGTCGTATGGGGAAACGGTTGCGAAACAGCTACCTGTTTTAAACGGACCCCTGTTTAAAACGGCTACCTGTTTAAGGAAACGGCTACCTGTTTTGGAAACGGCTACCTGTTTGGGAACGGCCACCTGTTTAGACGTGGCTTTGAAAATGCACCTCAGGGCTCTTGATTTCCTAGAATTGAGATGAATGGATCGTCTTTGTTATCAGAGGTGTGACCTTATAAGCATAAACTTTAAATCGTTGACAATGGATTGCCTTTGTTCTTGAAAGAGATGTATTTAGATAACACTCTATTTCTAACTGAACAATGAATCGTCTTTATTCATTTACCTTGAAAATTATAAGCATAGACTTTGAACAATACATCGTCTTCGTTCATGATTTCTCAGAATTGAGATAATAATTTATTTCTACCAGAAGAATGAATCGTCTTTATTCATTTCTCATGTGACCTTGAAAGCATAGACTTTGAACAATGGGCCCCCTTTGTTATTGATTTCCTAGAATTGAGATAACAATTTATTTTTATAACTCGACCAGAAGAATGAATCGCTTTTGTTCTTTCACCTTGAAAATTGTAAACATAGACTTTGAACAATGCATCGCCTTTTGATTTCCTAGAATTGAGATAACAATCTATTTTAACTGAACAATAGATAGTCTTTGTTCTTTCATGTGGCCTTGAAAGCATAGACTTTGAACAATGGGCCCCCTTCTTGATTTGAATAGGGCGTGGCCTTGAAACATGCTTAGACTTGCTTGAGACCGAGGACCTTCAGGACTGACCTTGAAGCGGGACCTCGAAGAGGCAGGCACATAACCTGAAGAGGTTACACACCTGTGGCCTTGACTTAGCAGGGTACCTTTCCTACCGCGTAGCCTGAGGTGACCTTGAAGAGGCAGGAGTACAAACCTTTCCTACCACGTGGTCTGAGGTGACCTGAAATAGGTAATGTTACCAACCTAGAAATCTAGTGACTTTTGGTTAAAACCGTTAGATGATGCACATCAAACACCTTCTCCTAACTGTTCCTCCGTAGTCGAAAAGTGATTAGAAGTGGGGTAGCTATACTACTTTCAATGTCTGGTGTTGGTTTCTGTGCTATATCTTCCGAGTCCGACTCTTCGGAAGACAGAATTGTCGAGGTTGCCATCATCGACGCGGAACTGGGAGGTTTTCGCTCTTCTGGCATTGTAATAGGTTAGCTCCTCCGCAGTTGTTACACTTTGGGTTAACAAGCAATGCCTTTGTACGGTGGGGTTAGGAGGTTCGCATCGTAGTGTCCCTGTGCAGAAGGAAGTTGATGGTTTTGGATGGCGTGATAAGGCGGATTAGGGACGTGGGTTGGTTGGTAGCCTTTGAGGATGCTTTGCGCACAGATCGCAGAGCAATCGCATCTAGGATTTCTTTAGCGATCGTGTTTGACTTTGGGCGTGCTTGGAGTGTGTGTGAATGTCGTGCGAGTGTGTGAGTGCGTATATGCGTGCGTTTAACCTGATTTAATTTTGCTAGTCATTATTAGATTTTGTACGAAATCCAGCGGCGGAGAAGGCTTGTTAGTCAATTTAGGGTTTTATCAAATATTCTGAAACAGCTGGGTATTTTAAAAATGTGACATTTTGATACGACGTGTTTTGGCGACAAAAAGCTTCTAAAAAATAAGTATTTGTTCAAATTTTATTAATATCTGAATAATGATCAACGTTATAGGAAAATGTGTAAAGGTACTTTAAAGGTAGTTATTTGACATAACTTTTCTGCATAAAGTTTACTAATATGAAACCAAATAAGCCATAAACATTATTTAAATAAAATTTAAAATTATTAAACTGTATTTTAAATACGTTATATAAGGAAGTAAGTAATGGAATGCAATACAGTTTTAGGATAACTATGCAACGTTTTTTGTAATACGTTGATAATGAAATAGGCAACACTGTAAAAACAGATACAATAATCTATGTTAGATAGGCGTTTACATATTTACATCAGATAAATGTTAATAGACGTATAGGTGTTAACAAAAAAAAAATTCAAATACAGTTTTAGCAAATTTAATCTTATAATTAATTTTTAAGGCTTATTATGTTCGTAATAAAATAAAGAAAAGTTATAAAATATGTTTTCAAATTTGTTCAAATTGAACAAACACTTATATTCAAATTAAGGATTTTGCCGACAAATTACGCGTTGTATCAAACATTTATACAGCATATAATCAATCTAAAATATTAAGATCTATATGTTAGTATTTTTATATATTTTAAATATGGATCTGTTTAGAAATATTAAAACCAAAACCAAAGCTCTGCCCAACGATATCTTCTCTCAGCCACTGAATCCTGTACACAAGCTAATCAGCTCCAAGGAAATGAAATCAAGCTTAAATACGAACTTTCAGTACGTATTAACGTTCTAGAGTTATCGTCAACACTAACACACACAATATACTCACACACGCACAGGCATATATGCATTAACACATACACACGCTGTCACGCACACGCAAGAACGTATGCACACATGCGCGCTCACACGTACACACTTCTCTATCTCGCTCTCCATTATATACACACACATACATATACACGCGCATGGACACACATACACACACAAAGATAACACAGACACACACACGCACGAATACACATTCGCACACGCCACACACACTTACATAGATATGCACTACACACAGGCACACTCACACGCACACATACAACACACACACACACACACACACACACACACACACACACACACACACACACACACACACACACACTCGTACATACGAACACAAAGACACACACGCACGTACGCAGATACGCGCACACACAAACACACACACACACACGCACACACACGCGCTATCTCTCTCTCTCACACACACACACACACACACACATACACACAAACACAAACACACACGCACGTACGCAGATACGCGCACACACTAACACACACACGCGCTCACACACACACACACACACAAACACGTACACACACACACACACGCAGTCACGCAGATACGCGCACACACAAACACACACACACACACAGATCACTCACCACCACCACACACACACACACACGCAACGCACGCACGCACACGACACGCACACGCACACACGCACACACGCACCACACACACACGTACACACACACACCACACACAAGACACACGCACACGACAGTACATACACAACACACACACATACACACACACACACACACACACACACACACACACACACGATACCACACAACACAACACACACACACACACCACATGTACCAATGCATACACACACACACACACACACACACACACACACACACACACACACACACACACTGTACACACGACACACACACAACACAACACACACACACATGTACACAGATAGCCATACACAAACACACACACACACACACACACATCGATACAAACACACACACACCACACACACGACACACACAACACACACACACAGACACACACACACACACACATGACACAACACACCACACACACACACACACATACAAACACACAGACACAGACGCGCACACACAGCAACACACACACACACACACACGACTACGTACACACGAACTCGTACACACGTTTATCAATTACAATGATTATGTAGTAGATTAAAAGTTTGGTTGGTTGATTTTTTAAATAAAGTTTCTCCAGTGCAGTTTTATAAATTAGCGTATATTGAAATAACCCTGACTTCCGTCGTTGTTGCAGCGTTGCCAACAGAAGATTTATTTGTATTTCTTAGATTAATTGTTTTATTAATCGAATTTGGTTAGATTAGGTGAGGATAGATTCCTTCAGGACCCTTTATAAATGTTATTCACATTTAAAATTTACATGAAAGTACCAATACCAATTGGCAACGTAGCGTGTAGAAGTCAGGGCTAATTTAATGCACGACGCCCTAAATTATGGTATGCATGACAATATAAAATATTTAAAAACGACACAATAATAAATAATTAAATACCAAAAAAAAAATAGTCTCATAATCATTTTATTATCACTCTCGTGAATTTCTAACATCATGCTTATGAAAAGCAGAATTTTGATCTCACAACACTGCGCTCATTGACAAGATGTCCATAAACAAGCCAACAACCCGCCTACAGTTATTGGACAGTAGCTGACTCTGGGTATCCTGTTCACACGACGTGATATTTTGAGAAGACAGTTAATTTAGAAACATGAGTGAGTGCACATCGTTGCCTTCTGAAGAAGCAAATCAAATTTTGGCCCTCTGGAACATAGTGCATTTTTGCGTATGCCGCCTGAAATTTTTGATGTGTTGCTACCATTTCTGACAGAACAAAACACCGTAAAATCACTTTCCCCGAAGTTAAAGTTAGAAGCTACTATAGCATTCCTTGCTAACGGAAGCAGCTTTGGAATGTTGCGATACTTATTTTGTGTTTCGAAATCAGCAATTTCAAGATTCATTTCTACTATTTCCGAAGTCTTGTATAACAGCCTTCATGAGCGTATAAAGGTACATAAGTCATTGATGAAAAAACACAAAAAAATATTACAAGTAGATATAATTAAGGAGTAGGTATAATTAATTAATTAATTATAATCACTATGATAAACATTATAACAAATTACAATAGTTCGGTATATTTGAAATAGTCATGATATGAAGAAGGTGACCTATCATTTGGAGAACCCAAGTTATTTAAAACCTTACAATTAATATTTGGAGTACCTGTACTTGGAATATCTGGGTTACTGGAAGAGTACTAATCTTTCAAACGATATTTGCTTAGAGTATTGTTTACCTCCATTTGAGTAGCTACAGCCTGATGGGGACTGAGTTTCTTCAGTTGAACTGCTATTAATTGGCCGAATAAATCAAAATCACATTCTTCCTTATTACTGAGTGATAATAAATCGCTTATTTCTTTTAAATCAACGGCAGTCAGCGCTATTTGTTGTACCTTTGACATTGATTTATATTTCTTCAGTAGTAGCTCCTCATATGTCTCTTCCCAATTTGACTGGATATCATTTTTTCTAAACACTTTTTGTTGGGTCTGAAAAATAAGTGGTACGTTATTAACCTCTTTAATACTAATGTATTAGATAACAATGATGAATGGAGAACTATTGAACAAGGCTTCGGAGATATGTGGAACTTTCCGGGATGTTATGCGATTGATGGCAAACATGTCCAAAGACCAAATTGTCGTAGCACATTTTTTAACTACAAAAAAAAAACCAATAGCATTGTGCTTTTTGCAATGGTTGATCACGATCACTGGGTTAGTTAATTTGACGGCGGTAGTAACGGCACTGTGGATGACAGCACAATTTTCCAAAATTCTCATTTGTTTCACCTACTTGAAGAAAGATGATGGTGTCATAGTGGCGGATGATTCCTTTCCATTATCATAATTTTTGATGAGGTCCTTTACCGGGTATGGTCCGCAGTTTGATCAAAACATTGTTAACTATAGATTATCAAGAACCAGGCGCATAGTGGAAAACACGTTTGGAAAATTAGTAGATTCAGAATATTTGAAAAAGCAATCCCACTTCAACTGAAAACAATTGATAAGGTTTGTAACTTACACTGTGCGCTTCATAACTTCCTTCGAAATGTAACTCCAAAAAACGTAAATTTGGCAATCGTCAATTGACTCAGAAGTTTTAAACTTTAATACTATACAGGGTTCGTGGAAGACAGATTCCAACCCCTATGCAGTGTGAAAAACTGATTATGTAATGCTTGCGTTCTTTTGACAGCTGAAGGGGCTTCGAATAGGTTATAGACTGCTCTTCCGATGATGTCACTTGGCCGGAATTCTGGAACCGTTTTCCTTTGTTGTTCTTATCTTTTCTTATACCTTGGTTATAGATGAATACCCTTCTAATTTTCTTCCCTACAATTTACTGCTTTATGTAAATTATTGCTCGATAGACTTGCACTTTACAGTTTTTGTTTAATTGTTTAGTTTTAATTACAAACGGCGTGCGCAACAAACTGTAAGCGAGCTACGGAAGACCATAGTTTCATTATCAATGTTCTTTAGTTATTATACTTTATATATCGATCTATTAATTAAGTTGATTGCCTTGTTGTACATTTATCACGCTCTATCAAAACATCAACTTGG
Organism: Vesta saturnalis; assembly: GCA_036346205.1. Taxonomy (NCBI): domain Eukaryota; kingdom Metazoa; phylum Arthropoda; class Insecta; order Coleoptera; family Lampyridae; genus Vesta; species Vesta saturnalis. Next base: position 72,835 of record JARFJB010001516.1, read on the forward strand.
AACGCTTTCAACACGCACTTAAAACGCTACTGTAAACTATTACGCAATCTTTTTATTATCGCCAAATTGACAATATTTGCAGTTTTTATTATTTTAATGAGGAAGGTAATTTTCTACTCTTCCCTATTATACCGCTAATTAATTCTTATTTGTAATTGTCAGACTTTATAGGGCCGCGTGACTATACAGTGTCACTTACGCTGCGGCGTCAATCGACCAACAACTGTCAAATCTGATGGCTTATTTTAGGTGACTCCTCTTGATCGCTTCCTTAACACGACTATTTTAAAAACTGCACATCATTATTATAACAGCGCCTCATCCCTTCTAATACATCAATGCATATTTAAATATTTTCAAATTGAATATATAGTACCTTATTGAAATAAACTCAACCTTTTCATCTCAATACCAACTACATTCAAATACAAATAAACAATAACTATTTCTTAAAAAACAAATTAATCTATGCATAGACCGACATGTACTGTACATAGAATTGTTCTGAGAGGTATCCATTGAATAAAAATTAACTTACGCAACATGTTTATATTTTTTCATTTGGATTTATTCATTTATGTGGGTAAACAAAAAAACTCAATCAATCAAAGTATTTCCTGAACAGTAAAGGAATGAGAGTAATTTGTTTGCACCTATTTAATGACTAAATAGCATTTCATAAAAAAATTATTGACAAAAGTTGCAAGTCCACTTAGGGACATTTAAACAATAAGAATATACATACTTAAAATATTCCATGAGTTGGAATTTTCTAGCTACAATTGCATTGTATCATATGAATTTTATGTGTTGGGAACAACACTAGATGGTTATTAACTTTTTTCTATAGTCTATAAATTAATTTAAAATAAGTTGAAGTGTTATGTTTCTTTGTTAAGTAATTGTATACTTTACATGAAAATTAACCTGATTTTTGTGAAATGCTGTAGTTCTTGAAGTGTTATAAGAGACAACTAATCTTTGATTTGGTTCAATAACTATGATCACGGATGTGATAATATACAGGGTGAGTTTTTTTTCATTATAAGCATTGGCATCTCGGAAACTACAAGAGATAGAGTTAGAGATTGGGTTAAATGGGGAAAGAGTTGCAGTTTTATGAACCTAAATTAACACACTTTCAGTTGTTGGAAAAATTTCATGGCTTACCAGATATTTCAAAAAAACTAAAATTTTGCATTTTATTTAATTCTAAATAATAATAATATACAGGAAAAAACGGTAGTGATTTTATGCTTTATCCACTGGCGTCGCCACTTTTGTTCTATCTCTTGTTTTCTAAAGTTATGAAATAAACTTTTGTTTTTTAAATGGAAGGTATAGTAGGCTGTGCCTTTATCAGATGCACATTTTTTAAGCTTTGTAACGATAACAGACATGAAAAAATGAATTAATTATTATGGGTTTTGGCCATAATAAATACAGTTTTTTATTGCATTTCAAACTTTGATGAGCGAAAACAAGTTTAGTGATTTTTCTTTTAAATGTTGTAGAATCGTTATTATTAGGAATACAACAAAATGACACGAATAAAAATTTTAGACATTTAATACGTAACATGTTATACCAGGGCAAAAAGTGTGGCGGTTCGCCGAACCGGCCCGCCCTGGAGCAGCAGGTTCGGCGAACTGGCCCTGTTTTGGGCACTGCGAACCGTCAACAATTACAGAGCGAACTGGGTCGCAAAGAAGACAAAACTTTGCCTCAAATTTAAAAATGTCAATTGACGGATGAACATTCAACAGACATGCCGTAGTTTCTGTTACCATAACACCAGCCAGATAAATGCAAAACACCAGTGGAGCTTATAAAAATCGCCCAAAATCAAAATCTAAAAAGCCTTTACCTACCTAAGTAGATGTAAAAATGCGCTTAACAAACTTAACAATAAACGAAAAGAAAAATAACCATTCCAAACTGCAGCAATTTAAAATGTATTTTTAGCAAATTCTAAGAAGGCGTCCGTAACTATACAAGGTAAAGGATTTTAGGATTAACAAAATAACTTGAATGAAAAGTGCAATTGTCTAAGTAAAGGTCCAGGTTACAGGTAGTAGGTACTTACTTGCGTTACCACTTTTCAATTTTTCATACATACAATCACAATGACAATCCAGACTTTGTCCCAGGAATGTAGTGCTATATAAAAAACTATAAAAAGAAAAACTAATTATAATTATTAATTAGGGGTACACGTTATACATACTAATTTCCTGCTCGCTTGAGTTAGAACGAACTTAGATTTTTAAGTAACAGTAATAGTTAGCTTTGACATTTTTAAAAAGAACAAATTTTTCTCTTTATAACGATATAAGGTTTGCTACATTTACTTTGATGAATAAACGTGATACAGGAATTTTCGTATTATTGAAAGCTCCATGAAAAAAAATAAACAAAGTACTGGTGCTCATTGTTTTAGTTGAAATTTGGCAGTTTTAAACTTCGTAAATTAAATTAAAGATATGAAAATGTAAACTTTCACCATTAACACTCATAATAAAATACTTTTCTTTTTTGGGATTTTTTAATGGTGTACTTTAAATTATACAATCTAAACGTTTCGATAACACTTACAGTTATCTTCGTCAGTAGTAATGTTTGTTAAAAATTGTTAAAGATGTAGTAAACAATTTTGTCAAATTTGAAAAATTAAAACATAAACATAAGCCTGCTATTAATATAACAGTTTGAGAAACTTAAAGCCAACTATAAAATTTTAGTAAAGAATAACTAGGTCATAAAAATTAAATATTATTAAACTGCCTCAAAGATGACAAACCAGAACACTCTCTACGACGAAAGCTAACAATGAAATTTGCCAGCCAAAAACACATTTAACAAAATTTAATCGAGTTATGATGTAAGTGTAAAGTTGTGAAAACTTCAATTTTAAAATGATAGAAGCATTCACAAATCCAAACATTACATCAAATAAAATAACCCAGTTAAATCTAACAAAGAGATATCTTTATCAATAATTGGAAGTGTTATTAACAATGAAAAGCACAATGCAGAACGTTCTTTGTAATTTTTAATTTCAATTTAATTTCAACTACTTATGTTAAATTATAGTGCTGTGGAAATTTAACATATAATTGGTAAAGCATTTGCTTCAAGGTCTAGGAAAAACACAGCAAAAACCTAGACATACCAAAAGTTGAAAACAAATTAAAATCAAGGCGTATCATTATGCTCTTTTTAATTATAAGATGCCAAAACCTATTTAAACGGAGATTTTCTTCTTGTCTATTAAAATTATTCGGTGTTTATATATTTCAATAGCTTCACGTTGCAAACGAACATAATAATGGGTTTGTCTTGACAATATTTTCATATTGTCAAATTGAATGTCATGATTTAGATTATTCAGGCATGGTCAGCCACAGCAGACCTCTCTGGTTGACCCAATCTACAAAATCTCATATGTTCTTTGCGTCTTGTATCAAAGCTACGTTTTGTGGTCCCGATGTATACTTTTCCACATGAACAAGATAACTTATACACTCCGGAAGATGATAAAGGGTTTGACACATCTTTAGGTGATCTTAAATGTTCTTTAATTTTTCTTGTAGGTTTAAAAATAGTCCTAATGCCATATTTGATTAGGATTTTTCAATTCTATTTGTAACATTAGCTATAAAAGGAAGAAAAGCAGTACCAACATTAAGAACTGGTTTTTCTTTAAGGTTACGCCTAGAAGGTGTAATAACATTATTAATATCTGTAAGTGAATATCCATTATCTTGTAAGGATTTTCTTAAATATTTATATTCATCATTCAAAAATTCAGGGTCACAAATTCGTTTTGCTCGATCTACTAAAGATTTAATTACACTAATTTTTGACGTGGATGGTGGTTGGATAATTTATGAAGGTATCTATCAGTGTGTGTCGGCTTTCTGTAAACCTTAAAAGATAGTGAATTATTATTTTTAGATATTAATATGTCAAGAAATGGTAAACTTCCATTAGTTTCTTTTCCATGGTAAACTGAATACTAGGATGTATACCATTTATAAAACCAAAAACTCATGCAGTGCTTCTTCTCCATGTCTCCAAATAACAAATGTGTCATCTACATATCTATACCAAACTGAAGGTTTTTTAGGTGTATTTTGTAACGTTAATGTTTCAAATTTTTCCATATAAAAATTAGCTATAACAGGACTAAGGGACTACCCATTGTTACACCTTCAATCTGTTCATAAAATTTACTATTCCACTGAAAATAAGTTGTAGTAAGACAGTGCTGAAAAGAATGGTTATGTCCTTTGGAAAAAGATGATCTATGTATTCAATAGTTTCTTTTAGAGGTACTTTTGTAAAAAGTGAAATAACATCAAAACTAACCATTATATCACCCTCTTCAATTTTGAAACTATGCATTTTTTCAACAAAGTCGGCAGAATTTTTAATGTAATGGGGTGTTTTTCCTATATGAGGTTGTAAAACAATGTAAGATGTTTTGCAAGGTTATATGTAGGAGAACCAATTGCACTAACAATAGGCCTTAAAGGAATATTAGGTTTATGAATTTTGGTAAACCATATAGTTTTGGTGAAATAGCTTCAGAGTTAGATAGTTTCTTTTTATTTCTTCAGGAATAGATGATAATTTAATCAGCTCTTTAGTTTTTAAAAGAAACTTTTTGTTGGATCTTTTGGTATTTCACGATAAGTTTCTGGTCCCAACAATTGTTCTATCTTAGTGTTATAATCGTTCATATTTAATATAACAGTTGCATTACCTTTATCTGATTTTAATATTATAATACTTTCATTGCGTTTAAGATCAAGTAAAGCATGTCGTTGACGAAAGGATAAGTTGCTCTTTGGAGGTTTTGTTTTACGTAATATGTTAACGGTGTTATATCTAACTTCATTAGCAGCATCAAAAGGTAATAATCTAATGGAGTTTTCGATGTTGGAAATTATATCTTCAAAAGGTATTACTCTTGGTGTTATCGCAAAATTTCCTCCTTTAGAAAGCGCTTCAATATCATAATCAAATTTTATAGTTGGTTATACGTTTCTCAAACTGTTATATTAATAGCAGGCTTATGTTTATTTTTGAATTTTTCAAATTTGACAAAATTGTTTACTACATCTTTAACAATTTTTAACAAACATTACTACTGACGAAGATAACTGTAAGTGTTATCGAAACGTTTAGATTGTATAATTTAAAGTACACCATTAAAAAATCCCAAAAAAGATAAGTATTTTAAATTAAAGATGTTTTCTAATCGCGACAAATTTAATATGTTGTAATATTTTATACTGTGTAATAAAAATAGTGTTCTTGCTGCCGAACGATACCCACAGTTGTATGAAAAATCGGCGTCAACCATCTCTACCGACGTCCAACGATTTATACAGAAATCTGAGGCAGTTTGGTTCCTTTCCGAAACCCAAGAGGGACGAAAACATCATTAACGAGGACAAATTTCAACTGAAGTTGGTGTGTCGCAAGCCACAGTCATGAGAGTTTTGAAGAAACACAAATTTCACGCATATCACCTATCAGTGGGACAGACACTGCATCCAGGAGACCAAACTGCAAGAATTGCGTTTAGTAATTGGTACATTAATGTGATTCAACAGAATCTAGAGTTTCGAAATCGAATTTTGTGGACTGACGAAACCAAATATACTAACTGCGGTATATTCAGTTGGCACAATGAACATTTGTGGATGCAGGAAAATCTTAGGATATTTCGTGAAAGACGGCCTCTTAAAAAATTAGGATTCAATGATTGGTGTGGAATTATTGAATCGCGAATTCTTGGACCTTTCATTTACGACAAAATGAATTTCAAGATATGTTGGATATCTTAGATTTGGAAACAAGACGTAATTTATGCTGGTTTCAACATGACGAGTGCTTCTTTCACTTTTAGGTTTTTTTCTTTTTAGTACACTAAAATATTTGATTCATCAGCGAACGTATGCGACAAAAGAAGAACTACGCGATGCTGTCATACACGCCTTTCGAAATTTAGATGGTAGGAAACTACGGATAGCTGTAAATTCCATAGTGAAAAGATGTAGCTTGTGTGCAAAATAATAATGGTGGATATTTTGAACATTTGCTGAGATAGATTAATTTTTTTACATGCAATTACTTCAAAGTCGAAATTTAAACTTAATAATTCCTAGTCACTTTGCGTTCTTGTTCTATTTGACGGCAACTGCTCTCTTTCTACTATAGAGATATCGATATAAAATTTCCTTTCATTGGTCAAAGAGGCAGCAATATTTTTGAAACCAACGTACACAGTCTGGCATAATGTACGAGGGATACTATTTATGTATTGAGAATTGGCAACACTGGTATTGCCAGGTGAAATTTGTCACTGTCATCTTAAAGTTTGACATTTTTGAGGTTATACGTACTCAGAACGTTTTGTCGTGTGAGCACTATTTGTGTTGTTTACAGTAAGTTGAAAATTTCATCTCAGCCGAAATATGGAATTAACTCGTGAAAATTTTCGAGCTATGATTTATTATGACTTTTGACGTGGTCTAACTCAAGAGCAATGCATCAATCAACTCAATTCAACTTTTGGCGATGAAGCACCATCCACAGCCACTGTATATCGCTGGTACACTGAATTCAAACGTGGACGTAGTTCCCTCACGGATGAAGTTAAAGAAAGTCGTCCAAAATCACTCGTTGTGCCTGAAAATATCGATGCTGTGCGAAAACTAATTGAAGAAGATCGTCATGTGACATATCACGAAATCGAGAGATGTTTAAGCATTAGTATGACCAGCATACATAAGATTTTGCACATTTGTGTGTTCGGAAGCTGTGTGCACGTTGGATTCCATATTTGTTGACAGATGTTCAAAAAAATGCTCGTGTCGATTGGTCCCGTAAAATGATTTCAAAATACAACTATGGTGCATCCAAAGCCGTATACAACATCGTCACAGGTAACGAGTCGTGGATTTATGCATATGAGCCAGAAAGAAAAGGCCAGTCCACAGTTTGGGTGTTTCAATGTGAAGCAAAGCAAACAAAAGTTGTTCGTTCTCGAAGCGTTAAGGAGCAAATGGTGGCGTTTTTCTTCACAAAAACCGGTTCTGTGGTAACTGTGGCTCTCAAAAATCAAAAGACCGTTAATTCACCGTGGTATACGACCATTTGTTTGACTGAAGTTTTCGGTAAATTGAGAGAAACCAGCGCAAAACGACGAATCATTTTGCATCACGACAATGTCAGCTCACACACATATCACATGCGACAAACGAGTATTTGGACACACAAAAGATCGAATTGATGGGTCATCCGCCTTACAGACCCGACTTGGCACCCAATGACTTCTTCTTGTTCCCACTAATTAAAGATAAACTGCGTGGACAACGATTTTCATCGTCCGAAGAAGCAGTTGAGGCCTTCGAAACGCATGTTTTAGAGCTACCATCTTCTGACTGGACAAAGTGCTTTGAAGGGTGGTTCAATCGCATGCAAAAGTGTATAGATCTTAAAGGCGATTATTTTGAAAAGCAATAAACATATTTTTCATCAAATTCATTTGTTTATTCTTTCTATTCTCAATACCTAAATAGCAACCCTCGTACAACTTTTCATTTGCATGCACTGGATGTGAAATGGAATTTTGAATGAGACTGTAGCGACTAGCATTAATGTTCATCCGTTTCCAAAATCCTCTATTCTGACCTCCCAAGTCCGAAATGATTGCTTTTATCTTCAGCCCCACATCATGGCATTTATGAATTATGGCAAATAGTTTGTCTTGCATTTCTTCTGCAGAGAAAGAACTTCCTGTATACTCGTATGCTACAGCTTGTTTCCAACGAGTGCTCACTCCACCGACCATGAATAAGATAAAAAAGAGCATGTGTTGCGTAGTCACTGTAGCCACCAGCAGCATTTTTCATTGTTGGTCGACCCAGAGTGGCCCCAGTTGACGGATCTATTTAGAGACCTGGTTGTTTGCCATTTCATCCACTAGTAACGCGGCATGTTTTTCTTCCTCTCTAAATATCGCCACCTAAAATAATAAAAATATATTTTCATGTACCAGAATGAATGATACAATCTACAAATGGATTTCAAAATTGTCAGCAACATAAATGTTTCCAAGCCATCTTAAACTTCCATAAAATGATTTAATAAACAGAAATCAGTGAGCAGTTGGTATATACAAACCTTATGTGTAAGCATTTTGAAAATATCTTCTAAGATACCTGGATTAAGTTGAATGCACCTAATGCGATATTGAATAGTTCTCATGCTAGGGAGAGGAATATGTTGACGTCTTATCTCTTCATAGCCCTTAGCTCCACAAGAAACATAATTTCAGGGCCTTGCTCATAGTATTTTCAGACCATAAATGACCGCTTGCATTTCCGTGTTTCATGTAATGCACTTGATCCTTGTTGAAGCAGTCGTCCAAATTTTTAAGACATTCTCAATTCCCGTTTGTACTTATTACGCTCGCGTAGAGCTTTCTTCAGATGTGCGCGCAAATTATCAATGAGTTGTTCCTGTCCATCACATGAAGGGCACTCGACAGTAAACTATTCACATTAGGCTCAAAGTCGTCTTCACCATCACTGCCAGGACTCTTTTCTGATTCCATCACGGTCGCGTTGTAAACGCCGTCTTGGCCACTTTCTAGCACAGTCACCTTTTCAGACATTTGTATGTCTTCCAAAACACACTGACAGAGATTCTTAACAAAGATTGAGTACAGCAGTAGGCTTCAATTTTCACTTTCCAACAATTCTTTTCGTTTAAAATGCTTCTTTAGAAAAATGCAACTAACAAATAGTACTTTTATAGTATTCATTTGTAAAATAAAGTATTGTGAAAACTTACGTCGCATATTCTAGAGTTATCATTTATATCTTGTTTCCATATTAAATGCATCTAGATACTGCGTCGTTCCGCGTCTTTTCATGGCAAAAATAAAAAATATTAATATCAAAATTCAATAATTACCTGTAGGGAAGCGAAATAACCTTTCGCGTCGGCGACAAACAGAACAACTTGGCATCTTTACTGTTTTCCAGCACAATTCCCAACTTCCAAAGCTTTCCACGTGCACACGTTCGCGACTAACAGAACGACTAATAAAATAACCAAAACCAAAGTCAGTTCAGTTTGACAGCTTGGTGTTCGGTCGTTTGACGCGTTTCAAATCCACGTCATATTCTCTGTCAGGCAGCCATGTTGTGGCCAGAAAATGTAGTTCTCTCTCTAGCACATTGGAACATGCATTGGCGGTAACTTTAATTCATTAGGGTTCTATTTAGTCTTTCAGCTTTTCCGTTCAGTTGAGGAGAATTTGGTATGGTGGAGTCTAATCTAATTCCTTTAATTTTACACGATGATTTTAATTCTTTGCTGCTTACTCTCCTCCATTGTCACATCGTATTTTCCAAAGTTTTAAATTCCATTCGGCGTTTGCTTCTTGTATATATTGTTCTGTGGGACATAAGCCTCAAATTTGTTTGCTTAAAGGTGTACCATTGTAAAGTGGGTATGGTCATCGAGGAATTTAATAAAGTATTTCTTTCCATCCCATGTTGTAGGATCTATTGGTCCACAGATGTCTGTATGTAGTTGTCAAGGTACAGCAAGTCAGTCACTTGGCAACTATCCAATAACGTACATGGTCATGTCATTAAGTTAATCTTAACAAGTTTATATAATTTATTATTAAATAAACACATTATCAATTACTACTTTAATATAACTTCACATGGCGCTGCGGACAGGATCCCTATAAACTGAGAGATATAGTAAGGGTGAGAAAATTAAATACATTGAATTAAATACAACTGACAAATTTGGACATATATATATATATATATATATATATATATATATATATATATATATATATATATATATATATATATATATATAAAAATGACACATGTACTTCCAAATTTGGATTTTACTGGTGGAAACATTGAGGACAAATGGAGAATCTGGCTTAAAAGATTCGAAGTATATTTAATTGCAACAGAAAATTATAAAAAAGAAGGAAAAATTCAGGTTGCTCAGATGTTACATTTTGGAGGAGAAGAATTACATAAAATTTTCAGCACTTTTCAATTTGTGGAAAAAGAACAAGAGAATTTGGAGGTAGTTATAAATAAATTCAATAACTATTTTCTCCCTAAAACTAATATTACATTTAATCGGTATAAGTTCTTAAGTGTTCGACAAAATTGCTCAACGCTAGAACAATTTGTTACTGAATTAAAATGAAAGGATCTATTTGTAAATTTGGTGACTTGGAGAGTGAAATGCTTAAGTGCATGTTGATTTGTGGAATAAACAATGGTGAATTAAGACAGAAACTACTAGAAAATGACGATATTAAGTTAGACGATGCTGTTAAGATTTGTCAAGTACATGAGCTGTCCAATATGCAAGCAAGAAACATGGAGAACAAAGAAGTGACATCTTTAATCAATGAAGTTAAATGGAATACAAGAAGCAGACCAACAGAAAAAACGAAGAATCACAAGAAGTAACACTCCAGCAAGACATCGTTCAAAGACTCCAAAGGGTAAAAAATAATTAATTGTAGAAACTGTGGTAGAACTCACGGCATAAATATGTGTTATGCATTTGGTAAGGAATGTTTCAAATGCGGTAAATTAAATCATTTTGGAAATAAGTGTAGAAAAAGACACATATAAATGCTGTGAGTGATGGAATAGAAAATATTAATTTACATGTGGGATCAATTTATAAACATGAATATGAAAATGTCTTTGGTTTAGTAAATAAGCACTTTAATAGTTGGTATGCAGAATTAGAATTAAATAACTGTAAAATATTGTTTAAATTGGACTCGGGAGCAATGGTTAATATTCTCACTAGAAATGATTTTAATAAAACAGGTTATTCTGAAAGAGTTATCAAAAAGACTAGGGCTATTTTAAAATCTTACACAGGAGATTTACTTAAAATAGAAGGAATATGTAATTTACCATGTAATTATCAGGATAATCTATATAACATAGAATATTACATTGTAAAGTCAAATTCAGAGTCTTTATTAGGACTACCGGTTTGTTCAAACCTAAATTTAATTAAAAGAGTTAATGTCTTGACGCAAGAAATTGATATAAATAATTACAACGATTTGTTTAAGGAATTGGTTGTTTTAAAGAAACATATCACATTAAATTAACTGACAATGCCACACCTATAATTTCACCAATAAGGAAAGTACCACTTGCATTAAAGGATGCACTAAAAAATACCTTAGATGAATTAGTCAATTTAAATATAATTCAGAAAGTAGAAGGTCCTAGTAATTGGGTAAATCCTTTAGTTTTGGTCAAGAAAGGTAATGGTTCACTGAGGATCTGTTTAGATCCTATGCACCTTAACAAGGTTATAAAAAGAGAACACGCAGCGTTCCCTTCATTTGAGGAAATCACTAGCCAATTAAATGGTAGCAAAATATTTTCAGTTTTAGATGCCTCTCAAGGCTTTTATCAAGTTAGGTTAGATGAGGAAAGTACAAATTTATGTACGTTTGGTACACCTTATGGAAGGTATAAATTTCATCATCTTCCATATGGGTTAAATTGTGCTCCTGAGGTATTTAGTGAAAAATTTAAAACAATATTCAATTTTGAAAATGTTAATGTGTATATTGATGATATTATTGTGTATGGTAAAAATCAGGCAGAACATGATGAAGCTCTTTTAAAAGTATTAAATGCAGCTAGAGAACATTGTGTCAAATTCAATAAAGATAAGTGTAAATTCAATCAGAGTAAAATTAAATTCATGGGTCACGTAATTAGCGAGTCAGGGATAACAATAGATGATAATCAGTTGAAGGCAATTAAAGAGTTTCCACGCCTACCAATAAGAAGGATGTTCAGAGATTATTGGGAATTCTAAATTATTTAGGTAAATACATTCCTCAATTTGCATCAACTAATGAACCGCTCAGAAACTTGTTAAAAAAGATAATATTTTATTTGGGATGATACTGCTGATAAAGCATTTACTAATATTAAAATTAAACTAACGCAAAGTCCAATATTACAATTTTATGACTTGAATAAGAAAACAATAGTTTCAGTGGATGCTAGTCAATCAGGTTTGGGAGCAGCCTTAATGCAAAACAATTTGCCTTGTTTGTATGCTTCGAAAGCATTAACACAAACTCAAACCAATTATGCTCAAATTGAAAAAGAATTGTTGGCCGTATGGTTTGGATTAACTAAATTTCATGATTTTGTTTATGGCAAAGAAGTTATAGTAGAAACAGATCACAAACCATTATTAGGAGTTATGAAAAAACCACTAAATAAATGTCCTGCTAGGTTACAATTACAAAAGTATTCGTTTCAATTAAAATATAAGAAGGGTTCGGAGCTAGTAATTGCAGATGCATTATCAAGAGCGTTTTTAAATGAGTCTGAAGGGCTTGAAAGTTGGGACGAAGAGCTTAAAGCTCAGGTATGCTTAATTCAATCACAAATAGATGTTTCAGATAATTACTTAAATATAATAAAAAATGAAACGGGAAAGGATAAAGAATTAGTAGAATTAATTAAAGTCATTAGGTTGGGATGGCCAAACAACAGTAGGATTTTAGATAGTCGACTCAAGAAATATAGTACTTGTCAAAACGAATTAACAGTTAACAATGGAATAATTTTTAAGGGTCAAAGTATAGTCATACCATATTCGTTAAGAAAAGAAATGTTAAATAAAATACATTACAGTCATTTTGGTGCAAATAAATGTATTAAAATGGCTGCAGAATCTGTCTTTTGGACAAGTATGAAAAACGAAATTAGACAAATAGTAGACACGTGTGGTTTGTGTCAAAATACGCAAAAGTCAAAAATCAGAGCCGTTAAAGTCACATGATATAAAACCAATTCCTGGTACAAGGTAGGATGTGACTTATTCGAGATAAATGGAAATAAATACTTATTAGTTGTGGATTACTATTCTAAATTTATAGAGTTAGAAAATTTGAGTAGTACAATTAGTGATTTTGTAATATTCAAATTAAAAACTATTTTGCTAGACATGGAGTACCCCAAATAGTAGTTACAGATGGTGGTCCACAATTTTCATCGGATTCTTTTAAAATATTTTCCAATAATTGGAGTTTTAATCATATAGTGTCATCCCTAGATATAGTCAGTCCAATGGAATGGTAGAGCGTCACATTCAAACTGTTAAGAATTTACTTAAAAAATGTACGGAAGATAAACGAGATATTTACTTAGCATTATTACAGTTAAGAAATACTCCAGTATTAGGAAATTACTCACCAGCACAAATTTTAATGTCTAGAAACACGAGAAACACCCTGCTACCTATTACAATAAATAAATTAGGACCTAAATTGGTAAATACATATAAAATAAATCAAAGAATCGAAGAAAATCAGTATAAACAAAGTAATTATTACAATCATAACACTAGGGAATTAAAACCATTGCTCCCTGGTACAAATGTAATTATACAATTGCAACCTCAGTCAACTTGGACCAGAGGTAACATTTTGCAAAGGATTGATGTGCGTAGGTATAAGGTTAGATTAGAGAATGGTAATGTATATGTTAGGAACAGAAAATTTATTAAACCGTCAATCTTAAAATTAAATAGCGATAGTGATGATGGTGAAAGAAATTATACAACTTTGGAACCATTAGTTAAATTTAGTGATCAAATTGTAAACAATGGTGTTGAACAAGAAGATAGCAATAGATTAAAGAATAACTCAAATGTAGTAAGAACCAAGAGTGGTAGAAGGGTTAAGCCGCCAGATAGGTTAAATTTATAAGTTAGTTTTAAGTTGTTAAAAGGGGAGATGTCAAGGTACAGCAAGTCAGTCACTTGGCAACTATCCAATAACGTACATGGTCATGTCATTAAGTTAATCTTAACAAGTTTATATAATTTATTATTAAATAAACACATTATCAATTACTACATTAATATAACTTCACAGTAGTATCTCTAATGGCCTAGAAGCTCTTTTTCGATCGCTTCAAAAAGAATTTCTTGTTTGCTTTGATTTAAGGCATACTTCACAGATAGATTTAAATTCAAAATTGCTAATTTTTATTCCATCTGCCATTTTCATTAAATTTCTTATATTGTCAATGGATAAATGTCCTAGTTTTATATGCCAATGCTGTAAGGGATCCACTTCTTTAATTATTAAAGCCTTTTGTTCATTCTCAAGTTCAATTTCATACAACCCACTTTCTTTTATAGCTCCTTCTATTATTTTTTTATGATCCTTATATATTTCAACCTTATTCTTCAAGAATTTTACTTCACAACCATTTTGAGTAATTAATTTTACTGATAAAAGTGTTTAGCCAAATCGGGTATGTACAGAACATTATTAAAAACAACATCTTTCGTTTCAATTGTACCTTTTAAATCAGCATGCATTACTTGGTTATTCTTTGCAACATTTATTTTTACATTAGCATTCTCAGTATTTTTAAATACATTTTGATCATTAGTGAAGTGGGATGTTCAGCCACTATCTAAAATCCAGGTATTTATTTTGTTGTTTTCATCGGTATATGTTAGAAATGTGGTTTTAGAATTGCTAGCCTCTTTATTGTTAGATCTTTGTCTAAAGAAACAATTTTTCTCTATGTGATTGTTCGTTTTGCAGATATTACAAATTTTCTTATTTACTACCTTGTCACATGTTTTCTTATATTCAGTTGCTTTGAAAGCCATTGCATCTTCTTGTGCTGTACCAGTATGACGAACTTCTTCCATAAGTAATCGTGAAGTTAGATTTTCTAAGGTTCTATCTTTTTTTTGTGTCGATTACCAAACACTAATAAAGAATTTATATGGTTCTGGTAGAGTAGTAAGAATCAGCATGTTGTCATCTATTTTTTGACCTGTGTTTTTAAGTCTGATTGCTAAGTTTTGTAATTTGGATATATGTGTATCCATGTTGTTGTTTTTATTGTACCTAAAATTTAAAAAATCTTGTAAAAGAATACATTTATTTTGTTTGTTGTCTCTTTGACATATTGAGCAAATTTGATCGCACATTTTTTTTGAATTTTGACAATTCATTATGTACGTTACTGGCTTTATCCAGTGTTATAATTATTCGCTGTGCTTTTGCATCTCTTTTTATAAATTCACTACCAGTTTCAGCTGTTGACTTTTCAACACGAGTTATAATATCATATAAACCACAAGATTTAAAATATACGTCAACTTGAAATTTCCACATTTGATAATCTTCATCATCTTTAAGTTTTTTAATTGTGTTTGATTCGTCCATTTTATTAGACATGTTGTAACAACCTTTTTTTGTGGTTGTATTAAAAAATACGTTAATCTAAGATCATTAATTTATTTGGCGTAAAATTAGAGGAGTTTTTAATTATTTACATGTAAAATTGAGAAAGGCAACTTAAATTGCATTTCATAGAACATATATTTTGGGTGTAATATTACATAAATAGTTATAGTTCCCTTTCTTTTAAAAATTGGACTCCGATCATTCTATTTCGCGCAATGCGTGACCACTTCTTGAGGGGGGGGCACTTACTGACGTAATTCTGAAAGCCTCTATTTTTTACTTCGCTTGCTGCTGAATGTTAAAGCAGAAGTCATTGTTATAATGGTTTTTACTTAATTTTTTATATTTTGGTGCCATCAGAATTTTGGTGGCACTTACTTTTTAAGTACGCACTTTTAATTACCTTTTAATCACTTAATTTGTATACTTACTTTGTACACTTAGATTGCACTTCTATTTGACTAATAATCTTTAATGGCACGTATAAGTCAATAGTTTATTATACTATTATTTTAAATGGCAAGTTTTACTTGAGTTACCATTACAACGCAAGTTCTACATTCTTTTACAAATAAATTTGGCGAATTAAACTTCAAGGAAATTCCACATTTTAAGGATAACTAAGCAAGACATTGACCTCACCATATGAACCATTCTGCTTCATAGTACCTGTCACAGTGTATGTACAGATCCGTTAAAAGGTAAAGTTGTTTTATAATTTAGTTTAGTTTATGACTTCTGAGTTTTTTTTCAAACATATATTAAATAAACTTATGTATAACTTGTTATTTTATTTTCATTTGTGTTAATTTGTTTATAGTATTCAATAACTAGGTTTTGTTGTTCCTAGATAGATATATAAAAAAAGAAAGACAACATGACGCTCGAGAATTTATTATTTTTTTCATAATTTTTTGATAACATTTTTGGAATTAAGTGAAAATAATCAAGCAGAAAAGAAGCAACTAGCATTTCAGGTAGGATAATTAAACTCTAAATTAGAACCCACCTTATATTTCATCTACTGATTGTGGACGAGACGGCATATAATTAGTGGTGAAAGGTTAGTATTTCAATTTGTTTAAAATTTGTAGTTAGAGATTACATTTGGCCTTTAATCAATGTACAAATTACATCACCACTTTATTATTTTTATTGTTATTATAATGTTTTTTTGTTTTTTTATTACGTATTCCATTTTATTTTATGCCGAGTTAACTGGGCCCATAACCTGTTATATTATTTTATGTATGCAATAAATAGGCACACTATACTTAAATAACTTTATTCTTATGAAAACAAAACTCTTCTTTCTTTTAACTAAAAAATTGTCACACACACCATGCTTATAACAAAACAAAAACGAGATGAGCGGCTGTAGACAGGCGCGAGCTACCCAATGAATTCATGTGTTTTGTCGATCTAAAATGCATTGCGAATTTCAAAATTACTTCATGTTATAATGCACTAGGTAAAAAGCAATTTAGTAAATAAAAGATAATAAACTTCGTGTTTAAGAAATTATGTGAAAACTAGTGATGTGAAAATCGTTTATTACACAGCTTTTTAACGTCTACCAAAAAGGATGACATTTAACATTTAAATATTTTTAAGTATATACCATATTACAGTAAATATCTCATTATCATCTATTTATATTACTTGCAATAATTCCAAAGAAAAATTTAAATAAAATAAAATCTAACTTCAGTTGATAAACTAAGACTTAAAAATTCACATTACAAAATATTTCAAGGTGATTTTTTTGTTGAAAAAAATCTTTGAGCTCTAATTTTTTTATTTGGCAGTTTCATATTAGTGTTATTTTCATTCGTGTTCTTAGACATCAAGACAGATTTATTTCTTGTAAGATATTTGATTATACTTTCTAGAGGCACTATTTGTTTAGCAACAGTTATTGATTGCTATACCGGTTGATTAGTGTTTGTATTTAATGCATATTCGATTGTTGTAGTTGCTTCTGAGCCGCCATTTTCATCTCTGTCCGGAGTCTCATTTTTTAATAACGTGCATACTAAATTAAAATGTATATGCTTACACATATTCCATCTTATAGAAAAGTCAATACACGTGCAACTATAACCGTGGATACAAGTATTATAACCACAACAACATAGTTCACATTCACAATTATTATGATTTTTTCAATTTTATGTTGTTTTTTTGTTGGAACTTGATACAGTTCCAACAAGTGTCATTCTCTACTATTACATTATTAGTATTAAGGGTTTTTGATGTTTTATGTTTAGCACGTATCTTCTGCAGTTTGACTTTTCCTTTATTTAAAAAAATTAACTGGTCAAAAAGTTTATCTCTAACAAATTTCATCAAGATATAGATAGCTTTATCCATTCGTTTCACTTTTTTACCATCAAGATATACGTATTTTATTATTTTATGCATGCTTTCTACCGTCATGTTTGTATTGATACCACAATGTTTACGGTAACAATAAGCCCAAGTGGTACAATGATTTTTATATTTTACAAAATATTTTGCAAATTCTTTTGTAACTAAATCTGTATCCCGCTCTATGAAAAAATTGTTTAACATTGTTTCGAATGTTTCCATGTCTGTTTCAAACTGCAATATTTTTAATTTTTGTATATTAAGGCTTGTTGCTCTTTACTTTTTAACTTATTTAAATTTTTTCTCCTAGCACGGTCTACATGCCAAGTGCAATGAAGTTGGTGTTGTACTGGACCCATTGTAGCACACCAAGCATTATAGAAAGTATTGTCCATATCGGACATAAAACTATTTGCAACAATTGATTTATTATTTAAACATATCTTTATTGTATGAAAAAATATTTCCATCGCTAATGTATCTCCTCTGTTTGAAAATACAAAAGCGCAAGGAAATCCTTGCCTCATATCATCAAGGACCATTATGGTGTATAACTGAAAGTCGTATGCATTTAAACCATGGGTTCCATCTATACATATGGAGTCTTCTCCAAATTTTTGTAAAATTTAAGTTCAAAGTTTCAACTTGAGGTTTAAAGAGTCTGACTGTATTTGATGTGGATTGAATATAAGAAACCCAAGCATCCACACTAACATAATCATTTTTATGCAACATTGCTTCATGATTTAAGGAACTAACAATGTTTCATAAGAATCACGAATTTCATTCGGTATCTCTTGAAATGGAATTTTTAGAGATAATTTTTCGGCTATCATGTCTTTTTCAAGTTTATTCATAAAAAGACGCCCTATTTCCATTTTATGACCAACGTGTGTTTCAGTATAATTAATGTTAACGTTCTCTGGTGCAGCATAGACATAAATTCTAGCAGGACAATAAGAATCAATCTTGTTCGATCCAAGTACCTTAATATGTCTGATATTTTTACTTTTTGATTCAAAATAACCATCTCTATGACATATATATTTACTGATGAGTATTCCACATTATTTTGATGAGTACCGATGTTTTTACAAATCTTGATTTCGTATCATGTTCAAAATTATCTTTCCACGTCTGAAATTCCTTTAATGTTTGGAACTGCATTTGTTTTTCATTTAAATCAATGTTATGATGTTTGATAATGGTCATGTAATATCACTCTACTACTTGCATGTACTTCACACACAGAACATTTAAACTTAAAAACAATACCTGCATTGTCCGCACCACATACTTTACTATGTCTATGCAAATTAAGTTTTTTTGAAAAAGTTTTATTGCTACTATTACAACAGTGCACTGTTTGATGTTTCCATTTTTCATGTGACAACAATGCTGTTTTATTTTGAAACTATTTTTTGCAGCAGCTGCAGAAGTACGGAAGTTCTTTATTCATAGCTCCACTGTTGGATCTAATCCATATTTCTAAAATTAACATATGCAAATGTACGAATAAATAAAAATATGTAAATACCTACACTAGTGTTACCTTTTACTTTTGACTACAATTTGTATTTGAAATATTTATGATACTATATTTTCATAAAACTTATGTTATGTTTTACAGCAAAAATCACGTGCGAACCCAAAAGGGTGTTGACAAACAGATAAAAAACGACACACGATTTTAAATCGACAAAACTCACATGAATTCATTGGGTAGCTCGTGGCTGTCTACATCCGCGCGTATCTAAATTCTTACTCTTACCATAGAGTTATAAAATATAGATTTTCTATGGACATAACACTAATGTGAGAGCAACAATTATATTTAACACCTCTGTCCACCCAATCAGGAAGTTTGGACATATACCAATCATCACTTTATTGTGATTATTTCCGCAAAATTTGACTACTTGAGTTGAAATTAGATTAGGGTTAGTATTTTGCGATAAACAAACCATCCCACCATACATATATATATATATATATATATATATATATATATATATATATATATATATATATATATATATATTTATATTATAATTTTACGTAAATCCATTGAGTTGAAATTTCGTCACGAGTATATTTTACAAAAACCATCCAACACATTTGAGGAATGTTTTTATTAATATAACCAAATAAGAGGGTTTTAACTGAATAAACTATATTTAAAATTACTTTGCCCAATAATTAATGATTATCAGTAAATTATACCTATCCATTATCATGGGATTATCACAAACTATTCCTTTATAAATGATGTTCATTGTTACCATCAATCACTTACAACTTTCTGTCTCTTTGATATAAATGAATTTGGTAGATTTCTCTGAACGTAGATACAAATATTACAGAAATTGGATGCATTAATCTTAGTTCTCCAAGAAACTTGAAATTTTTATTGCACAACTGGTGATATCTTCTAATTTGCAACAAATTACCTATGAGGACAACACTGGCTGTTTGAAGGCCTAAGTTGGTTAATGGTAAAATTGGACAATGTGGAAGAGTGACAGAGTGGATTACAAGTATTGAATATGTGTAAACATGCCCACGAAAAGCTTTTGGGAAGCTTTTGGCAAACTTTTTGTTAGCATCAAAAATAAATGAATACACCAAACGTTGAAATCTACCTATCTCAGTCTGCCGGTAATTTCGAAAAGGATTTCTTTTGCAAATACTCAGTGTTGAAATTGTGCCCGAATAAATTTATTAAAAACGTGAATACAGGTACATACCAACAATATAATCTATTACATTTTAAAAACAAGAATAAAATTTTTTTTTCGATAAAAACACTGAAAATATAATCTAGATTATATACGTACAGACGGAACGTTTTTAAATATGATATACATTTACACATTCTCTTTACATTACTAAGATCTGCTAAACTAAGGCTTGTACCTTTAAACACAAAATGAATTTCAGTTCAACAATATTACATTCCATAAATTTACCCACAAATCTTGCCTAAAAACGATTAAAAAATAAATGCAATGTGATATTTTGGTAAATTAAAAAAAGTTCAGTCTTTTTGTACTGTATGCAAGAATTGTAATTGGACCAATTGGTACGTAAAATGAATTGTTAGGAAGGAATTTATAAATTTAAAGTGCATAGTAACTGATGTCCCGTTGTTGTAATTAATTTTTTAATCTGGTTAGCTTGCATTGTTTCTTTGCACATTGTTAAATAACTGCCGTAACTATAAATTTCATCTTTAATGTTTTCTGTCACTTCATTAGAATGCTCATTCATGCAATCCCCATTTGTGAGTGAAGTACGTTGAGGAAGCACTTGCTCAAAGTTTTCCATATGCATTGTTGTTGCTAAATGAGTTAGGATATCTACAAGTTAATATAAATAAAACAAAATTAGCATTTAGTGAAGTAACCTTTGAGTATTTTCTTGTAGAAGAAGCATATGCGATTTAGGTTATCATCGAGTGATAGCTGCATTATTTTCATTTGCACGTTCATTACTAACACTTTCCATTCATCACCTTTTGTAAAACAATCCTGAAACAAAACATGTAAAATTTTCATAATTTAATTTGATAAAAAAATACTTTTTTATGGTCAGCTTGTGATGTGTATAGGGTGTTACAAATTCTAAGTACGAGCATAACGATAAGAGATACGAAGTTGGTTAAATTGGAGCTAATTTGCGTAATCCAATGCTGAACTAAATATTACGCTGGACCAATCCAAGTACGTTCGTGGAAAGGAACAGGATACAAAGCATACAAAGGTTACAATGTGATATTCGTCAGGAAGTAGAGAGAGACACCACTATGGAAGCATTTCTTGCAGCATTAAGAAGATTCATGTCCAGGAGACGAGGTTGCGCACACATACAAGGTGACCATGGCACAAATTTTGTAGAAGCCAACAATTTACTGCAAACGGAAATCCAGAAAATAATAGAAGGATCTAGTCGAAGAAGAATTAACGCTTCGTATAAAATGGCACTCCATACCGCCGTCCACATCTATGGGAAATCAGTTAAACATTACTTGGGGCGAATCATTGGGGAAGCAACATTAGGCTATGAGGAACTGACTGCTCTCAGATAGAATCATGCATAAATTCAAGACCTTTAATATAAATCGTCGCCGAATCAGGAGGCATAATACTAACCCCTGGTCATATCTTAATTGGAGAACCAATAATTGGTCCGATAAAACACAGCGTATTTTCAAGATGGAATCTAACCCAGAAGATGAAGGGAGACTTTTTGAAAATATGGTGAGCAGAGTATCTAAACAGGCTACAGTAAAGGTACAAGTGGAAGCAAAGCAAGGGCAACATTCCCCCAGCTAAATGACCATTAGAACAACTAACGGAAGTACATCCAGCAGAAGATGGAGAGGCTCGCATAGTAAACTACCCGCAACCTCGATGGTAAAACCAGTAAAATTAAACATGGTCCTTCAAGCCAACAACATCGACTAGCAGTAAAATTAAACATGGTCCATCCAGCCACCACCGCCGGCAACAAGCAGTGAAAACACAATCGCCACCATCGGAAAGAAGAAGAAAAAAAGCTGTAATCCCCCAGTACTACGGAAAAGGTGCATTGCGAAGCACAGAAGTCTATCCCTGTAAAACCGCAAGGATTTACGCAGAGAACATCCTAACAAACAGCGGGTAAGAGATTTAAATTTCGCTGTTTTAAATAAACGGAAATTGTGTGAAGAGTTCCATTACCCTCACACGCATATAAACTGTGAGAGGCAAAGATCCTCAGAATGCAGCTGCTTTAGTAGCTGACAGAAGATGGTCAACCTATGATAGATTTGAAGATACAGTCATTCCCAACATAGCAATAGAATCTTAAAACTTAAGATCTGAGTCATTCATGCGTATAACAAGAAATAGTCGACCTTTTTTAGCGGACACAAGGCAATACTGAGTTTTATTAGTATTAAAATTAACTAGAATTTTACTTCCCCATTCAAGGATACATTGAGCGTCTTTGTTGATTAAAACTGCCATTTCAGCTTTACGGTCTAGATTTGAGATAAGAGTGATGTCGTCAGCAAATCAATGGACCGGGGTAGTCGTTGAAGAAATATCATTCACGTATAGCAGCGTAGGCGCTACAACTGATCCCTGCGGCACGCCGGCGTTAATTACAACTGCTTTTGAAAAGAAGCCATCAACGACGACTCGTATTCGTCTTTTTTCAAGGAAACTAGGAACCCCAGTTTAATTTATAGTGACAATGGGTCAAATTTTGTTGGTACTAACAATTACTTTTCGGAATTTGATTGGAGTGAAATTTCTGAATATAGTGTGAATAAGAAGATAGAATGGAGATTTAATCAGTCTACAGAATTTTGGTGGAGCGGTTTTTGTGAGCGATAAATCCGAATTGTTAAAGATGTGCTAAGAAAAATATTGGGAAAAGCTTCTACAGTTACTTGTGATTGTGAATATGTAATTAACTCTAGACCTCTTACTTACATGTCTGAAGATAGTAAAGATTTGATTACTTTAACTCCATCTATGTTTCTTAATGACATCAAAGATATGGGTGTTCCAGATATTGATAGTTGTGAAGCTGAAAGTATTAGAATGTATTGGAGATATAGACAAAAACTTAAAGACAGATTTAAGAAAGAGGTTCAGGAATGAGGTACTTGGGTCAGTTACTGTTATTTTCAAAGCGAAATGGTCGAGAAACAGTACAAGAAGGAGATATCGTGTTAATTGATAGCGATGAAAAAAAAGAAATGATTGACCAATAGCGTACGTGATTGAACTGTTACCCGGGAGAGACGGTAGAAGTAGAGTTGCGCGGCTGAAGACTTCATCAGGACAACGACTGACTATACCTATACAAAGATTACATCCTTTAGAACAAGTGTAGTATTCTAGATGATACAAAAGTTAAATCCCATGACAAGTTAATCCTGAACACAAGAAAGCCAAATATTCAATGAAGTCAATAGAAGAGGCATCTACTAGTAAACAGGAGGTTAGTACAAGAAGTGGTAGAAAAGTTACGGCAATGATATGTTTCGTCAAGTTTGTTCCTCAAGGTGGGAGGATGTTGGAATTATTTAAATCTTTTTTGTTGGTTTCTCATTGTTTATATTTCTTTAGATTTTGAATCAATGTACATGTTGTCAATGTATTAATTTTAATATACAGTGTCCCCTCCCCGAATCCATTATGTGAACCATAAAAGTGAAATTAATAAAATTTTGGGAAACCGAACTAAGACACATATACAGGGTGAATCTTATCTAATCCGCCAAAATTAAAGGAGCACTAGAACTCATCATTATAAGCAAAAAAGTTCATATGTACATGGGTCCGGAAATGCTTCGTTTCCGAGATACAGGGTGTCAAAGTTGTAAAAAGAAATCGCGATTTATTCAATATTTTTTGACTGTTTCGAAATAATTTCATGAAATTTCGTATACGAGGTTTTTTTTGGGACAGTTGTTTGAACAGTTGTTATCAAAAGAACACGTTTACTTTTAATATTAATTTCTTTTCTTGTTTTTTAATATTGGATATTTTAGTGCTCCTTACAAGTTTTAAATAAATAAACATTGTGAGTTTTAAATGTGTTTTTCTCAGAAACGGTTGCTCCTAGCGACATCACTAAAATATACCTTTTTTTTAACAGAAAAGATAGGAGAATCGATTTTTCTAGTCCAAAATGGTATACAGTGTAGCACAAAAAAATTGCAACGATTTAAAGGGGTCGAAATGGTTGCCGCTGGAGCCCTCTAGAGACCACAACTAAATGGACAACAAATTTGAATATTTCATTTCAAAAAACCATCGTATACGAAATTTCATGAAATTATTTCGAAACAGTCGAAAGATATTGAAGAAAACGCGATTTCTTTTTTCAACTTTGACACCCTGTATCTCGGAAACGAAGCATTTCCGGACCCATGTACACATGAACTTTTTTGCTTATAATGATGAGTTCTAGTACTCCTTTAATTTTGGCGGATTAGATAAGATTCACCCTGTATAACGTTTTTGATGGTATTCAGTGACGTGTAAAGCCCCAGCATCATTTACAAAATTTTCCTCTAATTAATCATTTGCAAATTATCCCGTGTTAATCAAATTTCACAGAAACCAACAAATAATTAATTTTATAATCCCCTCCGACGTAGATTTCAAAAAAACATCGAATGTTTGCACTTCAGAGTACCATCCGCCAATCACAACTGGAGGACATCTTCACGGAAGCCAGATCCACCCACCGCGAATTCTCTATAAAAAACCACGACGCGTTACCGAAGAGATATCCATACCGCGCGCCAGCCGCTCTTAAACACGTTACCTAATTCCGCCGATCCGTCGATTGCCGCATTTGTTCCTCCTGAACCGTCGTGTATCTTTTGTCGCGTTACTTTGCCGCCATCACCTGCAAATCAGCGCCATACAATCAAGCTACTGGTTGATGCGTTCTGAGGGTAAAAGCACGTGAATTTTATTTCACGACATTACATAATAAAAAAACCAGCCGATGTTATGACGGGCTTAGATCCTGAAGTCATCACAAACCACAATACATAAAACACAAACCAGTCGATGTTACGATGGGCTTAGATCCCGAAGTCATACCAAACAAACATTACACAAATCGGACGGTGTCACGACGGCCTTTAACACCCAGTAGTCATCTTCCATTTACTTCAGTGGGAAGAAAGGTCATCGCCTTAATTCTACTACTTCCCAGAGGATCCATTTATACAGCACAGTACGGGTTAGTCCCAGATTCTTATAAATGGTCATTCACCTGAACATCTATTACACAACATTATACAACCACACCTCCCAAAAGGCAATATAAACCAGAAGTGCCTGCAACCGCAGATAACGCTAATTCCAGACGCCGCTTCAGGAGAGATCCGCCAGTTCCATAAAAGAAAACGTTACGCGTTCCTGTCGGTACTTTACATATTAAATCGCCTCAAACGTAAACAGAAACCGATCGTAATTAGTCATAAGTTCGCGCCGCGTTAGCTTTTGTACTTTTGGTAGAATTCCAGTAAGAAAACCATTCTTGTCATTAGTAACGAGTTAGTTATCTCGTTCCTGATAATCCTGAAATAACTCGTCTCAGAAGGGTTTAACCCTTTATAACGCATTGCCATCAAACGCGAGAATTAGGACCTATTGTATAACTACATATATAATAGTGTAAATCATAAACGTTAGTTTATTCCGTTCTAAATAATTGAAATAATTATTTAATGCCGACACAGTCGTATTAATATCTCGTGTAAATAGTAAAGTTTTACGTTAAACCGAATTAATGCAGAAAGCATTCTCCCGTCATATAATTTACATTGGTTAACATCACATACTAAATTCAATATTAATCTAATAAGTAGACTGGATATTTCGTACGTATTAAACGCTCAATCGAATTAATACAGAATGTAAATGTTTCCTAAATCAAGATAATTATTCTTTTAAGTTTATACTTTTTACGATATTAATTATATAAGTCGTCAATTAATCAACCCGAGGCCGGTACGACTGTAGTAAACAGTAACAATTACAGTTATATATAAAAGTTCATCTAATAAACGTTCCTTTAAAAGAATATATATATATATATATATCTATTCAGTCTGAAAGTAAAACCATATATGAGAAAAGTCATGAGCACCAATGTTACTTTAAATTATTGATTATTTTGTAACTGACCTTCTCACAAACGCAAGCGCGACCGTCGTCCTGTCCTCGACTTATGTAGTACTGAAAATACTACACAACGACACCCGATAGCAGTCATAGCTCCTGTTTACAGGGCAGGCCTAAGCGTTCGTAATAAATTATAAGTCATTTCTTTCGGGTTTTTTATTATAACATGAGTGCCTGATAAAAATATAAAGGTAGTATTCATTCTAATTCCTACATAAACGTCGCCGGAGCCAATAACAACCACCCGCCGCGTCCAGGGCGTCCAGCCAGACAGGGCGTCGAGAAAACAAAGGAATTGCCTGCTTTCTTTGTTAGTGATTTAAGATCAAATACATAGGGTTATTTAGTTTTGTAACAAATAAGCAATATACGTTTAAACCATTATATTAGAATCATTTAGTGTGAACAGCGTTTAGCCAAAACTATCTATCCAAACGAACCCAACCCCGTCTTGTTAGTACAAGACCCGAGTGAGCTAGACCGAGGCATATTAAAATAAACCATATTTTAATTATTGTAAGCAAAGTGGCTTACAGACGTAATCACTAAAAAATATTTTGTAAAATAATTTTAAATGGAATCATATGGTAAGTAATACCTCAGTTCAAAGCTCGTTCAAAGTTCTTTTCAACGACGTCAACAACATTAAAATATTACCACTGATTTATGAATTTCAACCCAAAAACTCCAATTAACGTCAGGTTTTTGAGTTGAAACTCATAAATTAATAGTAATAATTTAATGTTGTTGATGGCGTTGAAAAGAGCTTGAAACGAGCTTTCAAATGAGGTATTACTTGCCACATGATCCCATTTAAAATTATTTTACAGAATAGCCGCCATTTAGTAAAATAATTTTAAATGGGGTAATATGGCAAGTAATACCTCATTGGAAAGTTCGTTCCAAGTCTTTTTCGACGACCTACAACATTAAAATATTACTACTGATTCATGAGTTTCAACCCAAAAACGATAATTAATGCTTTGAGGTTTTTGGGTTGAAACTCATAAATCAGTAGTCATATGTTAATGTTGTTGGTGTCGTTGTAAAGGACTTGAAACGAGCTTTCAAATGAGGTATTATTTGCTATATGACCCCATTCAAAATTATTGTACAAAATGGTGGCTGTCCGCCATTTTTAAACATTACGTCAATAAATACCATCAAAAATGTTGTATATATGCCTTAGTTAGGTTTCCCAAAATTTTATTAATTTCAGTTTTATGGTTTACATAATATGTGGGGGGGGGGGCTTTAGACGAGCACTGTATATGTCAGAATTGAAGTCTTGTATTTTATGTAATTATTTCTGATCTTTCTCGATATTACTGCATGATAAAATCTTTAACGGATAGTTAAAGGGGTTTTTACACCTTTTCACGTATATTCAGGTGGTTTTCATTGAAAGACGTACAAAATTAGGTAATTATTCGGTTGAGGAAATGCGGAGGAAAAGGTACATGAGTAAAACACGGCTGCTGTAGAGTGGTTTGCTAGATATTTAATAGAAAGGAATTAAACCGTTAAAGTCAATTGTAGTAGCCACAAAGTTTTTTCAAACTGTCCTCTATAACTAAAGGTGTTCGGTAAGGATCAATTCTTGGCCCTATTCTATTTAATTTATATATGGCAGATGTTTAAGAAATGTGTTTAAGAAACCTTCAGTGTCATTCTTTTGCCGACGATAATCAACTTTATTGTAAATTCGACATCACCTATGTAGCTAGTGCAATATAAAAAATAAACTTGACTTACTTAGCATTGTAACGTGGTCTAAGCGTAATGCTCTAATTCTCAATCCAACAAAATCTAGTACTATTATAGTAGGTACTAATGCTCAGTAGGAAAAAGTTAAACATTTATTCATACGTGCTATAAAACTAGATGACGACTTTTTAGAATTAAAGTCGGATTGAAAAAGTCTAGGCCTCATAATCGATAGCAATCTTAACTTTGACCATCATGTCAGCAAACTTATACAGAAAGCCTACACGAAGTTGAGATCGTTTTATCAGTTCAAGTGTATTCTTTTCAGTACTGTCAAACTTAAACTGATTAACTCGCTCATTTTACCACACTTTGATTATTGTGATACTGTGTATGGCCCGCAGCTGACTAGACCAATTGCGATTGTTTAGAAAAACTTCAAAATTCCTGTATCCGTTATGTAGGGAATTTCAATAGACGAGAATGTGACTCCATTTTATATATCACATTCAATCTTTAAGATGACTATAAGGCGACAGTACTACCTTCGTTGTTTTGTTCACAAACTATTATTGAAACACGTACCGCAGTATTTAAGAGTCAAGCTGAGCTATTGCACGGAACACTATGCTGCCGTTGCTGCCTATAACACAATTCCGGATGAACTAAAGTCTGAGAGCATCGCCCGTTTTAAACTAAAGCTAAAAGCATATCTGTTGGAATTAATGACCTGGTTCATGTTGCTGTCACTGAAACCGCTATCAGGTACAGTAATCAGTCAACAATAATTGAATAACAATGATTTACATGTACTGTGAAACCGATAAGTGTTGGGATTAAAGAAGCCTCACGCTGATCCCCGCCGTCAATAAGGGCTATTGTTATTATTAGAACTAATAGAAACGGTAACTTGGTTTGATAACGCTTGCAACGATTGACCTACTCCGCTAATTGCCATATTTACGTTTTCTTTTTCTAGTCCTGACTCATCAGATAATACTTTTATAACAAAATTACTCTACCCTATCTGTCTCGTATTAATACTAATGCACTTAATAATAGTACAAAGTTATTGCTTTCAATGGAATGCATTGTAACCGTGCTCTCAGTTTCCGGTTTGTCAGAAGAAGTTGGTTCATCAAGTAGACCTCTATTGTTAGGTGAATCCTCTATAGATGCAATAGATGTGTCTTTTACTTCAATGTCCACTAGTAAAAAATTTACAGTCATGTTCCGAATGATTTGGAAAAAAAAACAATTCATACGTAACCCTCTTTTTATTAGTTGAGTTGATCGGCCTGTTTCCACAGTTTTTGTAGTACCACATTTCGGAAGCAGACTCTACTTCCGTCACAGGCTTAGTCCTGAGAAGGACTGATTTCATACTTGAGTCGAACTCATTTACTCCGATTTTTCTTAAGCACTTACTCCAATTCGAACTTGGTACTTTTCTCGTACTAGTCTGAAACCTTCACCGCAGAGCCACTGAGAACAAGTGTAATAGTACCTAACTTCACAGATTTTAAACTAGCTGCAATAGAAGCTTGTATGTTGTTAAATGTAATGCAGTAAGGTTCAAATTTATCTAATCGAAGTTGTAAGTCCGTATTATGCTATTACAAAATTTCATCTTTACCTAATTTGAGAAAATAATCGTTTTTAAAAACTAAAATAATGGTAATGTAATAAATGCAAACAAAAGACCAATAGCATAGATTTAAACAGTTTAAATAGTAAAATAAAATAAAATAGGAGTAAAGTGACAAGATAGCAGATTTACCGACCATGCTGAATCCAATTTTGATTGTAGGTCTTGCAATAGTCAGCATCTTAGCTAATTGTTGCGTAATTGTCTTGAATTCAATTTAATCATAATTAATTTGCTCAATGGACTAAGTTAATATTTCACAGCGGTCTGTATTCTATCATTGCAATTGCAATAGTAAATAATAAATAGAAATCGTATAAAAACTTGATATATCTAAATTTTGTCACATTGTACCAAAGCACATCTTACTTGTACCTTTGCCAATGCTCAGTAATTACCTGACTTAAAATAAGGGTTTCTATAACAGACCTTTTTAAAAAGTTCAATTACAACAATAACAAGCATTTTAATTATTACTTGTTTACTTTTATTACATTCATGTTTCGGTGACGTACCTAGCGAAACTTTATAATTAATTATGAAGCTTCTGTTTATTTACGTAGTACCTACCTATGCATTTGCAATGCCGAATGTTACATGACAAATTCTAATGTACAATTTTATCATCATCATGTATATAAATAAATACACAGAAGCTTTGTAATTAATTATAAGGTTACAAATGATAGTGAAGTGTTCATTATTCTTCATCTTCTACTCATTCAGTTATTATAATGTAATTTAAAAAAAATTCAGGCCCACGTTTACACAAATGAAGTTGATAATGGTATCTCGTAAACGAAGTATCGGAATTAAAAACTAGTAGCCTCATCTTATAGACTTGCTTTTTGATAAATTTAAATAAAAAAGCGTAACAAAATTAAAACACATATTTGGGATATGGTTCAGAACACTTAAATTTTCAAAGACACACTTCAGTATCAGATTAAGTAACTCTGCCCCAGTTTAACCAACTTCTTACCATTGCTGAGATAGCTATGGGGAATAATATTATTTAAGGTAAACCCAGGTAAGTGTGAATGGATTTTCGAATAGTGCAACTTTCATCTATCATAGTTTTTCAAGTAATATTTTCAATTATTTGGTATTTTAATAGGACACTAAAAGAATTTTGACTGAAAAATGTATACTGAACGTATATTTTTTTAAATTATGAATTTTTTTTTAAACGATCTCTGGTGTTCAGGCTCCCTCAGAATATGGGGTATGTGAGAATTCAGCGTTTATACAATTCATTTATTTTAAGTGTACGTAAAATTGAGCAAGTGTGAAAATTTAATTTAAAATCTACATTTCCGTTTTTTGAATGCTTCTAGTTGACAAAAATTAACAAAATTATGAACATTTTGAATGTTATTGGCGAACTTAAATTAAATTATACCCCTAAAATCACATGAAAGTACAAAGGTGACTCCTCGACGTCCTGGTTTGGGCCAGGGATAATTTTTACAATATTCTCAACTGTCACAGTATCCACGTAATCGATTTGTGGCCAATTGAAATTGTTTTTGTACAGCCTCAAAAATTTTATTTCACATCCATCAGTTTTACTTAAAATGAGCCCATCAAAATGTCTGAACCTTTTATTAATGGTGTATTTAAAACTAGGACCCATTTTTCTGTTTCAACTTCAAATGATGTTTCTTGATCTTGGTTATCTTCGACATTACTGATATCGGGACTCTCGGGATCTATGCCTTCAACCAAATCAATTAAAAATAATTCTTCATACTCTTCATCTGATGTGTCAATATCAAGTTTTTTTGTGGGTTTACGTTTGGAATTAATTTTATTTTTTTTTTTTTGAAGGTTTTTTCTTATGCAATTTTTTGGTGTTCCTGTAGCTGAGCCGAGCTGCAGTCATAACTCCTGATCCTGGGGCCACTCTTTTCCTTTTTGCTTTTAGAGGTTGTTCTTGACCTGGGCATTTCACTTTTTTGAGTAATAGTTCCTCAAATGACATTTTTGGTTTTAATGTATTTTGTTGACCAATCAGTACATCTTGCTGCAATGTGCTAGGCTGAGGAAAATTTGTCAACGCTGTGGGACGTTCAAGACGTGAGGAATTGGTATTTGGAAGACTTGATTCGGGGACACTTTGTTGCCTTTTTAAATCTTTTCTTGTTTCCACTTTTTAAACAGTCAACATAGTACTTATCTTCTGATACAACATCACGGTTAAGCGGATATATTCCAGCTTTTTTGAATCCGTTTATGATAGCTATTGGATTAAGGCTTTTCCACGTCTGACCAACCATTTCTGAAAAACGTTTCTTTGGCATTTTCACTCTGATATTCATTCTTTGCCAAGCTACTAACTTTTCGTCCCATTTAACTTTCATTGGTCTAAACCAGTGTTTCTTAAAGTGTGCGCCGTGGGGCGCCGCGTAATCCCTGCCAGGGACACCTAAACTACAATGATAGATTAAAATGATATATCGTGTGAAAAAATTAAAAAAGATATTTATGTTTGCCTTCTCTTTAGATAATGTCATATCGAATGATTTAATTGTCATTAACATAGCTTTAGCTGCATAACTTACTTAAAATTACTTTCGTATTAAACAAACTTAAACATAATCAAAAGATTGTTATGTCATCGGCCAAAGAGCGCTCTAGTAGGCGACTCGCAGGCGTACACACCACTACTTCGAACGCGTTGCCCTGACGACGGGACACGCTTCGTATCATCCCACCCAGACGAACCAATCAGCGCCCACTAATGTATGAGTCATCTGTCTGGCGCGTAATAGTTGTTTTTATAGCTAGTTAGTTTTTAAACTTAGTTATGCAAACAATTTCAAAATGAAAAGGTTTTTGACTGGTTCTTCAAGCGGAAAAAGCTCGGAAGTGAGTGAAGTGTCAGCTCATGGTACGGAAACGACGGCTGAACGAAAACGAAAATCGAAGTACCGAAAATATGATGAAAGGTATTTAGATTATGGATTTACTTGTGTAAAAGTCAATAATGAAGAACGCCTGCAATGCGTAATATCTTTGAAGATTTTAGCTTTAGAGTGCATGCTGCCAAGCAAACAGAAGCGCCATTTGGAAACGCTTCATCCAACTTACGTTGGTAAACCAACGGAATTCTTTAAAAAGGAGTTGTCTGGGTTCCAACAACAAAAAAGCTTCTTATAGCTTCTTATAAAGTTGCTTATCATGTCGCTAGGCCTAAAAAACCGCATACTATTGTAGAAGATCTTATATTGCCAACTGCCATAGACATGGTAAAAATAATGATAGGTGAAGACGCTGCTCAATAAATTGAAAAAGTACTCTTGCCAAACAGTACAATCAGTCGGAAGATAGACGACATGGCAGAGAACATTAGGGACCAGCTGATATTACTGTTAAAAGGTAAGGAGTTTGCACTGCAGTTGGACGATGCTACTGACAGTAACAAAGAAACCCATTTGATATGCTACGTCAGATTTATTAACGACAACTCCTATGTTGAAGATATTTTATTCTGTTAACAAGTCCAGGGATCTACTACATGCCAAGATTTGTTCAACATATTAGATAACTTTATGAGTCTGCATGACGTTGACTGGCCAAATGTGTTGGAATATGTACTGATGGTGACAGCTCAATAGAGGGTCGAAACAAGGGGCTTCAAGCTCACATTCGGGCAAAAGCGACCAATGCTATTTGTACCCATTGCATGATCCATGGAGAAGCGTTAGCTACTGAACATCTTAGTAAGGAACTGCATGATATACTTAAGATTATAATCTGCACAACCAACTTTATAAAAAACACTCCTAAAAAAGCAAGATTTTTTGACCAAATGTGCAAGGACATGGGATATGACCACTCATGTATTTTATTCTACAGTAGTTCTCGTTGGTTATCCCTTGGCAACTCCCTTTCTAGGGTGTTTGAGCTGAGGCACGAAATATATGCATATCTGAAGGGTGAAAAACATACCAGTGCTGAGAAATTTAATGATAAGGACTTTCTGCCGAAGCTAGCTTTTCTTACTGATTAGCTTGAAAAGTTGAACGTATTAAACAAATCATTGCAAGGAAAGAACACAAATATCTTAAAGCTGTCAGACAAAGTGAAGGGTTTTAAAAAGAAACTTGATCTGTGGAAGACCATCATGACTAAAGGTGATTACACAAGATTTCCTGCCTTAAAACAATTTTTAGAAGGTAATGATTTGATTGTAGAAGACCAGCTCAATGCAGTGTTTCTACAGTATCTTTCCAAACTGAGAGTGTATTTTCATGAACGATGTCAACTCCATCAGGTCGGTATCAAATCCATTTAACGAAGAAATACCTCCTCTGCAATTAAACGGTGAAGAGAGTGAACAACTGATTGATATCCAAACAGATATAACGTTAAGGACTGAATTCGAAACGAACTCCTTGCTAGAATTTTGGTGTAACATCGAAAAACAATACCTGTAAATTGCCAGGAAAGCATTGCGTGTGTGGATACCATTTACTACTTCCTACCTTTATGAGGCGGGCTTCTCAGCTGTGGCAGTCATCAAATCAAAATACAGAGCTAACTTAAAAATTGAAAAAGAAGTGCGTGTTGCAATTTCGAATATAAGTCCAAATTTTGTCGTAATGATTAAAGGAAAACAAGTTCATCCCTCGCACTAGATTTGTTAATAAATAATATGCCCGATTGGTCTGTAAAACTTAAAACAAATGTTATCAACTTTGACAAATTTGAGTATGCATGATCTTTATTGTAACTAGCTAAACTGTAATTTGTATAAAGCAATTATTGAATTATTACAATATTAAAAATGGCAAACGTTTTTGTACTTTATTTATTTGTCTGCTTCAGGTCAACAACAAAATAGTAATAGGGTTTTTCTTAAAAATCAGCAAGGGTGTTATGATGGAGGGGGGGGGGGGGTAAAGTTAAGAGTGATTGGGGCGCCGCGGAAAGTACTACAAACTTAAGGGGAGCCATGAGTCTTAAAAGTTTGAGAAACACTGGTCTAAACACACTTAAGTCCAGTGGTTGAAGGAGGTGGCTCGTATGCGGCGGTAACTACAGCATTGTAATATTATCTGTTATGGTCACTTCAATTAAGGGAATAGCGATGTGGGTCCATCAAACATGATCAAGACTGGTCATTCTACTCTAAACGAAGGTATGTGTTCTTTGAAAATAATTCAAAAATAAGTCGGACTCCATCCAACCATTTTTGCTAGCTGCAGGAACTTTTTTCATCTGGAACCCAAGCCTCCCATATATTTTTCCCTTATAAACGATCAACGGTGGAGCTTTTAAGCCAGATGCTGAAACAGCACTTAACACAGTTGTATTTTCTCTATCCGGACTTGATACTGTCCTGGAGACTGGTTTACTCCTATCTCCAACGATTTTTGTCTTCGACGGGTCATGACAAAAAGAAGTTTCATCAAAGTTCCATATTTCTTGGGGTTTATTAAATAGCGATAAAACAGTTAAAAGTATTCTCTAACAGATCAAAATATTCGCTAATGATAAATGGATCAGTTATTTTTTTTCGCGCATATTCAACTGATTGCGGAGTCCCATGTTTCCATTACTCGAAGTCCATTGGCTAACTGAGCTTCATCTTCTCCTGAAATAACAGTTGTGCGACATTGAGAGTAAATTTTTTTCACCACGAATTCTCTTTAAATGGTAGAATAAACTGGTTTTTGGAATATAAAATATTTTATGTGCTTGAAGGATAGTCACTGTTCCTTTTTTAATTTCATTTATGGCGTGTTTTAGATCTTCTTTAGAGTAAGTAGAACCTCTTTGAGTTTTTCTTACATAGACTTGTACCATTATCTGTAAAAAAACCGAAGTTGTTCACATTTTACTCGTATAAAATATTTTTATATTTCACATTTGCCCCGCTAAAATGTTTACACTAACCTCAAAATACAAAATAAGTGAGGTAAGTGTGAACAAGCTATTTTCAAATATCCGTTAATGAAACTGTTCAAATAATTACATTGTAGTACACTTTGATATATAATTAAAACACGTCAGCAGTCATATCCCACTTACCTTAAGAGTTATTTAAATTTGCAATTTTTTTAGTGGGGCTGACAACTCGTACTGTAACAATCTAAACGTGTGGAACACGTTGGCCGATACAAACGCTACTATAGAGTTTCTGCATCAGTTCGCTTCGCGCCAGTAACGATGATGTGCTCTTGGTACGATAGATAGCGCATCGGTTACCATAATGGCAAATATTTTAAATGATCTGTTCACATTTACCCCAGATTCACACTTACCTGGGTTTACCTTATACACCTTATTGTATATAATATATTTGTCCTTGAGTGAAAGTGTAACAACAATAGAGTTATTTATGACTGTAATGTCGAGTACCTACTCGCATTTAACTAATTAATACACACAAAGAAAACAAAATATACAAAGGGTTTGATTTGTAAAAAAAAACATGAATGAGTATAAATTGAATATTTACCTTAAAAAGTGTGATTTAGAAAAAAATCGTCGATCACTTTGCACAAGAATTTTTACATCAACATTTAATTACCTACCTACCTAAACTTGTAAACAACAAGTTTATAACGTTCTCCACTTTATTTTCTTATACGCATAATGTAAAAACAAACATGCGAAAATATAGACATGTAAACTATTCAAATAAATTTATATACAGTCTACATATTAGATAAAATATTTAATTTTCTACTATTAGACGATTTTTTTACAATATTTAAATGTTTCCCTTTGAAACTAGCAGTCTCCCATTTTACAGTTTTATGAAACTCTACTTTCAAAAATAAATCTATTAAGAACATTTTGTGCAAATAGCAAGCATCAGTTTCTACTATCCAATTAGAATATTTCTTTTTGATGAATACCATTACAGCTATACGAATGAGATTCTTTACTTGAAATCACATCTATTTCCGATCTATTCGATGTGACCATAGCGTGCTTGTGTTTTTGTTGTTTTAAAGTCTACTAGATCCGTCGGAACGTATATTTCTATATTTTCCCGTAAAATGTTAAAGATAGCATTTCACAACTTCTATTTTAGTGGAAAAGGGCAAGGGGGTAGGACTGAAATTTTAACATTGAGGTTGCACTTCTTCAACGGTATTAGTTATTCAATGCTATTATCCATTAAGAACCTAAGATATCTAAAAGTAGCAATGCTAGTAGGTACTTCGATATTGTAACACCCTGCACATTGAAGAAAACATATTTAAAACTTGATTTACCCAATACAATGACCATATGAAGTAATGTAGTAACAAATCACAAATCAAAACTTACATTTCCATACTGCAATAAACACTGAGGACATGTATTTAATAGATAATTAACCACATCACACTTATTCATTAAAATTGACATTAAACTCATATATCCTTTTATCGTCTTATTCAAGGATAAAAATGTGTGTGATTCCATTAATGCTTCATCCGGAAGAACTCCACTACATAACAGAGCTTGAAGTTTTTGTAATATGAGATCAGCTTCTTCGTTAACTCCACACTCATCATTAGCAACATAATTTTCAACACATTTCTCATATAACTTTGATGTAATCTCAATCTGAAATGGAGGCATCTTATCCAGATAACTGTATCGTAAATTAGAAAATAAATAAAGCTTAGGTTTTGGTTTATTTGCTGGTTGAGAAAACAAAGGTGACTCCTCCTCTTTTTTCACTTCTTCATCAGGATCACTTGTACATCTATTTTCCGAAAAAGATTAATCAGACTGAGAAACAAAACATAAACCTTACATTTTTTCATTGATTATTGGACTGTTCGTTTCTTTTAGTAGTAGCATTTGTAATTGTGAAAGGTAAGAACGTACTAGTACAGTCATTGCCAATTGTAACGAATTTGGAGCAGTCCTTGAAAATTGAGATACATCCTCAGGCTCGTAACGTGCAAAATAAAATTTAAAATAATCTTCGAGCATGTTACGCATAACCTTAGCTGCCGCAATACCTTCAGCTCCCATATTTAACGCTAGGTATTCCATAAACATCTAAAAATTAAATGTCAATTACAACAAAACAGTTTATAAAAAAATTACCATTAAAACATCCTGCAACGTTATCTTCTCTTCCTTAATCAAAGAATTGAAAATTTCACTTAAAATATCACCATGTGTCATCATTAAAATAACGGAAAAATCAGAAAACACCAGCGAACGTTTATGCTTAGAAGATTTATCAAATAAAAGCTGCCAGTTGGAGGATAGAAGTAGCGATAAGTTATTAGTTTCGGTCATAAGACTTATAACACTTTTCGCTTTATCAATATTGTATTCTTGTATGTGTAAAAGTCCTAACGCTAATAACTTTTCAGTTTCTTTGTGTAAATCACTGAAATTTATATGTTTAAAAGGTGATACAATGATCAAGATTTTAACATACCTGAAAGATTGCTCACGTAAGACTTTTATTAGTTTATGTGTGCAATATTCTCTAAGAATATTATTCTTAATTACTAAATAACTTAAATCCTTATACTCCTGCTTCTGAAATATCTCTAAAACATCTTCTATAAAAGATTGCTTCCATACAGCTTCCGAAATGTTGTCGGGAGCTTTTAATCGAGGATCTTTTAAAACCATTTTGAGGTAGTAAATTATTCCTCTCATCTCCTAAATTAACACAAATTAGAAATTGCTTTCAGAACAAAAATAATGTATACATATAATAAACAGTGTTGTACCAACTCTACTTAAGCTATTTCCATGTTTGCCCAATATAATGTAACAATCCTTACATTTATTCTCATATATTACTAATTTAAGCGTTTTGCTTGCGAGGGTTCAATCGTGTTTTCTCACGCGTTTCAACCTCTAGAATAGTACAGCTAAACAAGACCGAATCAAGTGTAAATGGCGCCTAAGCTCAACAAAAAATCATTGCCTTGAATGTCAAGTTCCCCTAAAAGCCAATTAATTTTTGTAACAAATTGAAATTCGTTACTGGAAAAAATGCTCTTGCATTTAATTATCGGCAAGCATTAAAGGCGTATATTATATATTCGTAACCAGTTTTTCTAGAACACCCCGTATACTACAATCTGCAAATAATAATACACTGTGTCCCATTTTGATTGAAATGTAGAGTCTCTTGTTTGCGAGTAAAGATAGAAAGATGCGGTTTGCGCACCCCTGTTCTACGTTTTTGTGAAACGAAAGATGTCACAAACAGAATTGTCATAGTCCTATTAGTGTGTAAGATACAGGTCGAAATTCAAAATTTGCACATTTTAAGCACCCCTCGTAACTGCTTTGTAATTTTATCGAAATGGTGAAAAGTGCGTTTTATACAGAATTTTCCGTAGAATTTAGTGACGTGCATAGTTTTCCCCACAAAAAGTCAGTTTCTTCGCAATAAACCAAAGTTTTGTTTTTTTAAAACGAACTCCCTGTATATTTTTTTATTATATAATAGAGCTTACTCTCAGCTTTAAAAAATATATATATTGTGTGGCACTTCTTTTGCATTATTAACCTCAAAAATGATATATACTAGGTGACATAGAAACTTCACCCAGTAATAATGAACATTTTTTTGGGAATATGTATGTTTATGTTAAGATAAAAAACGATCAATTTTTTAGCCATATTACTCAAGCGGTTTATGCGTTAATCTCTTTCAAAAACATTTACGATCACGTAGCCTTAAAATAATTTGTAACTACAGTTGTCATTTAAGACGTGTAAAACACATTACAAAAAGCTTCTTTAATTGAACCACGATGCCTCGAGTGCCAAAATTTTCGGCAGTTAAGCGAGTTTGATAGGGGCCAAATTGTGGGCTTGCGAGAGGCTGGTCTGTCACTGAGATATAGCCGCTAGAACGCAATGGACACAATGAAGCACTGTGGCAGTCTGTGCTCGGGCATAGAACCAAGAGGGTCGTACACGACGAGCGAGAGGTGCAGGACGTCCTCGAAGAACCACAGAAGCCGAAGATCGCTGTCTTAGAGTATTGGCCCCACGGGACCGCTTCTCGTCTACTCGAGCGATTGCGGACCAGTGGTTTACAGAACAAGGAAGGGTGATTGAGATGCGAACTGTTTATTGCCGGATAAGAACCTTTGGACTGGGCACAGACGTTATCGTCTAACGTGGTATAGAGAACGGGCAGATTGGGACCAAGAATGGAATTCTATTGTCTTCAGTGATGAGTCCAGATTTTGTTTGGGCATGCATGACGGTCGTGCAAGGGTGAGAAAACGGCGTGGTGTAAGACAAGATCCCCAATTTTCTGTGGAAAGGCATGTGCACCACATAGTTGGAGTTATGGTATGGGGGGGCTATTGCAATTGGAAGTAGGTCACCTTTGGTCTTCATTAGAGGTAATATGACCGCTGCGCACTACATCCAGGAGATCGTAGAACCCCATATTGTACCTTATGTTCAGACCATCCCCAACAGCACATTCCAACAAGACAACGCACGACCTCATGTTGCTAGGGCTTCTTTGGCTAATTTTGAGGCCAATCAAGTTGCTTTGTTGCCTTGGCCATCGAGATCTCCCGATCTTTCACCCATCGAGCACGTCTGAGATATTATGGGAAGAAGATTACACAATTTACCCCCCACAAACTCTAGTGGCTCGGCAGCATGAGTTACAGATAGCATGGGATCAAATACCGCAGGAGGAAATCGATCGCCTCATTAGAAGTATGCCCAGACGTGTTAATGGATGCATAAGACATCGTGGTGACGCAACGCATTATTAAGTTTTTTGAAAAAGTTAACAGTTTAATTTTCAAATTTTGATCGTTTACTAGTCTAACTCGAATACACTTGTATACCCAATTGTTCAAATAGATTGATTATTACTGGGTGTTCTTCTTTCTATGTCACTTAGTATAGTTCGCCATGAAAAAACAAAGGGTTAGGAAATTTTATGCAAAAACACAAAATTAAAAACTAAACGTTATAACTTCAACTTTACAAGCCTAATATAAATTACTAAAGAGATGTTCGAACTGATGACCATTCTGTCTTATACATGCTTCACACACTCTTCCAATTCGTTCTGTAGCATTAAGCACAATATTAGGGTGATCTTGTAAATGTCTGAACGCTTCTCTAACTGCATTTATCCAACGTTCTATGTTATCATATTGAGTTTGGTATATTTTATTTTCCCATAAAAAGAAATCTAAGACTGAGAAGTCCGGAGACCCAGGCGACCATCTTATCGGCCCATTAGTGCCAATCCATCGATTACCAAAATTGTTTTCCAAAAAACGGGCGTATAATTTGCGCATTCTGAGATGGGGCTCCATCCCGTTGGAAATGAAATAAAGGCATGCCATCTAACAATTTAGGCACAACCATTTCTAAAATTTCCAAATATCTAGGAGCGGATAAGTTCCCTTCGAAAGTGTAAAATTTTATTTTTGGTCCTAACATAAAGCAGAAAACGTTTAGTCCAAATCGTCGTTGTTGTCTTTGGGGAAACATTTGGTGCTGATTTTCTTGAGACCAGAACCTGCTATTGTGCCTGTTTAAAACACCTGAATTGCTAAAATGTGCTTCGTCTCACCATATGACATTTCTTCCCAAGTTAGGTACTATATTTAACATGTTTAAGTACCAATTGCAAAATATTAACCTACGTTCAGCGTCGCCAGGATGTATATGTTGAACAAGCCTAAATTTATATTTATGGTGGCAAAGTATTCTTTGGATTCTTGTTTTCGAAACTCCAATACCATTTTCTATAGTTCTGAAAGAACTTATAGGATTACCCTCCACGCTGGCTAAAACGGTAACCTCATCATTTTTTCGATTTTATTGTCCCGGGTGTAGAAA
This sequence comes from Vesta saturnalis, assembly GCA_036346205.1. Lineage (NCBI taxonomy): Eukaryota > Metazoa > Arthropoda > Insecta > Coleoptera > Lampyridae > Vesta > Vesta saturnalis. The sequence continues at coordinate 114,428 of JARFJB010001516.1, forward strand.
ATGATCCATAATTAATAAAATTTCTTTTTAATCTATAAAACGTGATTTTACTAGGTTGCCTCCGTTCTGGAAACCTACAGAGATGTAAAGTTACTTAAGTATTAAAATTAATACCAAGGAAACTATATTTACCTGTTAAAATACAAATTTATTGCTGCGTCGGAGTTTTCATTACTCTGACCAAAGCAAATCAGCATATCATATTTTTCGAAGTTCTAAAAATTTTGATTTTCGGCCATATTTTGCACAATAAACAGTACGTTTGTTGCACAAAAATAATTGTAATCAGATTCGACAGGTCAATTACGTTTAGTAAAATCAGACTAGGACCAGCCTACAAATTTAGATATAAAGTATTCTTTATAAGTTTTATTGGCATTAATAATTTTTTTCTGAAGCTGTAAGATGCATTTTACTCAATTAAAAAAATTTTGCTAGTTTGAATATGTTTAAAAAACTATTGTACCTAATTAGTATAATTTTTCATTATTCGTGTATTTCTGCGTAAATGACAGACTTATTATAATGGCGTATTTACATGTTTTAGCCCTTTTTTAATACTCAAATATATCTTGGACGCATTTATACTGAGTTTATAGGTTTCATGGCCAACTATATCATTAAAATGTTAAATTAACGTAACATTCATTTTTGAGGTTAATAATGCAAAAGAAGTGCCACACAATATATATTTTTTTAATAATAAATTTCAATTGTTAAGTGTAGTATCGTCATGGTGACGGAACTTGAAACACAATAAAAAATACATTTTCCCTATTGGAGAATTCTTGCATGAGTATTCAAGTTGTAGCTTATATAAAATAAATAGTTGTGCTTAAGTATATTTGGCAGTTCATTGAATTAACGACATTACAAATTGGCGGCGAGGATGGGATAATAAACAAATAAAAAAACAAGTGTGAAAGATAGAAAAACGAGGCAATCATGGCGTTAATTGGGTCAATGGAAACTTTCGGCCAAATAAGGACAATTGGATACTGTATCAAGAACAATTGGAGCAATACTTTTGTATCAATAAAATTACAGGTGGAACGGAAGCCGATCCAGTTGATAAAAGGATACCAGCATTGTTAAGTTTGATAGGCACAGACACATACAAAATCCTAAGAGATTTATGCACTCCAGTAAAGCCAAGTGACAAAACATATTCTGAGCTCTGTGAACTGTTACAGCAACAGTTTTCCCCAAAAACATGTGTATTTAGGGAACGTATAGATTTTTACGAAGCCAGGCAAGAGGAAGGAGAGAGCATTAATAATTGGTATGCCAGAATTCACAACCTCACAAGTAACTGTGAATTTGGAGACCAGCTAAAAACTATCATTAGAGACAAATTTGTATGTTGTTTAAAATCGGGTAAAGTACGGGACAGATTGTGTGAAGAAAAAAAAGATACAGCTCTTGAGAGGTTACTTGAAATCGCTCTAAGTAAAGAAAGTTCTTTGCAATCTGAGGTAAAAGAGGTTCACCAGATGAAAAATTATAATAAAACAAAGAAACATAACGCAGTCAAAGAAGGAGTGTCTTCAACTAAAGCAGGTAAATGGACTTGTAATGCATGCGGAAGATCGTACACAACGGGTGTGTAAATATGCCAAATACAAGTGCAATTTGTGTAACACAATGGGACATCTCGCAAAAGTGTGTAATAAAAATAAAAAAGTAAATCAGAACTCTTTAGAAATTGAAAATAACTGTGTGGACATTTACAATGTAGAATTTGCAGGTAACAAACCATACTATTTAAATGTATCACTCAATGGAAATGACATTAATTTTCAATTAGATTCTGGTGCAGGACTTTCAGTAATAAATTATGAGGTCTATAGTAAATATTTTGCAAATTATACTTTAAATAATACTTGTGTGACATTTAAAAGTTTTTCGGATTACATAATAAAACCATTAGGCACCATTAAGTTAAATGTAGAATACAATATGGTAGTATGTAAACATTTCACTTTTTATGTTTTAAAAGATAGACAATCTCCGAATTTGCTAGGTAGAGATTTTCTAGAAGTATTTAAATTCAAATTAACTTCAGATATTTCATTAATGGAAAATATTGTTGTAAAAATCTGCCTAAAATTTAAAGAAATCTTTGATAACAAATTAGGTTGCTATAAACATAAAAAGGTATCGTTGCAACTAAAAGATGGAGCTAAATCTGTATTTTACAAACCCAGACCAATCCCACTGGCTTTTAGAGAAAAAGTTGAGAATGAGATTGAGCGGTTACTGGGTGAAGGAGTACTGTCAGCAATAGATACTGCAGATTGGGGCACTCCTATAGTTCCTATAATGAAACAAGATGGTAGTTTAAAAATTTGTGGTGATTACAGAATTACAATAAATAAACACTTACAAAATGTTAAATATCCACTTCCTACAGTAGATCGTATTTTCATGAATCTTAGTAGGGGGGAGTCGTTTACCAAAATAGATTTAAAAAATGCATATAATCAAGTATGTGTTGATGATAAACCATCATTATTGCTAACTTGGAGCACACATAAAGGGCTTTTTAAAGTGAATCGTTTACCATATGGTATAACACCAACTAGTTCAATTTTTGAAAAAGAAGTTGAAAAAGTACTACAGGGTTGCAGTGGTGTTACAAACTTTTTGGATGATATAATAACGGGACAAACCAAATTAGAACATGAAAACAATATCAGGGCTGTATTCAGTAAACTTCAAAAGGCAAGGCAATTAAAAAAAGAAAAATGTGTCTTTTTTAAAGATGAAATAAATTATTTAGGGTATACTATATCAAAACAAGGGTTAAAGAAAAATGCAGATAAGCAAAGGGCAATAATAGAGGCACCCAGACCGCAGAGTGTAACTCAGTTGAAAAGTTTTATTGGTATGGTAACACATTATGGCAAATTTGTGCCAAAATTGTCTATCATATTGCGTCCAATCTATGACTTATTAAAACAAAATGAAAAATTTTATTACAGGCTTGTGCATTTTAATCCTAATCTGCCTATAGTTTTACACACTGATGCATGTCAAGATGGTATTTCTGGTGTTTTGCTACACAGATTTCCAAATAATGAACTAAAACCAGTAGGTTTCATTTCCAGAACCTTGATGCCTGCAGAAAAAAATTATTCTGTACTGGACAAGGAAAGTTTGACTATATACTGGTCAGTAAAAGAATTTTATGAATATCTAATGGGAAATGATTTTGTTATCCAGACAGATCATAGACCTTTAGTCTCAATTTTTGGGGAAACTAAAGGCATCCCTCAAATGGCAGCTAGCAGGCTGCAGAGATGGTCAATATTTTTAAGCGGTTTTTCATACAAAATTGAATATGTAAAGGGTGAAAACAATCAAATAGCTGACATGTTAAGTAGACATCCTTTAGATATTACTTATATGTCAGATGATTACAATTTAAACTCAAGTTATTTAAATTTAATTATGAATGATGAATTCACTATTTCCTACAAAGAAATAAGTACTGAAACAAGAAGAGATATTACTCTAAGTAAAGTTCCAAATTTTATCACTAAAGGTTGGCCAGAAAGAAACACTGACACAAATTTCACACCGTATTTTACTAGAAGACTAGAATTATCGTGTGAACAAGGGTGTATTATGTGGGGTAATAGAGTAATAATTCCTTCCAAATTCAGGGAAAGAATCTTCCAAGAACTTCATTCGAGTCATTTAGGCATTGTTAGAATGAAATCAATAGCAAGATCTTATTTCTTTTGGCCTAATTTGGATGTCGACATCGAAAACAACTGCAAAGCATGTCAATCTTTAGCAAATAATCCAACCAAATCGGAAACTATTCCATGGGGTAAACCTGAACGTCCACGGTAAAAGTTTACATATAGATTTCATGGGACGTATTAACCAAGATTTTTATTTGATTATACTGGATGCATTCAGTAAATATCCAGAAATAAAAAGAATGTCGAAAATAACCAGTGCAGAAACTATCTCTAAATTAAGAGAAACATTTTGCACATGGGGACTTCCTGAAACTGTTGTATCTGACAATGGTAGACAACTAGTTTCATATGAGTTTGAATCATTTCTTAAAAAGAATGGTATCAGACATATAATTACAGCATCTTACCACCCCGCAACTCATGGAGCAGCAGAACATGCTGTAAAATCTTTTAATTATAATAATCTGCTTCTCGTTATTCTAATTTGAACCACACAAATCACTGGCTCATATAGACCCAAATCACAGTGAGTGTAACAAATGCATTAAAAAAAACTAATTATAATTTTAATATCAATCCAGGTATACTGTTATTAGAGTAATGAAATAAAAATCATGCAGTGGCAATGAAATATTTAAATAAATTAACGAATTTTGCACATTAGAAGAACGCGATTGGGTCATATTGACCCGAACACAATAGGAGGATTAAAATGTGCAAATGTTGAATTTCGCCCTGTATCTCAAATACTAATAGGACTATGACAATTCTGTTTGTGGCAGCTTTCGTTTCACGAACAAGTAGAACAGGGCCGCTAAAACCGCAACTTTCTATCTTTGCTTGCAAATGAGACACCCTACGATTTCAACCAAAATAAGACACAGTGTACAAATATCAATAATTTATAGAACCAAATTGTTTTCACGTTTACAGAAGCGTTTTGCGTTATTTGTAATAGGAATTGATTTATAATTATACTTTAGTGAAATTCAATTAATTTTCATTTTTCCATATGAAAAATTACATTTAATCAATATTTTTCCACTACAAATGTTTTGTTGTACCATTTCTCATCTAGATAAAGCTTTATTACCGGTTTTGAAATGTAATTATTCTTGTTTGATGTTTTTACAGTTCTCTGCGGAAAGTTCTCATGCCTTAATATTCGTTAACAGCAGTCGGAGACCACCGTATTCCAGCTCCTTAGTAATGGAAATATATCCTTGAAAAAATTCAGGTTTCCAAAAAAATGAAGACGCTATACACTAGCAGCATTGCGCTCAAGCCTTCCGTGAATACCGCAACGTTCCATTGTTATGAATAAATTATTTTCTTTTATCTTAAAACTCCAATAACCTAAAACTGGATCAAGGTTAACTAGAGGCAATTGATAAAACCAGTAAAACTTAAGCAAAACAAGGTCAACTATTGAGGATTGCCGAGATTAATGAACTTTATTCATATTAGGGTCAAATTCCTAGAGTATAATAGATTAAAAACTGGTACACAGAAGAGGTATCATTCTCTTCTGGGTCTGCCAACTGGGTTAAATGACATTTATTCAAATTTAGTCTTGTTCAGAAATAATATTTCTGTGCGATGACATCGTAAAAATACCGATAGTTTGGGTTGTATCTAAACGAGTGGTTTCAAGGGGCTGAATCCCAGCTAATCAATCCAAACCTGAACACATCTAGAAACAATTCCATGCTCTTCGTAAAGGTTATATTATCCTCATGTTTTTCGGGCATCTCCTTAAGACAACACTTTCACGAATGAAAAATTGAATTTTCACAAAATATTCAGAATCTCAAGGTTCATTGACTCCGTTATTTAAGCTGTTTTGAGGTTTTTAAAATTCGACCTTTGCCTCGTTTTGGTCCTGTTTTAAGTTTTTGAACTTTAATTGTTTTCAACATTATGGCTCGTTGACCTTGGCATCGTGTTAAGTAAGGTTTAAAAATCAAGGGTTAACGATCATTGATATGGTCAAAGTCTCCTATCGTCTTCTTTTGCCGTTCATTCGTCTGGGCTTAGTTTTGGAGTCTCAAAATCTGACTATAAAAATATTCAGGGTTCATTAATTCAGCCTTGTTGAGATTAGTCATATGTTATTGTTCATTGACCTTGGCCTACTTTAAGGTCTTGAAATGTGACCGCAAAAAATTTCAAAATTAAAGCCTCCTAGTCGGCCCCGTTTCGAGGCTTTTTAAGGTAACGGTTCACCCACCTTGGCTTCATCTTGAAATCCATAAAAAATGTTCATGATTCATTGATCTAACCATAGCCTCCTAGTTTAAGGCTATCATGGTTCATTGATCTTAGCCTCGTTTTGGGGTTTCCAAAATTTTCTTCAAAATTATGATGTATTGATATGGTCTGATTGTGGGGTATCTGACCTTAAAAAACGTGGTTAAAGTTAATTGATATGGTCTACCGTCCCAGATAACCCAAACCCCGTTTTAAGTTTTTGCAATTGTATTCCTCTTTCAAAGTGATGGTCATCTTAAAATTTAACCTGTTCAATAACACCTAATTGAAATTTTCCCCGTTTTTAATTTTTGGTTAAAGGACCTGGGCACGTTTTGGGGCCTTAAAATCTCACCTTACATCATTTCACCGGATAAAAATTCATCGAACTGGACAATGATCCCTAGTTTACTTTGGTCTCGTTTTAAGTTAACACATTCGCTGCGAATGGCGCCAATGCACGCCTAGGTGGGGTTCAAGTTATATGAGTGGCTACTTTCATTAAACTAGTATTAAGCTATCGTTCGTGTAAAGTACGTACATACAACACGTATAAAACGAGCTTAGTACATTTTTTGGTGGAGCATACATTTGCAAGAATATAGAAACAGGAGCCGTAACTCGTCTAAACATTCCGGAGGACGGCCAGCTGGTCTAGCACTTGATAAAAATAATAAGAAATCTGTCAGTCAATAATACCTCCTTTTACAAAAATGAGCTTCGTACGTCGGAGAATATATTAAACGAAATACATTATCGTCAACATTTACCACAAATGTGTCAATCATCATTATATAAACTGATGAAACAGATTAATTTTAAGCATGTAGCATATTATTTGTCAAAATGGAAAAGAAAATATATCAAAGCTATTAAGCAATTTAGAAATGAAGAGACAACGATTTATTATCTTGAAAAGTGGATAAACGAAACAAGGCACAAAAACAGGCGTTTGTGGAAGGCATGTCCACTGGTTTAAAAAATCCTTTCGGAAAAGGAAAACCCCTCATCATTTTACATGTTGGCTCCAACATGGATTTAGTGAATGATTTAAGGGCAAAAACTCGATTATCATGAAGTAGCAGTATTTGAAGAATGGGTTTCTGCATTGTTAAATAAAGTTGTTGTTAATACAGTAATCCTTGTTGACAACGTCTCTTACCACAGTCGCAAGTTAGAGAAAATTCCAACATCTCCGTTCCGAAAAAGTGAATTGCCAATATAATGGGTACATATACCAGGCGGGAATGTAGGAGTGGGAGACGTGACGTAGTTAGGTCTAGAAATTTAATGAAATGGATACAGTAGTGTATAGAAATCGTGGAGCTTTAGGCTTGACCAACAAATTCTAATAATATCTGTCGGAATATGAGTCGCATATACCTTGTACCGGATTATCGAAACACCTGTCATAGTACTACTTTCTAAATGTTATAGAATATTGCATTGTATAATTATAACAATTACGAAACCTCTATAAATCAATTGCGAGCGGCAAAAAAGTTTAATATCATAACGATAATTTAAAGCATTGTAATAAAAGTCTAATTAATGGTTGTATTTACTGAAAGTTACATTTGTGTTTATTTAAAAAAAAATACATGGATATTTTATTAATTTTAAGAAACCTGGTTGATTAATAATAGGAATAGGATTACCAACTGTTTACTACAGTTTCTATCAGTTAATGAATTGTCTAACTATAAAAAATTAAGAAATAATGCAATTGCAGACCGCGTGAAAATGAAAATTAAAAACATTGAAATGAATTCCCGACTTTTTTATTATTCGTGATGCATTAGTATCAATTACAAGTAAATTATAGAAGTTACACTTAATCATTCAGTATCACAACACTTTTACATTAGAGATATTATTACTAAATTTTTTTGTTTGGATTGCTATTATTAAAAAATATAATTTCCGATCATTTGAGAGCAAAGTTTTGGTTTTTAGTCGTTAAAATTGAATTAACAACAAGGAATTCTGTCCGTTCCTCAACACTTTCCGTGTGGAAATCGACCTACCGACGTCATCGTCGGAGCTGAAAGTGGGGGTTATATTCCCGTCTGGTATAAAGTATATTCCCGTCTGGTTTAAAGTACGACGTGATACAAGACAAACCAATCGACTTTGATACAGACATGCTTCAATCAGAACGTCTAATCCAATTCCATTCCATTACATACCAACGAAATGACAAAACGGAGCAATAAAATTGTATTGAGGTTGCCTCCTTATCATTGTAAGCTAAATCCAATCGAACATGTCATTAAAGAAAAAACATTGAACCATGTTCGTTAGTGCTGTGGCGATACCAGCTGAAGACCATTCAACTAAATTAAGTCATGTGTTGCCGATTTTGATAATATAATAAGCAGATGCTTGTTGATATTTATAAAAATTTAAACATTGTTCAAAATAATAATGAGCTTGTACATTGATAAATAATTCACTAGAGCTGTGATAAATAGTAGTTCTTAATTCTTTAAGGCTGAATAGACTTCTTTTATTCTCATTGTGAAGATACTGCTTCCTATTTATTGGAAATTGTAAGGCGTGTCAGTTTATTGCACATTAGGAAAGTCATACTGCACGCAAGTATAAAATGAGTTTCCATTTATTCAAAATAACCCACAGTCCCATTTTGTTACGCAATTTTAGTAATATTTCTTTTACATTTGACCAAAATAATTCGTGGATAAAATTCGACGACGTGGTCTATGATCCGTACTTCACCTTGGCCTCTTTTAAGGTTCTTACAGTTGACTATGGATAAGGGGATATTGAATAAATAAATACACCATAATACACAAAACTTAAAGCGTAATGAGCAATTCACAACACTCAAAGCGTAAAAGGCATTGCAATGCGCAATATGAAATACCCTATGCAGTAGGCAATACCATTTGCAATACAATGCGCATAACGTGATGCTCAATGCGTAATCCACATATCTATTATAGCTTTTCTTTGTTATAAAGTTTGTTTAACCAACATTTTCTTTCAGGTTTACCTACTTATAAACATAATTATTTGTCTGTTTTTAAACATAATTAACTACCTTTCTCCTGTTAATATTTCCTATAGACTGTCAACTTTTTCCCTTTTAAAATAATTCCTCATTACATTTTCTTTAAAAAAATTACTAATCTTCTTTTGCAAATATCTTCATACAACTTTAATTTTTCATCTATAACCTTTTCATTACTGATTAATGGACTTAATCCAAAACAATTTACGTGGATTGCTTCACTATTTATTAAATAGGGGTACAGCAGACTTTTTTTAAAAGCGCAATAACACTGAGTTTGCTTTAAATACCTTGTATTAATTTATTCATACATAATAGAACAAGAAATCAGATGCGGTAGTTACATATTAGACAAACACAGTAAAGGCTTAAAATATGATATTAACTGCAAGTGCAGTCTAATAAATGAAACATTAACCTTACATATTAATGCTATCAAATTAGAAAGATATGTACTGGTATGCTGAATAGTAGTGTCTCCCGACAGCAAAATATTTGGCTGTCAACGAGATAACGCGACCTTAATCAAATAAAAGAAAAACTAAAATCTACGATAACCTAGGATCCTCTCAATAGAGTACCGTAGTTGGATCCTAAGTTACCGTAGATTTTAGTTTTCCTTTTTATTTCAATGACAGCTAAAAATCTACTATTGCGAGACACTCGTTGCTGTAAACAGTGCCACCTACCTGCATATTTGATTCCTCTTGAATTCGTTTGAATCGTGTTAAAACCTCATGAGGTACAATACTGGCCATTTTATAATAAGGCAAACATAGCTGATAATAATGCTCATTTCTACAATTATTAGTCTAGAAAGAGCAAAAAATTTAAATCACTTACATAACAAAGTGATCACCTAATAAACAACATGAAGTTTGATAAGCATTCATAAGATCATCACAATTATTTTTAATTGGAACTAAAGAACAAACATTTCCTTCACGAATAAACCACTTTGTCAGATGAAGAGACAACCTTAAAATCATGTGTGCTTCACTGATTAAATGACAATAAGTTTGTGGTGCTGAAAATCGATGTGCATTTGCCGCTATAGCAATATCAGTAAAAATCATTTTCGGACTTGGTAGCTCTAATGTATATAAAGTCCAAGCAGATGTGTTTGAACTACTATTAGAACCAATTGAATGTGTTGGTGAATTATCAGAATTAGCCAGAAGAACCAAAAAATTATCGGTGATTAGCATTTGTTCAATACCGATGAATTGACGATGGCCGATTAGACATAAAAGCTGCTCTCTTGGTGGACAAACCTAAATTTTAAAACCGATCAATTTCTAGAATCGTCGTAATAGTAAATACTTACATTGTTTAATCCATCAGTTTCTTCAAGCGTTTTACATAGTTGATGACCAATTCGAGCTGTGTATGTTTCTAACCCGGTTTCAGTTAGTGCATGTAATAAATGGCCTTCTAAGGCTATGTTAAAAACAGGGCCCATAAAGGGGTACACAGAAATACAGTTATCGATATTCGTGTCTAACTCTAAATAGAATTGTGTTATAAGTTACGTCTACATGAATAATTCTGTTCTTACCTGAATCACAAAATTGAAATAAATAGCCTTCTTGTAAAGTCGTAATAACACAAACAATATCTTTTAAATATTTCCTATAATTACTCTTTAAAAATCGAGGAAGATCATCATTTTTTTTGTGGTCATTTTCACAATATAAAGGATGTAGGAGTAAACATTTGAATTCTTCGATTACTTGTGATTGTGTACTTTCTATGACTATTGGCTTTAATCGTAGTTGTATAAGGTGTACTAATTGATATTTATTAGATTTCTCCTAAAAAATAATAGTGTCGAGAAGTAGTTTAGAGATTTTAATTTGAAATAATGATGTCATTAAAAGGTAAATCTTAGAAAAGCCAAACTCCACTAATGTTAATGAATATACTGCATTATTTCGAGATGGAACGCGATAACGGGGGGCCAAGTTTATCTTTAACTTCCATTATCCAGGTACGCTAATAATTTTCACTATTTAAATTTATATTTATGTAAAGTGCATTTCACGAATAATTAGACCTCTATAATATGGCTGCCATTCCACTATGAACAACATCCAATTATAAAATAACTAAAATGCTATAAGTGTAACATTGTAATGAAAGGGATATTTCAGTTGGCTACTCTGAACCGCATTTTCCATCCTTTTCTACAACATTAGCAAAAGACAAATATAATAACAAATACGACCTTCAAACGTCTTAAAATATTATTTGCCAACTCAGTAGCGTATCACGCGGAGAGGTAACTTAGGTTAGTAAAATTGAAAATTTTTCAATTAAATTAATTATTGTAAGAAATAAATATCGTAAAAATAAAAGAATGTTCCAAACAAATACCATTATTGTTAAGAATTTATGAAAATTTACCATTACTAATTCGTAATTAATGTTGAAACTGCAAATTACTTCATTAGCATGATGTGAATTAGACATCATTAATGACCACCTGCTTTGCTTATAAATGTGGAATCAATTTTCCATTTTGCCATTATACTGTAAACAATAATTTGTAACGGTTGTAGTGATTGTGTAGTTTTTATACTAAAATGGAAGAAAGTTTTGTTTTAACTGAAGACGAGAACTTTATTGAAAATTAGCACAGTTATAGTGCAACTTCGGTAAGATTATACAATATTTTCTTAATTGTCATATTTTAACTGTTATTATTACAGACGATGAGTGGATAGACAATTTATTTTAAATGTTTATAATTCTGCGATTTTTAATTACGCAATAATTATTAATAAAAAAATTATTTACTACATACTTGTTAATTTTTTTAAATTTGTATTAAAATAGTTAAAATAGTATATAATAATAATACTAGGTGAACGTGGTGATGGCGAATTTATTAATAATAAATTTATTCAAATACGTTTTTCACTTTTTTTATGACAAAAGGTACTACGCCAATGAGTGCTCCCGCGCTTTATTTGGTGACAAATTTAAATGGCGGCCATATTATAGAGGTCTAATTACTCGTGAAATGCACTATAATATTATGTTGCAGCGAACTGCTCTCGCACGCGGCGTTACCGAAAAAACCGTAAGTCGACAAAGGCAAGAATGGTTCTCGCTTTAGAATCTGCGAAATCATTCAGAAATTATTGTTGAAATGGAGTTAATCACTGTTTAATTTTAGGCTCACATATTACTATCGAAAAACTCCAAACTGAACTTAAAGAAGATAAAATATTTAACTTCAGTAAAACGAGTTTGAAACAATTGTTACACAAAATTGGTTTTGAATTCAAAGTTGACGATGGAAAAAGGTGTTTAGTGGAGCAGATTCATATTGCTGGTGCTCGAGCAACATCTTTGCGAAAATATTTTACTAACAAAAGTTGTGAAATTAGTTACGATCCTGTCTTTTTGGATGAACGTTCGAAAATCATGGCATGATAATGATTTGAAAATCACAAAAAACAAACCGCTGGGAGACGGGAAACGGCAATTGAAATAGTCCGATTTGTTAAAAATATTTTTAACCGAATAAATTTTAGTTTTACCGTATTAAGTGCTGGCAACAAGGACGGTTTTATACCTAATTCATCATTGGTGTTTTACAGTAAAAGAAAGGCAGCAGATTACCACGATAATATGAACGTTGATTTATTTCGAAAATGGTTTCAAGAACAGCTTTTACCAAATTTAGAAAAACCAAGTTTGATAATTCTTGACAATGCCAGTTAAAGAAGAAGAAAGAAAATCTTCTTCAATTTTTAAGAAAACACAACATTCTTCATTCGAATGATATGCTGAAAGTGGAATTATTAGAAATTGCCAAGGATTTACAAGTTCCAAAAATATATGCAATTGATCAAATCGCTCAGGAATGGGGACATCAAATTTTACGTTTACCTCCGTATCACTGCCAATTCAACCCTTTCAAGTTAATATGGGAAATTGTAAACAGTATTACAACAAAAACGTTGGAAGGCAGGGCCTTCAGGGACGAAAATGTTTTATCGCTATGGAAGGATTCATTAAACCAAGTAACTGGAGAACTGTGGCAAAAGTGTATTTTACATGCTGAAAAAGGAAATGAGCCAGTGGTGGGATGTTCAAAAAAGAGCTGATGAAATGGTAAAACCTCTAGTAATCAATGTCGGAGAGTCGAGTGAAGATGATAGTGAAAGGGAAGGTGATGACTTTTAATTATAAGATGTCCAATATTTGAATTTAAAGCAAAAATTAGAATCTTAGTTACTTTATAACATTGTAAAGAATTATTATATTTAACATATACCTCTGTAGCTGTAGTTAGGTTTACATTCGTTATATATATATATATATATATATATATATATATATATATATATATATATATTGACAAACTGTAAACTGAGATTTTTAAAATCGGTTATATTATTAACTAATAATAAATCTCATTTTTAACATCCAATACAGTGTATTTATTTATGACAAAATCAGTTATTTATAAGTGGATTCGATAGCCAAATTACAGTCTGCCGGCTAAAAACGATCCTTTGCAATTAACCAAACTTTTCGCACTTCATTCGGGTACTGCCTACTGCTAGCTAATTCGTTTCTTATTGAAAATTATTGATATGATTAATTTGTAAAACAGATCCAAAACGAAATTTTGTTGACCCGGTCTCGGTTCTGATAATCGTTTACAGTTGTACAATATATTTTTATCATATGACTACCCACACTCGGTGGACTTTACATGCCAGAATAAGTGCGAACAGACCTTAAACGAAATTCGACTTTATTTATATGAGTGGATGGGGATTTTTAAGACCTTTAGGATGCTAAATCCCGAGATATTCGAACAATTTATTTAAATTTGACAGCGCGGCTTAAATTTGAAAATAACCTAGAAACATTGACGATGTTTTGTTGGTATTCAAAATTACTAACTACATGAATCAACAACGACATATGTCTTTAAAATCTTAAACCATGCTTTACTAAAAGATGAGTCATAAGACATCTCTCGACGGCCCGACTTTGATGAATGAATAATGAAAGCAATGAACTAGTGAAAAAAACCGAGCACCAAACGCTAATTTCACTGCTCGTGAAAACCTTACGTTGTTAGCCATAATAGCAAAATATAAGCATAAAATAAAACAGCTATCATTTATAAGATTTATAATACAGGTGCATTATTCAAATAAATTATACATTGAATTCGCAGTGATGCTCACATATATGTTGGATACAATCGAAATCTTTTGAAAACACTCATGGGATCCATTTCCTCCAAATGGTTAGATCTCTGATAAACCCTCCTAGGAAAATCATAATCAATCATGTCTAGTATTTCCAGATTATCATAGAAATAATCCATCGTAATAATAAAATCAGATTAATAACCTACTTGTAAACAAATGGAAACCTAACCTAATATATAGTTTACCTTAACAAAATGAACTTTAAGCCGGCAAAAATCACGGCTTTGTTAGGAACGCTTTAAGAATGGCTTATACATTGGTGCAATGAAAATACACCACTTAACAAACACTTAACGTTAAGGGTAGCTTTAAAATGTTGGTGCAAATGGGCATCAGTATTTGCCATTGAAATAATCACCCGAATGTAAATAATTGAATATATACATACGGATTTAGCACATATAGCTAAATTTCGGAATTATACGGCTATGTAAAGAAACGGGACAGGGCGCAAAATGTAGTAAATTTAAATACCTTTCGATTATCTAAGAATGATTTTTGCCGTAGAAGTAGCCGTTGTCGACTTAGTACCAGAGGAAAAGCATTTTGTAGATAAAGGAATTGTCTATTGATCTTAATTGAAGCATTTTTTGTCTACAAGCCGCAATCATAGAGTAATTTGGGCGTAAAGAGCAAAAAGATGGCAGTTGTTCGAAAAGTGAAAAAATTTAGCATTTTTAAAAAACTCTATCTTCGGTTCTATTAAATGGTGCAGAATTTTAGCACCCACATTTTCGTATTTCACATCCAAGTTCGAAAAACTAAAAGTTTTAGAGCTATTTTGGGATAACTCCAAGATGGGCTATTTTTTTTAGCGTTTTTTCAATATAGTGCGGCGTTTGGGGCTCGTTTTCGTTCACTAACCCAATACTGGAGTATCACCCAATGGGACTACTACCAATGCATCAGGCATGTGTTAGTACATAAACAATGAAAGTGAGGGCTTTTTCATTTGGCCGAGACCGAAATATATAGCTAGAAAACATTAAAAAATTGAAAAAAATCAATTTTAACTTTGATGCTTCATATTTTGCGAAATAGAATAGCTATGGCAATAATATTTTTATTTATTATGAGTTTTTGTTATGAACGAATATGTTCAAAAGTGAATACTTTGCTAGAGTACTCTAGCAAAGTACAGGTCGTAGGTTCAAATCCTACTCGAGGTAAACTTTTTATTTATGTATTTAATAAAATTAATAATAATTAATATTTTTACTTGTTGATACCCAAACAAATTCTCTTGTATGCCCTATTTGAAGTTTTAGATAATTTTGGAAAGATATTATAAAAAAACACAATTTTATCGAAAATTAAATATGTTTCTTTTTTTTCAGTTTCAGTCACCTTGCCATAACTTACTTGTCTAAACACATTTCTTAATTATTTTTTGCATCAAAAACTGGAGAATTTTATGTACTTTACTTTGCTCGATTAATACAAGGTCCATTTTCAAAAATAAAATCGCTAGAGCCTTTTAAACACAGCAATACAGGCCGCGGCGATGACCGACGAGCGCGCAGTTTTACTTGTTGGTGCGCCCGCAACCACCTCTGAGACCAATTTAGTTGTAACAACACATCGGTCTTGATTGGTTCGGTCTGGATTTGTGATGTTTCGACTCGTTTTCTCAGTGTTTTTATACATTTTTTCATATGTGTATAGTCCCTATAGTAAATACAGAAGTAATATTTTTTTTAATTCTGCCTTATAACATTTTATAGTGCAATAATTAATGTTAAAGGAGATATTTGCATATTTTGTGATGCAACATTATTAAGGCGTATGGATGTTATCAAAAAACCTACTTTAAATCAATATTTTCCGCGACAGAAGTAAGGAAATACGATATTTCCATAAATATTTTATCACAACAAGCTGAAATAAATAAGACATCGAAATAATTTTTGCAGCCAGACTAATATTGAGAAAGTAGTTAATTCTAAGTAAAATATTGTGGAAAATGTACCAAGCACCAGTACTGGAATCGTTAGGGGTGTCGAAAAATTCAATATTAAAACTGACTACTTCATTTGTGAAAAACGCGGAACTGTGAAAAAGAAGGGCCTAGTTTCGATTAGTACAGGAACTGGAACCAGTACACGAGAAAAAATATTGAAAGTCGCAATAATAAGAAATGATACTGGGACGAATGAACTTCTACACAGACATATTTGCTGCAGATGCAAATCCTGCTACGCACAATATATCAGTGAAAAAAACGTAACCAGCTTTACAAGAAAACCTAATATTTTGCCTGAAGGTGCCGATCTTAAAGAACCCGCTTTTGAAATGCTTTCCACAAAAATAAAAAATAAAATGTTAGATGAAAAAAAATGTATAATGCTAAAAGATCTATGCGATCAACTGAAAGATATATTAGAAAGCATGGGTTTTGATTTGGACATTACAAACAATACCGGTAATATGAAAAAAAATTGAGAAAAAATTTAGTGATTCATTATCCTTTCTGAGTTATTCAGGAAAACCTACACTTATACTCTCGAAAGAAAATATTATATATGGATCTATGGTAAAAGAAAACTCTAGTGTTGAGGAAGAACTTCAATGTGTCGACAATCAAAATGTAATTTGTAGGTGGCAGACCGCGAAAATTTTATTATTGTAATAAACGTTTGTCAAATCGCCATTGTTACCACGATAGAAAAGATAATTAGTGGATTTTTAATATCTTGATAATACGTCGTAATTTGCTAATGTTTTCAAAATACTTTATGTAAGCAATGTGAGATTGTTTGTAACTAATATCTGTCTAGCGTTGTAAAACACATGTTGGGGGGTGGGTGGCAAGTGCACGCTTAAAAATGCTTTACTGAAGGGGCGTAACGAATCATTAAAATGTCTTATGCGCGCGCTTTGTGGAAAAATATCATTGATCTAATGATTAATTGTGGCGGTACAGACCGCGATCAAAAGATATCTTTGTTACTTGGAAACTCGAGAGAGAAATGTAGGGTTTGTTACGAACGAATGCATATTTTTAAAATTAAGATGTCGGGCAATAATTAATATGAAACTGTTCCAACCGAAATTAATGTTTCCTTTTGAAAAACGGGGGTGGTTTGTCGGGAGTAGATATAGTTAGTTTTAAAATCGAAGGGGGGCAGTTACAGTTAGAGTGTCAATCGGGCCAGATCGATTTTTGGGTTAATTAAATACCTTCATTCTAAACAGTTTGTCTTTAAAAATATTTCGTGCGTGTACATTTATCTTTTGAATTAACCAACACTAATTTGTCTTTTCTTTCGAGTGTAGTTGTAATGGGTGTTTCAACTGTTAATCCATAAATAACAGTCACCCTTTTTGAAGTTAAACCGCGTATGTTAACGATTTGTGTCTGTAATCAATTAAGGGAATATTTATTCTAGTGTAAGTATGTATTTTTATATAACTGAAAGCTGGCAGCAAATCATTACCTGCCTAGATAACATTAAATACCAAACAAATACCAAAGGTATCTTATTGGTACGGAAATCTGCTAAAACAAAAAGACAGTACAGGGCCCTCTCCCTCTGGTATGTGTGCGGATTAGCATTGTTGGTTGTTGGTTATATTTATAATTGTGTATAGGTGGCTGGTGAATGGGTATAGGATATCGCTGGTTACTAATTGTAAAAGGCAATTCCCAGTAGGTAGATTTAAGTACGTTGTGCTTTAGTGGTCACTAAACGATTGGGTATGTGCAAATTCCTTGTCAATTTTCTTTTGTCCTTGCCTTTATCTTATTATCGCATGTGCAATTTTACTGTTGTTGTATTTTATATATACCGTAATTTGCTTTATTGTTTCATGTGCTTATTTACTTAAAGGTCGGCATGATTGGTTTTGAAAGGGTCACATGTTTGGTGTTACGATTTTTATTATGATTTTTATTTTGATTCTTTACGACCTAACTGTGCGTGTGACTACATGTGTTTTTTTTATTAGTGTGTGTCTGTGTAACTAAACTGCTTTTTATTAATTTTCTCTTAATGTTATAATTTTTTACGCACTTTAACTTTGGGCATGGAGCTTCTTACGATGAAATAAGATAATTTTTAACCTCCCTATCATCCACACAAATTGATAACATGGAAAATAACATATTCATTCCTCAGGGTATTGTTTCAATAAACAATGATCCGAATAATTTTATTCACGCAAGCATTGACAATTTTGATATGAATGAAGAGAGTATTGATGGTAAACTAACAAATCATGCCATGGCTATGGTTCTTTTAAAAAAAGTACCACGATCCAACGTCGCACAAATCCTTCACTTAATGAGGTTGAAAACTCCGGACTAAAACAACAAATATATCTTTACAATAAGACCTCGGCGGTGATGAACACTGCATCGCTCAGTGCTTAGATTTAGAAAAAGAATTATCCATGAATACAGATACTATTTTGAGAATCTTAAGATACAAAACAAAATTGGATTCATTCATTTAATGGCACAAATTCAATGAACATATTTCAGAAAATAAGTTAGCAGTGTGAAATACTTTTTACTGCCCATTTATTAACGCTCCACCTTCTTCCTACGACACAATACATACTGCACTTACAAAATTAAAACAAATCACAGAACAGTTGGGGCAAAATCAAATAATTGTTACTGCTGACGTAGCTATCTATAGTAAACTCAGGAAGTTCTTTGGAATAAGCCATCAGCATCAACAAATAAAGTAACTATGCAGTTAGGTGGAATGCATTTAACAATGGCGTTCATTGCAAGCATTGGAAACATATTCGGAGATGGTGGTCTTGTAAATATTTTAGTGGAATCAGGTGTATACGCAGAAAACTCTTGTAGACAAATGTTAAAGGGCAAATATTTATATTGAGCTATACGTGGAATAACTCTCGTATTTGACACACTTAGCCGGTTTTTTTTAAATCAATGGAATTTTGGATATAAGAAAATCAAGAAATATGCTTGTTTAGTGAAACAATGAAACAACATATCCATCATTTAGAGAGCTTTTGTAGAGGTTCACATTCTTTGAAAGAATATAAGAGCAGCTTAAAACAAATTTTTACCAACTCTAATGAATTCAAAAAGTCTATGTCGCAGTTTATTGACCATGGTTGCAAATCTTGCCCCACATTCAAATATTGGTCCTTATTTCTTCAGTCAGCTGATTTTGAACTACACCTCACTGCTGTAAAAAAAATTTCTCAAAGCAGGTGGACGAAACAATTACTCTAAATTTACCCCAACATACCTAACGCACATGTCAAATTTAAAATGTCAGTAAGGTAAGTGTCCCCAATTCAGACAGTGACCATAATTCAGACATGTGATATTCAAAATAAGGAAAATAAGAAAACTGTAACGGATAGAACAGCAATGAAGTTTCTTGAAGGATGAATATTATAGCAGAAATCTATTCTTACATGTTTCTTTATTATCGACATAAACGGATATAACGTGCTAACCTCAAAACTGTATGCTGTAAATGACTAGTGCTCATGTTGCAAAGTCTGACGTTTTTCTTGTAAGGTAAGATCAAATTTCGTAACTTTCAGTAAGCTGTAAAATTGCCAATAATGCCTATATTTCCATGTTGCTTTTACCAATGTGTTTACGAAACCTTAAATTTGACATAATACATTTTCTGTGGTTAAAATTGGTACAAAGTGATAACTTTCAAGTGTCTGATGTAGGTGCAGTCCATAACCATTGTACTGTAAATCAGACTTGACTTGTCGGATTTATGTGCAAAGCGATTTTTATGAAAGTACATTGCTTTCTCGGTTTCTTGCTCAATAGATGTGATGGCTTCTCTTTTCATTAATAACTTCGTTATAATCTACATTCAGTAATAAATCTGACAGGGATGTCGAATTAAGGTGCATTATGTGTCTTAGGTGGTACTAATTAGCATGTTGAATAATACATAAAGTCTAAAATTAGCGCTCAAAGCCAAAAACCATGGCACTCCTTGTGCGACTGCAGCAAAAATGTTCCACGTACAACACTGATTGAAAAATAAAAGGTATATATCCAGAAGAATGTAAAAACGGAATATCCACAATATTAACATCTCAAAATGAGGAGATATTGGCTCAGTGGATAATATCCATGGACAAAATGGGATTCCCTGTGACTAAGTCAGTTAGTGGATAGTGTCGCTTTATTAGTAAAAAATTTAAAACGGCCCAACAATTTTCTTGACGGAAAGCCTGGGCGTCATTGGTACGAGGGCTTTTTGAAAAGACACCCAACAATAAGTCAGCGAATGACTCAAAATCTCACTTCCGCAAGGGCTACCGTGACTGAACGCAGCATCAGAAACTGGTTCAAAGAAATATTGGACTATTTTGAAGAAACTGGGATTTCGATCGATAACTCTCTCGAAGAATATTCAATGCGGACGAGTCAGCATTTCTTCTTGCACCAAAGGGCAACAACGTTCTTGTGAGTAAGACAGTCTACAACCGCGCAGATGATGAAAATGACTGTTTACAGTCTTGATATGTGGACAGTTTTTTAATCTGAGTTCTATTGATTAGATAAATATTACAATTCGTATTTTCTTTACAGGAAATGCATCAGGTGACGTAACTCCCCCAATGGTTATGTACCCTTACGAGTGAATACCAAAACATGTCATACACCAAATTCCTTCAGGATGGGGATTTGGAAAATCAGAAAGTGGTTGGATGACCTCTCAAACATTTTTTGAATACGTCACCAATATTTTCTACCCGTGGCTTCTGAAACAAAACATACTGTTTCTTGTTTTATTGTATCTGGATGGCCACAAATCTCATGTAACTGCGCCCCTTACTGATTTTTGCAGCCTTTTTAGCCTTTTACCCAATTCCACACATATTCTCCAACCGCTTGATGTGGAACTTTTCAGATCCCTAAGAAATAGTTGGAAGAAAAGTATCCAGCAGTGGAGAAGTGAAAATGGACGTATAGCTTTCAAACGGGATAACTTTGCACCAGTCCTTAAAATTACGTTGGAGCAAATAAACGATATCAAAAAATTTTTTCAAAACGCCTTTAGAGCTTGCGGATTATACCCTACAATCCCAACAATATCGACTACAGTAAGGTATTACAATCAAAAACAAACCTGGAAAATGATGTAAATGCAGAGAATCCTCAGATAATAAAACATTTAAGATTTTTGGAAAAGCATATAGAAAATGATAAGGTTAAGGGGGTTCACGGGGCAAAAAATGAAAAAATATTCGAATTTGAGATTTTGCATTTTTATCATCTGGAATTCTTGTGCTTTAATTTAATTTAAGTTTTGTTAAATTCTGGCCAGTACTTTTCAAGAAATTAATATTTGAGCAAACGCTTACACTACACAAATGAGCCCACTATTATACAGTGTAAACGCATAATATTGATTTTATTATAGTATACATACATTATACAGTGCTCATTTATCTTTGTAATTTTTATTTATGTGTTGGCTACACTGCTACTCTGTCAGCTGACAATTAGGTAAACATTAGCTTGTGTTATTTTGACTTTAGACTGTAGTTTGGTGTTTTCAGGTTAGAACTTAGAAATACGTTTAGTCAGTGTTTTTCTTGTGAAAATGCCTAGATATTCTTCAAAAGTTTTTAGAAAACGAAAACCCGTTTTTAGTGGCGTTAGAAAACTCAAAAAGAAAACTAAGCCCTAATTTAGGTAAATATGAGATTTATAGGACTGATGATGAAAATTCTTGTTATGATGTTGTATCCATGGAGACTTTGCAAAGTTTGATTTCAAGTATTTCTGTTTGCTCAAAGTGTCATGGTCCACTTTGTGTTTCCCAAGTAATAGGCAAGGCATGAGTGTAAATATCAATCTGAAGTGTTCGTCTTGTAGTTTTTCATTGTCAAAAAGTAACAGCAAGAAAGTAGGCCTAACTAATATGACAGATTAGAATGTACGATGTGCATATGCCTTTCGCTGTATTGGAAAGGGACAAGAAGCGGCAAAGAATTTTTCTCTCTAATGAATATGCCGGGCCCCTCTGAATTCAGGGGCTACAACTACATTTTACTGCAGGCTGTGCAGGCTGATTGTTTTCAATCGATGAGTTATGCTGTAGAAGAATCTGTAGGCTTGCAAGAAAATGAAAACCGTGACATTACTGCAATTTTCGATGGTCCGTGGCAACGCAGAGGTCATTTATCTCTCAATGCCATAGTAACTGCGATAAGTGCACTAACTGGTAAAGTGCTTGATGTTAAAATTATGTCGAAATTTTGTAGATGTAAAAATAGATTGGAAAACAAACATGAATCAAATTGTATTGCAAACTTTTCTGGTGTAAGTGGTGGCATGGGAGTCAAGCACAACATAAGATATAAGTACTTTCTTGGTGACGGTGACAGTGCAGCATACCCTTCCGTTGTTGCTGCTGAGCCATATGGACCTGATTTTTCAATAGAGAAACTCGAATGTGTGGGCCACGTGCAAAAACGCATAGGCTCACGCCTTCGAAAGTTGAAATCTCAAGCTGGGAAAAAGAAACTAGAAGATGGGAAACATTTGGAGGTCGTGGCCGGCTTACAAATGAAGCAATTAATGAAATTCAAACCTATTATGGCTTTGTCATCAGAAGAAACACTTCAAATTTAGATAATATGAAAAAAGCTGTTTGGGCCGAACATTTTCATCTGGCTTCTACAAATGAATCTATAGCCCATGAGTTATGACCTCCTGGACCAGACACGTGGTGCAAGTATCGCAAAGCGATGGAAAAGGAAGAGCCATATGACCACTCTATTCATACTCATTTCCCTAGAATAGTGATGGAGGAAATAAAGCCCATATTTAGAGACTTATCTCAACCAGAATTACTCAGCAGATGCTTACACGGTGGAACCCAAAATGCTAGTGAGTCTCTCAATAGTTTGATTTGGGCGCGCATCCCGCAAGCAACCTTTGTCCACAAAAATACCTTGGAACTTGGCGTGTATGAGGCAATCTGTACCTATAATGAGGGAAATATAGTCAGATGTAAAACCCTAGAAAAGTTAGGTATTGTTCCTGGAGCTTACTGCATCAAGAGAATGAAGTTTGTCGACGCTCTACGAGTGAAAAAGGCAGAAAAGGCATTGGAAGCAATTGAAAAAAAGTGCAAAAGCAAACAGCATCTAAAAGAAGGCTGGAAGATACGTATGAAGAAGCAGAGGATCCAGACAACTCTAAGTATGGAGCTGGAATGCATTAAAGTAAAAATTTTCAAAAAATATTGCATTTTTAATGTTTTTTTAACTTTCGGCTGATTTTTCCGCAAACGAATATTTTTAGCATTTAAGGAACATTTTCTCAGGAAGGGTAAGAGATAATGAGATGATTTTTTTTTGTTTACTTTGTCTAGTCTTGCTGTACATTTTAAACAGAGTGTTTTTCAAAATTCCTAGTACATTTTTTAGAAACTTGATTTATATATAAAGTTTTTAATTCAAAAATATGACTTTTTTAAAAAAAAATATAAAATTCTGGTTTGTGATTGTACTTAAAAACGCTCTGTTCAAAATATGTAAAAAAGTGTAAACTTTCAGTGAAAAAAAAATTCAAAGCTCTACCACTTTTACTTTTTATTTAAATGTACCTTAAAGTGGGGCAAATTAACATGTAGAAGATAGGACCCCGCGACCCCCCTTAATAAATTCTATGAGCTTAAAGGAGCGCAGTGGCAGGGAAACAGTAAAGATAAAACATTATACAGTGTTTGGTTGGAAATATTCAGAAAATCCGGATTAAAATTTCCTCAACGGGAGGAACATAATATGGAGGTCATTACTGAAAACACTAGAGTTACAATCGAGTCTGAAGATGGATTAATACTGGAAGAGACATGGATAAATGATCTGGAATTAGGTTAGAACGATGGACTAGCTGAAAATGTGGAAAAGACCATTGAAGATTCAAGCCACAAAGTATAATACTTCATTTGAATGGAAATAAAGAAAACGTCAAAAGTAATAACGAAAATGAATTTGATCTTCTATTGCACAATAGCGAACTAATGCTAACATGCAGTAGCATGCATCCTATAAAAGTGGATTCAAAAAAACACATAATTGTGACAAGATAAAAACACAAAACGTCATTGAAGTTACACCAGTAAAGGTATATGAGAAAGTAAAAGTAATGGAAGATTGTGAAGAATGTGAGCAGATTCACGAAAATAAGGAGCGTATTGAATCAGCTATATCTGGAACGCTACCATCAAAAGAAAATTTGAAAAGAACAAGTAAGACTCAATTCTCAGTGAATGACTTATTCAATATGAAGAAGAATACTTTCCAGGAATAACTAGGGATATTAAAACTGATCGTGCCTTTGTTAGCACAATGCAGATGAGTGGTATGAACAAATGGAAATGGCCTCATGAGGTTGATGCAATTTGGTACTCCTTTGACGAAATAATTGAGAAAATTAAAGCACCTGAAGAAGCAAACAAAAGGGGATTTTTTGTAGTTAAAGAAATCGAGAAATACCAAGTTTGTTTTATAGTGATTTCTGAATGTTCTTCTTATTGTCAAATTTTTTACTTTTGCAAATTAAACAATTTCAGTTTTTATGGTTTTTTCTCTATCCCTAATGAATTTCAAAATTTTTATCTTTGATAACAAAAGGGATCAAAACATTTAACAAATTGAAGCATTCTTCACAGAGACTGCGATATGTACAGTATGTGACGGAATTATGTTCCAGTGACTGTCAAAATTATATACATGTAAATAAAATCGGTATCTGATTTAGGTGCTTTTACAAATGATTTTATAAAAAATATTTCTCGGTTATTTTTAACATTTTAAACAATATAAATGACAAAATCAGTACCAAACAGTGTAGTCTATCAAGAAAGATTCCCCCACCATTTTATTTGTTGCATTGAGAATAGAGGACATAAACTGACAAATTTGTCCTTAACATATCTGAATTAGGGACACTTACGTTACCCAGAGATGTATAATTATTTAAAAAATGGTAATTTTGTTGTAAAACGGACGGATTTAAAGAAATTCAAGACGGTTGCATCAGAAATGGCGTTAGAACAAACCATCAACAGGGAATGGTGTAGTATGATTTACCAAATGTGAGAAAACTTTGAGTAGGTGGCTTATAACAAGGCATTTGATGGACGAGTATGTGAGCAAAATAGAAAATGTCATGGAATATTCAAACAAAACCAAGGATTTTTATGGATTATCAGAGAAAATTCGAGAAGAGCAGGATATAAAAAAGATGATTACCTTAATCGAATCCACTATGATCAATCCATTTGACCCATTTAATTTTGTCAATTACCTAATTCACATATCTACAGGAAGAATTGCATCAGAACCAGTAAGACTTTCTTCTCTCGTATTTTAAAGAAAAAGCTGCTTCCAGTAACAATCGTCTTGTACAAGAAAAACTTACAAGCTGTAGTAACATCAGTTTTGGAAACCCGTTTCTAAGGATCAAGCTAAATCAATCAGTTTTGATAACATTGGTTATAAAAAAAAGTGATAAATAAAGATAAATCAATCCTGAATTTATGATTCGACGGATTATTAGTGCGGTACAATACAAAGATATGAATTTCGCCGATATTTTGAGCTTTGAGTTAACCCCAATTTCGATTTCTATTTTCCATGAGGATGGAACAATGAAAATAAAATGTTAAGTCTGAGTTAGCCAATAAGTTATCTGTATTAACTTCCTGAAGAAATAGGGGAATATTTCATTGACGGAATGGTACTACTTCAAGAAATGAATGAAAAAAGCTTGAAAATATTTGATAATCTTGCAAATTTAATTTTTAATAGGCTTCTGAATATATTTCAAAGAAATTCAGAGTGTAGTAGAGTGTCCATAATTTTTGACGTAAAAGATTCTGAAAGGCAAAGAAGAGGTGAAAATAAAATTGGAACCTATTCTATAACTGGTTCCAGAAACGTTCCAAATTACAGAAATTTTCTAAAGTCTGCTATAAGCAAAACATCGTTGATTCGGTTTTTAACTGAAAATTTGTCCAATTTTTCTAAAAATTTGCCGGATGGAAAAGAATTAATCATTGCTGGGGGACTTCAAGATGGAGAATCCTCTATAAAAGTAAGTGGTAATTTTTATCCTAACGAATTTACATGTTCATACTGTAATAATTTTCAGATAACAAACACAACAATCACCAAAGCTGACTTGCTTCAATGTAACCACGAAGAAGCGGATACACGAATTATTTTTCATATGACAAATGACAAGGCAACTAATAAAATAGTTGTAAAATCTGATGATACTGATATTACTTCTCTATTATTATGGGAATGATAGAAAATTAGACTCATGCGAAATATTTATGGAAAAAGGTCACGCTACTATATCATCAAATAGAAAAACATTTATCCCACTTCATTTAATAGCAAAAGTTTTGGGTAAATCTATTTGTGACGGCTTGCCAGCTTTTCATGCTTTGACTGGTAGTGATAGTACCAATGCTCTCTTCAAAATAGGGATAAAATCGGCATGGCATTAGAAGGAAGCTAGTTGCATACCTTTACCGCAGAGTATGAAAATCTTAACAAAACTAGACAAATTCTTACCAAAGATACAAAGAAATCTGCTAAAGAACTTCCTCCAACAGAAGATTCCTTTAAATTGCACGCACAATGGTAATACGAACAAATTTATACCTACTGTATTAAAACAGTAATGTATTCAAGTTGGATTTTCTATTTTTAGATGTTATTGTCACGTGGTCTTGTGGAAATCCAGTCATATTGGAATGAGGGAAAAACTGGATCCCAAGATTATGGCTGGGCAAAAGAAGATGAACTTTTAATACCAAAATTTTCCACGAAGCCTGCAATTCCTGATGAAATCAGAAAATTGATTAACTTGTTCTGCAATGATAGGAACTGTAATAGAACGTAATGTGTTTGTAAAACTGAGAGCATGTTTTGTTCACTTGAGTGCAAGTGTTCAATGAAATGTGGTAACAGTATAAATTTAGGAAAGGAGGAAGAACAAGATATTATACCATTGGAATAGCTCCTTATGTTTTTAAGTTTCATCGTATTACGTAATTGTGGCCGGCACATTTTTTCTAAATACCTCCATTGGCTAACATAATATACACCGTGTCCAAGATAAGGATGCCCACTATGGGGATCTCGGAAACGGTAAGAGATGGAAGGTCGGTTATTTGAAAAAATTGAATTCTTTTCTGACCTTATTTGAAGATCTATCAAGAAAAGAAGAGAACATTTTCATTGCCACTTTTCTAGCTCTACTTAATGCTGTTATTCAATTTTTGATACAACGTTTCGTTTGTGTTATTAACTTTATTTTTTTAAATACACAGAAAAATTATTTTTGCCATATTTAACTTCTCTCCTTGATTCTGAATTCAACGATATATCATACTTACATTTTTGATACGTTTCGGATGAGAACATTCATATTCAATGTAAAACGTCGAAAACATACAGTTAAAACTAATACTAGAAACATTAGAAAACTGTAAAATTATTATAAAATAATGTTTTCTCATTTTCTAATGCCTGTTGCGAATAAAATAATTCACAAGTATGTATTTAGTGAAAATACTATTAATTAAACAGTTAAAATACATCTTCCGTCGTACTGATGCATTTGATAAAAATAAGTTGGCTTTGCATTTTGTTTACCTACCTGTCATAATTGATTGTTGTCCGTATTACGTTTGTTTGGTGGTCTTTGAGTTAATTACATTTTGTGTTTACCTAAAAACAATACGGTAGGAGTACATTTTTCAAATAATGAAAAATTCGATATACTGGCGTGTTACATTTTGTGTCAACGTAATTGTTCTGAAGCCGAAATAATGTATTTAAACAAATATCCAGAAAGGCGTCAACCTCACAAAAGAACTTTTCGCACATTAGCAGTTAATCTAAAAGAATATGGTGCATTCAAAAAACCTGTAAAATCTCGCAAAAAACCTTGCAAAGAAGAAAAAGCCAAAACTGTTTTATTAGCTGTAACGGAAAATCCAGAGGTTTCTACTAGGAAAATTGAAGAGGCAACTGGCATAGCCCATTCCACAGCTCATTATATTCTAAAGAAGGAGAAAGTACATCCATATAAATTTAGAATTTGCCAAGGACTTCGACCAGGTGACCCAGAAAGACGTAGAATATTTTGCGAATGGTATACACGTCAATCTCAAAACAATGAATATTTTCCGAATAAAATAATATGGTCCGATGAAAGTATGGTTAATAATAATGGAATTTTTAATTGTAGAAATGCTCATTATTGGGCAAGAGATCCACATCTGTACAAAACGGCCAAACACCAACACCGTTTCGGATTTAATATGTGGGCTGCTATATTCCGTACTCGAATTATAGGTCCTTTCATTTACCACGAGTCCTTAAATTCTGAACGTTACCAAATTTTACTCCAAAATGAATTAGAGATAGCTTTGAATGATTTGCCTTTCCAAGAAGTTGAAGGTTGTTGGTTTATGCAAGACGGTGCACCATCACATAATTCCAGAGTTGCCAAAGAATACCTGTAAGTTAGATTTCCAGAAAGATGTATTGGCACTCATGCAAATGTACTGTGGCCAGCCCGTTCTCCAGATATAACACCTTTGGATTTTTTTCTTTGGGGATACATTAAAAATTACATTTATGGAAACGATATTGAAAACGAAGACATTTTACAAAGATTAGTTCTCGAAGCGTTTGCTAGTATTACACCCCAAATGCTGAAGAATGTTTTAGATGCTATAGTTAGAATATGCTATTTATGTTTAGAGAATAATGGGAATCTTTTTGAACATCTTTTGAGTTTATTAATCTTTAAAATAAATTTGGTTTTTATTTGCCTATCATTTACTAAACATAATTTTATAATAATTTTACGGTTTTCTAATGTTTCTAGTGTTAGTTTTAACTGTACGTTTTCGATGTTTTACATTGAATATGAATTTTCTCATCCGAAACGCAACAAAAATATAAAGTGTGATATATTGTTGAATTCAGAATCAAGGAGAGAATTTAAATATGGCAAAAAGAATTTTTTCGTGTATTTAAAAAAATAAAGTTGATGATGGTTGCTAACAAACGAAACATTGTATCAAAAATTGAATAACAGCATTAAGTAGATCTAGGAAAGTGGCAATGAAAATGTGCTCTTCTTTTCTGGATAGTTCTTCAAATAAGGTCAGAAAAAAATAAAAACGAAAATCAGAAAATTCAATTCTTTTCAAATATCTCAAAAACTAAGAGATATTAGAGTTCTACAAAGACCATAAATACATCCTCTCAAATGCGTAACTTTTGTTCCATTTAACCGATCTTCCATCTCTTACCGTTTCCAAGATCCCATTGTGGGTATCTTTATCTTGGACACGGTGTATACAAGCCTCCTCTGCTTTATTTTGTTAAATAGTAGTAGTACAATTCAAAAAAATAAATACATTGTGGGGCGCGGCGGCAAGTAAAACCGTGCGCGCCTCGGTCACCGTCGCGGCCTGTATTGCTGCGTTTAAAAGGCTCTAGCCATTTTATTCTTGAAAATAGACCTTGTACTAATTGAGCAAAAGTAAAGTATATAAAATTCTTCAGTTTTTGATGCAAAAAAGTAATTAAGAAACGTGTTCAGAAAAGTAAGTTATGACAAGGTGAACGAAACTGAAAAAAAAGGAACATATTTATTTTTCGATTGTGCTTTTTTGTAATATCTTTCAAAAATTATCTAAAACTTTAAATAGGGCATAAAAGAGAATTTGTTTGGCTATAAACAAGTAAAAATATCATTGCCCTCACTTTCACTGCTTATGTACAGGGTGTCCCAACGATAGAGTAAAGTAAGTTTATGCTTAACTAGAATTATTTGTGTAAATATTGTATAGTAAAGTATATAAAATTCTTCAGTTTTTGATGCAAAAAAGTAATTAAGAAACGTGTTCAGAAAAGTAAGTTATGACAAGGTGAACGAAACTGAAAAAAAAGAAACATTTATTTTTCGATTGTGCTTTTTTGTAATATCTTTCAAAAATTATCTAAAACTTTAAATAGGGCATAAAAGAGAATTTGTTTGGCTATAAACAAGTAAAAATATCATTGCCCTCACTTTCACTGCTTATGTACAGGGTGCTAACGATAGAGTAAAGTAAGTTTATGTTAACTAGAATTATTTGTGTAAATATTGTATGGACCATGGGGTAGAGGTAAGTGTGCATTTTTAAAATATTGGAAGTTATACAGGGTGCCAGAAAAGCAGGACGTGAAAAGTATGATTTTTTAAATAGAACACCCCGTATTTGATTTTAGTTTTAATTCTACGTGTCCATACAAACATATTTTGTCATACAAAAGATTGGCTGAAAGTTTTAGTTCTTGAGATATTCGCGTTTAAAGATTATTATGGTCATTTTCGTGGGTTGAGGAATGGGCAATTGTTCCGTTATTTCACAATAAAAAATTGATATTTCGTGTGAAAAATGAGTGATATTATACTAACGTTTAGACCGAGTAGTATTTCTAATTTTCTCAACAGGGTGTTTGTTATAACCATTCAAATTTGAAATTCTCAAATTAAAAAATCAGTTTTTTAATTGCACACCCTATATATTTTATTTCATTTTATTCGGGATTAAAAATCTATCATTTTTGTTAAATATATCCTATATCTATTTTTGATAGTTTTCGAGAATTTAGATTTTTCACACTAGCTACTTTATTTTCGATAACATTGCATTGCATGGATCTTGGTAGCCATGGAAAATAATAATTGCGTTACTAATATTCTCGCTTAGGTGGTTTGTTTTATTTCGTCGCAATTGTTTTCCATGGCTACCACGATCCACAATAATGTTATAGTATCGTATGTAACGCTAGTGAGAAAATCGAAATTCTAAAACTATCAAAGATAGATATAGGATATATTTGACAAAAATAATAGATTTTTAATCCCGAATAAAATGAAATAAAATATATGTGCAATTAAAAAATGATTTTTTAATTTGAGAATTTTCAAATTTGAATGGTTATAACAAACACCTGTTGAGAAAACTAGAAATACTACTCGGTCTAAACGTTAGTATAATATCACCATTTTTCACACGAAATATCAATTTTTTATTGTGAAATAACGGAACATTGCCCATTCATCAACCCACGAAATGACCTAATAATCTTTAAACGCGAATATCTCAAGAACTAAAACTTTCAGCCAATCTTTGTATGACAAAATATGTTTGTATGGACACGTATTAAAACTAAAATCAAATACGGGTGTTCTATTTAAAAATCATATTTTCACGTCCTGCTTTTCTGGCACCCTGTATAACTTCCAATATTTTAAAAAATGCACACTTTACCTCTACCCCATGGTCCATAAATATTTAACAAATAATTTAGTTACATAATTACTTATTTATCTATCGTTGGGACACTTACAAACACATCTCTGATGAATTGGTAGTAGTCCCATTTGGTTATTCAAAGACTTCATGTTTGCCAGCAACAAAATGGTGGTCACATTAAACATTTATTATAATTTTAAGTGTTTGTATTTCAGTTAATATGTTTTTTAGTTTCTTATGTATTCATAGCTTGCTTTGACCGACTAATGTTACTCTTCCTCAGTGTTATCAACGAAAAAAATTGAACAAACTTAAATATCTCCGAAACTATTAGAGATAGGTATAGAACATAATTAACAGAAATGAAAGCCGACTAATAGACGAAGACAAAGCATTAAAAAAATATAGGATGTGCCATTTAAAAAAATGAAGATATAGCATTTTCAAATTTATGCTATTGAATTAATTTTTGTGATCACCGTGTATATTGAAATCCAATTTTGACAATAGATTAAAGTAAGCTCATGTATGAATAAATTCTATACCAAAGATTATTTTTTATCTTTAAAAATAACTGAGATATGCCTACTTGAATTACTACATAAAAATGTCGGTTTTTAGTTAACTTTGCAAATATCTCAAAAACTGTAAGATTTAGCTTGTAAGTAATTCTTATAAAAAAGATGTAAAATTATAAGGAGAATCGAAAAATAAAATAATATATAGGGTGTTCTATGTAAAAATCAAAAGTTCTATATTGTACCGCTTTATATTACACCCTGTAGAAACCAAACTATTTTTAGATTATGCAGCTTATAAAAATAGACAACTTTCATATTTAAACTTATCTTCTAAGTTTAATGGCTAAGGAGCTATCGACCAATACGCTATAATTTATATATATATATATATATATATATATATATATATATATATATATATATATATATACCTGATTCATCTATTCCCATTAATTTGGAATCAAGTAGGCCTCGAATTATGTTATTAGGTTGGCACTTGTACTAGTGAAATATGAATTTTTGACATTCAATTGTTACTGAAATTGTTGCTTACAAATGTTCTAAAAGTATTGATGACGCTAATCAACACTGCTGGCATTGAGTTCATTTTCATTATGGGCACGGATAGAAGTATAAACGTTGTTTTATAAAAAATGTATAACTTAAGATAATGAATATACCCTATGGCATTGCTATATCTACTACTTATATAATCTTACTCCTTTAATAAATAATATAAAATGTATATAGTCAAATGAACAAAACCCGATTATACAAACTGTTGCAAACAACAGTTTGTATCATCAACCTAAAAACAAATCCATTACCTCTAATTGATAATTATGCTTAATAATAGCATTCATTTCTTTATCAGTATATGTAAAAGGGCTATGTTTGTGAATCAAACTGTTACTCTTAACAATACTCGGTAAATTAACAGTAATCCTCTCCTCTTTCTTACTCATTCGCTCTCGTCTCAACAACTCCTTGTAATCTATTGTAACATCCTCTTTCGGAACTAAAATTAATTGGTAATTCTGATAAACACTAATGTTTAACTTACTCTTAAATTTAATATCACATTTATCGGGGTCTTTAGTTTTATCAGGTGCGTTATGTTTCCATACAATCTTAAACATATGTATATTTCCTCTATTTAAACACACAATATAATTTTCGCACAAACTTATTTTTAACGGTATAAAACTCATTTCAATATATAAAGGTGATTCTTCAAAATCGAGAAACCGTAATTTAGAAATATCATGTATCTTAATTTGAAATCCATACATTATTAGATTTTTACCAGCTTGTATTAGTAGATTACCCGATACCTAAAAAATTCATGTTTATAGCAGTGTACGAATAAGCACTAATCTACCTGACAACAAGCAATATTTGTAGGATTGTGCTTTACTGGTATTTCAATCATTTCTAAATTGCTCAGCTCCGATTGATTTGTGGTTGGAGTTACTCTACCAGCAATACGTGCACGCATCGGCTGTACCATACCACACTCCGATGAGTCTAAACTAGCACCACTATTTGTCATTTTCGATTGTTGTAATGTTGCGATACTATCCCAGTTAACATAAACTCTTACATAGTTTATTGGCCGATTTTGTCGACTCATTTTAGTTTCCAATGTGAGTACATAATTACCTATACATAAACCATTAATACTAAACTGATAGATATTGTAAACCGTACCATTTAAGCAGTGTAAAAGCTGCTTTACTTGGTCTACTGTCGGAAAAGTAAAAAGTAGATTGGACTCAAACTTTAAATCACGTACTTCGATACAATGACTATTTAATGCTAGTAAGAGACGATCAGGTGGTGCTACAGTACTAGCTGTTGGTTGTTCAACTACTTGAATGTGTTGGTTAACAAAATTGTGTACTGTAATTACACGCACCATTCTGAACCTCTGAAAGCAAAAATATCATGTTCACTATTGATTTTTACAGTAAAAAAGGTGTGACCTACATATAAAAAAATGTGTGTTGGTCTCTTATATTCTAAATGGTAACGTCCGGATATTTTTCACTACAATTATTGATTTTTTATTGTTAGAACTGTTGAGTGTTTGAGGTTAAGCTACATGTTTTTGGAATTATTGATTATATTTGTAAAAAATGTACATTATGGCTTAGTCTACGTATTATTTTAGAGTCTAAAGTTTTTATTATTACTAATGAATGCAGATATATTATTTTTTGTATATATTAAGAATAAGATCGAAATGACATCTTAGGTTTAGTTGAAGCGGCCGTCAATAGATGATCGCGAAACAATAAGTTCTGTGTACAGAGTGGACGAAAATTTAAGGCCTAGTTGCCAATTGAAAATTAAAAGAATTAAAATTGAACAGCATTGTAGATTAGAGATTTATATCGCACAATTAACAGTACAGAAAATAATACTTTGGCACACTTGTGCGTTTCACTTTCTCATTGTACCCATAACACGAAAGTAAATTATCTGGTGTAGAACACCACACGACCTTCCAATACACAAAATAGAAATTAGAAGAAATTATAGTATATTTTGTCACAAGGGCAGAAAATGACCTTTAGCAGCCTGCGGCTATTAGCTGCACGAGCGAGCGAAGCGAAGCGAGTCATAAGAGAAATCTACAATTCAACGTTAATTAAAAACACGAAATTAGTTTATCTTAATCTATTTGTTTACCTTTATCATAAGATATTCTGAATCATCTGCTTCCTTAAAAAACTTAATGCATTGTTCTTGAGTCAAAGTTTTGGACTTTTTGTGCAGGTAATTTACAGAATTCTGTTACAAAAATTCTCGAACTTTATGAAAATTATCAAAATTAATATTTTCCTTGACTTTAAAAGTGGTTTTCAACATTGAAAATTCAGACTATAGTGTACCTGCATTTACAATCTTTGATCTTTCCGATATATAAGCAAGTAATACATTTTCTGTTAGGTTTTTTGCTTTTTTACTCTTTTTCCAGTTGTGAAACAATTCATAGTACTTTTCGTACCGTTGTCTTGACTTTGTAGGTAACAAATTTAGAGAAACATTGCTAGCTTCTTCTTGCAAGTTTGGTGGAGTATTCGATAAAATATAAAAATCTAATTACATTTTAATCAAAATGAATTGTAGATCTTAAATTAAAATATTTAAAACTGTTTCTGTAAAGCTCAATATTGTTACTAAATATTTTATATTAATGTTTAGGTTTTTAAGTTTAATAAAGTTATTTCTATCAAATTCTTGGTTCACCGTGTAAAGATCTGTCCCTCTGTGATTTTGTCAAGAATACACATTTAAATTAAGCGCCCAAATATTTTTTCGGATTGTACCTTAAAAGCTACTATAGCGCCGGTATTCCCTCTCCAACTATCTTGTTTGCTGAGTAGAGCTGTACATGCTAACTTAAAAAAATCCAAACCCGCCCGCTTCTATTCTTCTTCTTCTTCTTTCTCTCTTCCCGCTTCTATAAGACATCAATAATAAGGTTTAACCATTTTAATTCATATTTAATTAAATTTTAGACTTACCTTGCGTTATATATTAAGAAACTTTATAAAGAAAAGTTGCGTAAAATTAAATTTTCTTTAAAAAATATGTTTACATTTTTTCTTATAAAATTAATTGTTATTCAGATATTGAAAAAATTTTAACTAACAATTAAATTTTGCCGCTAAATTACGCATCTCATCAAAAAATTGCATTCACAGGGAGTTCGGTCGCGATCAAAGTCGCCACGCTTACTGCTATTCACATGAATAATATGAGAAAGTTAATGGCAGCACCATAATTTCAAATTATTTGACTTTTATGATTTGACGAGTTTAAATAGTCAGGTAATCGTCTTTAAATTCACAATAAATACGAACTACACTATTTGTTAGGGCATGATTGTGATTTCTGAATAAAAAACTTGAAATATTAGTCGTAGGAAAAATGGTGTATGTTCATTAAGCTCGCACGACAGTGTCTATCTTGCATTTGCGGGACTCTCACACTCGGGATGGAGCCCTGGTGTGAAAATTCCCGCTTGTGCGATAACTACCACTTTTGTATATCGTTTAATTTTAATTTAGGTTATAAGTATTTATATAATTATTAGGTAGTGAAGCCTTGTGTGCAATTAACTCTAATTGAGAAAGGTTTGAATGCTATTTAGACCAAATTTCTTATAGTTAATATTAATTTGAACTAATTTCAAGTCTAATTTTCATTTATAATTCTTATTAAAAATAAATCAGACGATTTTGTAACTGAATATGAATCAAAGCAATCGACTTTATTTTTCACTATCGCCAAATCGACTTATTAGCTCATTTTACAACGTTTGGTTTAGTTTCGGGAAGATCGGCCATGATAGGTGTGTGTGTGTGTGTGTGTGTGTGTGTGTGTGTGTGTGTGTGTGTGTGTGTGTGTGTGTGTGTTGCGCGTGCGTGAGTGCGTGCGTGCGTGTGTGTTTGTTTGTGTGTTTGTGTGTGTGTGTGTGTGTGTGTGTGTGTGTGTGTGTGTGTGTGTGTGTGTGTGCGTGTGTGCGTTTGTGTGCGTGTGCATGTGTGCGTGTGTGAGCATATAGATTAATTATGTTCAATGCAATTTTTTGATACGACGCGTAATTTAGCGACAAAAAATTTCTAAGGTAGAATTTATGTGTTGGTTCAATTTTTTTCAATTTTTCAATCTGAATAATGATTAATTTGATAAGAAAATACGTAGACATATTTTTTAAAGAAAAGTTAATTTTACATAACTCTTCTTCATAAAGTAAAATATGATTGAAAATTAACTTTTCTTTAAAAAATATGTCTATGTATTTAAATTCTACCTTAGGAACTTTTTGTCGCTAAATTACGCGTTGTATCAAAAAATTGCATAGAACGTAATAGATATTTATGTATTAAGGGCATAATCAGAAGTATATGGCTCGAGGGAATGTTAAAAGCCCGACGCGAAGCGGAGGGCTTTATATTCCTGAGAGCCATAATCAATTATGCCCGTGGTACATACTAATGTTTTATTTTATTTTGCACCATGAAACTGGAACAAAATTTTAAAAAGATTCAGTATTTTCGGCAAGTTTTTAAATGCAAATGCAGTGAAATAAAGTCGACAGTAGGCTAATTTGTTGTTACTAAGATACTGTGATATTGCTATTATATATCATGTCATGTGTTTGCTGTCAATCATGCTGCTTAGCATCAATGACATTTCCGTGCTATAAAGACCACATTACACCCGTATTTGGAGGCGTATAAAGAACATTATGGTGGCAAAATAAAATAATTCATCTTTATGATTAAGTTTTACATAGTGATATATAGGTGTGCTGTAATATCGATATTTTTTTTAAGTTAGCATCTAGATGTCTATTAACCTCCATCTGACATGAAGTTTTAAACGTCTGTTTGACATAGATTACTGTTTTTGTTTTTACAATGTTGCCTATTTTCGTAATGTACTTATAATAAAAGAGGCTGCATAATTATCCTAGAAAATTGTTATTAAAGTTATTTCATTTCTTTTAATTTCCATTTAAATTAAAGGTTGGAAGGTCGTGTGTTGTTCCACACCAGATAGGTATTTGAATATCGTGCAATACTGCAAAATTCGGACAGATATTTTTAAATTTTTGCAAAATCAGTATTTTAAGTACATATTATTTAAAAGGTCAATTAGAATATTTGAGTAAGCCGACGTCTGGCACCAAAGGGGGTTGCCGCCGCCTCTTTGCCTTGGCCGCCGCCGTGTCTACAATTCTAGTTCAATGATAAAAACGTGTTCACACTAGGTGACTTTTATAACGTTGAAATTATGTTGGATACAGAGTACAGACAAATTAAAGTATTCAAATTATGTACTTGTATGTGTAGGTGTAACGATTTTTTCAAAATGATGCTTAATTAAGCACATTAGTCTGGGGAGGGAAAAAAATATGAAAAATTGGATTAAATTTGATTATTCAAACAGGAATCTGACGCACGTAGACGTATTTGTAAACTAGGCTATAGACGTACACGTTTTTTATTTTGTGGTATTAATAACATTCATTTCGATTCTTTATCTTTGTATAGTCTGTATAGAATAAAATTAAAGCTAAATTAGTCAGAAAATTTGATACCTAAATATAAACACAAAAATCGGTTCCATGTTCTTATCCGATAATATGGGAATATATCGTTTTAATCCAATAATTATGCAAACAAACAGCTTCGTGAATATTATAAGTTGCCTGTCCTTCAGGTTGTTTATTTTAGAAGATTACTTATTGGTACATTAACTTTGTTTAATTAACAATTTGGAATACATTTACTCTTTATGCATAATACTCTATATATAATTTGCCATATGGTTACTTTATTAATTTTCCTTTTTTTTTGTATGATCAGTCAGTTTAAAATGCATGCAAATCAATATGAAGCTTATAATTTTATACTGTTTATCGTCCCATAGGTATGGGACTTTCAGACAAGGATAGGAAAACCAAAAGAAGCTGTTATTGTAATAAGAGTGTCAGGACAAAGAGAGAAAAAATTATAATGCGGTATACCAAGGACTGTAATACAGTAAGTTAGTCTGTTAGGAAGAAGAAAGGTCAGATTATTGTTATACTAAAGCATTACCAACAGTACCTGAAAACTTGCCAAAGGTTTTAAAAATTCTTAAAATGCATTTTGGTACGTCCACATGGATAGTTCTTGCTTTATCGGAAAACGTAAAAAAACCTAGCTGCATAACACAAAGCCGTTTGGATTTACGCATTTCATTATCGAATACTTTTAATACTAAACCATATGATCATAACAATGAAAAAGTTTTATTCGATTTTGTTATTTTTTCAACCTTAAACTTTTCGAAAATTGAAAAGAAAAGCTCACTCCAATTTAGAAATACAATTATGGGGATTAAGCAACGGCGAATGAAAGATTTGCCTAATATACATTCCTTTGGAATACTCGCCATTTGGGACGAAGAATAATTAATTCTCTTAATAGTGAAAAACAGATTATTAAGTTCTAAAGTCTGCACTTAACTCATAATTTTCCAAATGCCCAAAAGTAAAAAAAAATAAAATTGAGAACTGAAGGGAATGTGACGTTATGTGCTTTGTGCTTTAGGTTGGTGAAATGGAATCTACATGTCTCTTAAAAATAAAGTAAATAAAGCAGATTTTAGAACCAAGCCAAATTGCACGACGGAGAGGTTGAGAATGACTTTGGCCCACTATGGATTTCCTATGCTATTATATTGCAGGACAACAAATGACTCTGTTCAATGAGAAAATAAAGCGGGAACAAAAAGTGCTTGTGAGTATATGTCAGGAATGCATCAAAGAACCAGCCATCGTGATATAACTTGCCGCACATTGCCAGTTGCAGACAAATTTTACCACTGCTTATTTTGTGCCATGTGGCATCTAAAATTAACTTAGCATAATTGAAAGAACTACTCCAGATATTACAGTCAAATATGCCCTTTCTGGTAAAGAAAAGGCTTCAAAATTTGTTCGTGACAAAATTTGTGCACCAAATCGTATCAGTTGTTTTTTACCAGAAAACAAACTTTTCATGAAATGGGCTATTCATTCCACTAGGCCAAAGTTACGGTATTTTTTTAAATGAGATCATCGAATGTCTAAAAACAGAACCAGACAAAGTCCTAGACGCTATTTCAACTGGATTACAAGCTAGGTACCTTGTGTTGGTACTAAGTAAGCTTTCCCTAAGAGGATCGCACCCAGGTGCAGTATATCGACTGAGAATCAAGCTTTGGCTGAGACGGGAGATCTATTTACGTGAGAAAGAGAGCCTATCCAAAAAAGATAATGCTAAATATAAAGATTAAAAATACTTTAATAATCCAATGTGGCGAGCACATAACATTCTTATACATGTGAAGGCAATCTCTCATTGGGAAAAATAATCTATCCGTCACAGAATAGCTATTTCTGACTTATTCATACTTCCCTACATTAAGTGTACGAACAGTATGTCTTGTATCTTATTTTATATCTAACCGATTTAAATATTATAATTACATTAAATAAAAAATTGATAATCAAAATGACGAATAAATAAAACATACCAATGCAAATGATACTACTTGATCATTTCATATACGCTTATACAGTTTCATATGGAAAACCTTCATAAGTACAACTTATTTAAACAAGAAGTACCTTTAAAAATGTTGTGTGAACTTATTCCGTGGTGTTTAAACATGGACAAAAAGTTCTTTAGGTACATCATTATTTAGCGTGTATTAATTACCCTACAGAAAACTTTCTTAAGGAATATTATGTAAAATTCAACTGTCTTTAATAACAGTTTTTATTTATTTTTTCAGTAAGGTTAATGGTTTTCGAAATATTCACAAAATGTAATATAGTGGTTCTATGCAGTCCTTTCATTTGTAAATAAATTTATAACCAAAAGAAGCAAGATACTTTAAAAATAATTCTACATATAACACACACACACACACACACACACACACACACACACACACACACACACACACACACACACACACACACACACACAGCACGCACGCACGCACGCACGCACGCACGCATCCACGCACACACGCACACACACACACGTACACGCACACGCACACGCACACGCACACGCACACGCACACGCACACGCACAAGCACACGCACACGCACACGCACACTCTAGCACAGCACACACACACACACACACACACACACACACACACACACACACACACACACACACACACACACACACACACACACACACACACACACACACACACACACACACACACGAAAACACACACACACACACACACACACACACACACACACACACACACACACACACACACACACACACACACACACACACACACACACACGCACACATATGCACACAGACTCACACACATGCACACACACTCACACTCACACACACACATGAACACGCACGCACATTTTTAAAAACAATTGCAAAAACGGCATTACTTTTCAAAATTAAAAAAATGTTTAAGGAAAGAATTGTTTATTATTTAATTTTTTTACCTATACACCATTGTTCAAGTTTTTAGCGCAATTTTTGTTTTTTTACCAATTCGTTTTTAGGTTACTCGAATTTAAGCACATCTGTATAAATATTTTTTTGCGCAAAACTTTCATTTTAAAAGTATTTTTGTTATTAAATGTTGTTTCAGATACATTGGTTTATAAACTAAAAAATATAACACTAATAATCCACTGTCTTTTAAGGTTTACGGAAAGCCGACACACACTAATAGATACCTTCATAAATTATTAAACCACCATCCAAGTCAAAAAATTGGTGTAATAAATTGTTTAGTGGATCTTAAATTTTTGAAAGATGAATTTAAATATTCAACAAAACCGCTACAAGCTCATGGTTGTTCACTTAATGATATTAATAATGTTATCACACCTGCTAGACTTAACCATAAAGAAAAGCCAGTTATTGGTACTGATTTTCTTGCTTTTATAACTAATGTTACAGATAGAATTGAAAAAACCATAGCATTAGGACCTACAAGAAAAATAAAGAATATTTAAGGTTACCTAAAGACATTTCAAACGCATTATCATCTTCCGGAGTGTATATGTTATCTTGTTCATATGGAAAACTGTACATTGGTACCTCAAAACGTAGCTTTCTTACAGGACGTAAATAACACATGAGATTTTGTAGATTAGGTAACTAGAAAAATCTGCAGTGGTCGAACATGCTTTAAATTATTTTAATCATGACGTATTGTCAACACAAGCTCATTATTATGTTGGTTTACAGCGTGAAAGCTATTGAGATATATAAACATCCTAATAACTTTAATAGGCAAAAGA
Source organism: Vesta saturnalis (assembly GCA_036346205.1). Lineage (NCBI taxonomy): Eukaryota > Metazoa > Arthropoda > Insecta > Coleoptera > Lampyridae > Vesta > Vesta saturnalis. Next base: position 156,366 of record JARFJB010001516.1, read on the forward strand.
AAAACTTCGATTAAATAGGTTTGGCACCTTATAACTAAAAAAGGCATAATGGTACGTCTTAATTTTAATTTTAGCTTTTGGTATGTCTAGGCTTTTTGCTGTCTTTCTTCCTAGACCTTGAAGTAAATGCTTTACTAATTGATGTTAAATTGCCACAGCACTATAATTTAAAACACGTAGTTGAAATTAAAATTAAAAATTATATTAAACGTATTACATGGCTTAAATGTAAAACCATTAACATTATAAGATTTACTTTTGATTAATTTAACTGGTTATTTTTTGTATAATTTGATTTAAAACTTTATATTTAATAATAAGTTTTAAACATTGTAAATTAATCAAAATGATTTAAATTAAATGTAAACAAATTTATTCTAGAGTTTCTGAATTTACTAAATTTAAAATAATTATTTAAAATTTTAATATTAAACGAAATTTTATGTAATTCACTATATTTAAAATTTTTATTTAAATTTTCAAATTTAGATATGTTAACACTTAACAATTTACAAACATACTTAAGAAAACGATTTATCGAAATTATTTTAATAATAACCAAAATCCCAAAAAGATATTAAATAAGTGTTATGAATTACATTTATGACATTTTAAGAAAACATTTTTTTAACTTTGAAAATAAGACTAAACATTAATTATTACAAAATTTTTTACGATGCGAACCAAAATATCCTAATTTATCTAATTAAAAAAATTTAAAAAAGAGCATATATTCAAAGAATGAATTTTTAGTAATCAAAAACATATTAAGAATTTTTTGTAATCTAATTTTAAAAAATTATCATTAAAATTTTAATAATAATGTTTTGTTGAAATTTCATAATTTAAATTATAATTATTTAATTGTCAATAAAAAAATTATTTTGAAAAAAAATATATTTTTTATTTGATAAAGAATTGGATTTATTTAAATGAAAAAAAATTAAAAAAAAATTTAATTTGTTTTTTTTTTTTTAAAAATGTTAAAATTTTTTATTTTAATTTTCAAAATTTATTTTAAATTTTAAAAAAATAATTAAATTTTTTTTCTTTTTTAAAAAATAAAAAAAATAAATATTTTTAAAAAAATTTTTTATCTTAAAAACAAAATTTAAATTTTATTTTGTTTTTTAAAAATAAATTTAATTAAATTTTTTTTTGAAAATTTAATAAAAAAATTTTTAAAATTTAAGAATTATAATTTTAAAAATTTTTTTTTTTTTTTTAAAAATATTATAATGTTTTTTATTTTAAAAGTAAAAAATTTTAAAATTTTAAAAAAAACTTTTTTGGGATTTTTATTTAAATTTCTAAAAATATAATTGTCAATAAAAAATTAAATTTTTGAAAAATTAAAAAAATAAATTTTAAAAAACAAATTTAAAACATTTAAACAAAGAAAAAGCCATTTAACTTATTTAAAAAAATTAATTTTAAAGAAGAAAAAATAAAATTAAGGTATTTTAAAAAAAGAAACAGAACTTTTATTTTAATTTCAATTTTAATAAACAGTTTTTGCTTTTAAAACATATGAAAACAAAAAAAAAAAAAAAAATAAAAATTTTGAAAAAAATTTTAAAAAGGCTTCAAAATTTTTTTAATTTAAAGAAAATATAAAGGGTTTTTTTTTTTTTTCTGTATATTTTTTCAAAAGAACATTAAAATTTTTCTTTAAAATTTTAAATTGAATTGATTAATTTTTTAAATTCTTTGAAAAAAAACTTTTTTTTTTTGTAAATACAAAGGGCCCTTTTATAAATTTTAAAAAAAAAAAAAAAAAAAAAAAAAAAAAAAAAAAAAAAAAAAAAAAAAAAAAAAAAAAAAAAAAAAAAAAAAAAAAAAAAAAAAAAAAAAAAAAAAAAAAAAAAAAAAAAAAAAAAAAAAAAAAAAAAAAAAAAAAAAAAAAAAAAAAAAAAAAAAAAAAAAAAAAAAAAAAAAAAAAAAAAAAAAAAAAAAAAAAAAAAAAAAAAAAAAAAAAAAAAAAAAAAAAAAAAAAAAAAAAAAAAAAAAATTTTTTTTTTTTTTTTTTTTTTTTTTTTTTTTTTTTTTTTTTTTTTTTTTTTTTTTTTTTTTTTTTTTTTTTTTTTTTTTTTTTTTTTTTTTTTTTTTTTTTTTTTTTTTTTTTTTTTTTTTTTTTTTTTTTTTTTTTTTTTTTTTTTTTTTTTTTTTTTTTTTTTTTTTTTTTTTTTTTTTTTTTTTTTTTTTTTTTTTTTTTTTTTTTTTTTTTTTTTTTTTTTTTTTTTTTTTTTTTTTTTTTTTTTTTTTTTTTTTTTTTTTTTTTTTTTTTAGATTGTATAATTTAAAGTACACCATTAAAAAATCCCAAAAAGATAAGTATTTTTTATGAGTGTTAAGAAAGTTTACATTTTATTTCAGTCCTTTATGGGAGGAAACTATTGTTTTATCAGACAATTTGAAAAATTAAGGAAACGTAAAGCACAATTATTATCGTCAACTTTTATTACGATGGAGACCAAAAGATTATCCAAAGTTTATCTATATTAAAAGAAATTTTAATAACAAGCAAGCGAATAATATTTACAGAAGAACTGAAAATTTTCTACGTAATCAAATACACATTACTAGGAAGTTACTGGATAACACCGCTAAAAATCTTTTATATTTACATTTAGAAATTTCATCTATTTTGAATAAAGAAGATTGGGATAAAATTGATTCTATAACGTTTAAAGAAAACCAGTTCTTAATGTTTACTTTTTCTTCCTTTTATAGCTAATGTTACAAATAGAATTGAAAAATCCTAATCAAATATGGCATTAGGACTATTTTTAAACCTACAAGAAAAATTAAAAACATTTAAGATCACCTAAAGATGTGTCAAACCCTTTATCATCTTCCGGAGTGTAAGTTATCTTGTCGTGGAAAAGTATACATCGGGACCACAAAACGTAGCTTTGATACAAGACGCAAAGAACATATGAGATTTTGTAGATTGGGTCAACCAGAGGTTCTGTGGCTGACCATGCCTGAATAATCTAAATCATGACATTCAATTTGACAATATGAAAATATTGTCAAGACAAACATTATTATGTTCGTTTGCAACGTGAAGCTATTGAAATATATAAACACCCGAATAATTTTAATAGACAAGAAGAAAATCTCCGTTTAAATAGGTTTTGGCATCTTATAATTAAAAAGAGCATAATGATACGCCTTGATTTTAATTTGTTTTCAACTTTTGGTATGTCTAGGTTTTTGCTGTGTTTTTCCTAGACCTTGAAGCAAATGCTTTATCAATTATATGTTAAATTTCCACAGCACTATAATTTAACATAAGTAGTTGAAATTAAATTGAAATTAAAAATTGCAAAGAACGTTCTGCATTGTGCTTTTCATTGTTAATAACACTTCCAATTATTGATAAAGATATCCTTTGTTAGATTTAACTGGGTTATTTTTTGATGTAATGTTTGGATTTGTGAATGCTTCTATCATTTTAAAATTGAAGTTTTCACAACTTTACACTTACATCATAACTCGATTAAATTTTGTTAAATGTGTTTTTGGCTGAAAATTTCATTGTTAGCTTTCGTCGTAGAGAGTGTTCTGGTTTGTCATCTTTGAGGCAGTTTAACAATATTTAATTTTAATGACCTAGTTATTCTTTACTAATTTTATAGTTTTATACGTTTCTCAAACTGTTATATTAATAGCAGGCTTATGTTTATGTTTGAATTTTTCAAATTTGACAAAATTGTTTACTACATCTTTAACAATTTTTACAAACATTACTACTGACGAAGATAACTGAAGTGTTATCGAAACGTTTAGATTGTATAATTTAAAGTAACCATTAAAAATCCCAAAAAGATAAGTATTTTATTAGTATTAATGGTGTTTTCTACTTCTTTGTTAGATTTGCCTAGATTTAAAATTTTGTTAAATTTGCTCTTTGTTATGACATTTTTCACTGTTAGCCTTCGACCGTTAGATTTTTTGATTTGTCATCTTCGAGGCAGTTTAATTTATTAAGGGTCTAGTTATTCTTTACTAAAATGATATTTTATAGTTGCCTTTATACGCTTATTAAATTGTTATAGTCAAATAATTTGAAATCACTATGGTACTGCCATCAGCTTGTTCATATTATTTATGTGAATAGCAGTAAGCATGGCGACGTTGATCGCGACCGATGACAACCGATTGTTGATACGGTAATTTATCGGAAAGCAATGCGAAAATAAACACCTCACGTGTTCTTTACTTTCGTATTTGGTACAATGAGAAAGTGAAACACACTAGTGTGCGAAAGTATTATTTTCTGTACGGTTAATTGTGCGATATGAATCACTTTCGTACATATTCGTACATTTAAAAGGAGCGTTTGCGCAAAAAAAATATTTTTTTCACTACTAGCCTAAAAACATTATTGACCTATATTTGTACCGTGAAATTAATTTTCACTACCTCTGTTTAAAAGAGCTTAGTAATAGTTCTCAATATTGACCAATGTCAATAATGGGAATTGTCACTTGAACAGACTCTTATGTCATCACTGTAACTTTCTTGACAAGAATAAAGATTTCAGTTATTAAACGCAACAAAAGTAGTTCTATTAAATATTAATTATATATGCACAATCTCAGATTTAAGTAATAGTAAGTAGACGTAGCTAATTGTTGAAGTAATAGTTAACAGTACAACTGTGGCAGCTAATATTATTTCCAGCAGTACCCGTATTTAATCAAGTAGTACCGGTAAGACTTGTAAAGTTTCCTACGGTTATATTTATTGCCGTCTTTTGAATATTCGTTTCCGACATCGTTGGCATTGCACGAGGTATGGGGCTTGGGCAGGAAGAAGTTAAAGTTTCACATTTAGTAACCACAGTAGCACTTAAAGGCGGTGCAGAATGGGGACTTTGACCTTGAACCATTTCCACAATTCTCTTCTTATCTGCAATGGATTCTTCTATATACCCCTCCGCCACTGTAGACGATTTCCAACCCCCATGTCGTCTTAAAGATAAAATATCACCACTACTTTCTGCGAAAATGGTAGCAGATGTACGTCTCAAAGTGTGTCCAATTATTGGCATCTTGCTGATTGTATTGTGACCTATATTCTGTTTTGTAGGTTTGCCACTTCGGAAGGTAAATGCTTTGGGATATCAAGAGTGGCTCGGTGACTCAAATATTCCTTTAGTACGTCGATCCAAAGTCGTTCTATTATAACAAATTTTCGGGAACAACCATTCTTGCTGTTTGAGATACTTATGATAATCAGTCATTCATAATATCAATATCTCCCTTAAACACTTTGGATATTTCATCGGTTCTACAAGCTCCAGCCACCCCAATAACAAGAACAGCCTGTATAGTGTAATCATTAACAAAGTATACAATTTTAGGTATAAAATAAAAAAAAATTACGTTTATAGCAAAAAGCTGTCATTATACGCTTCCGTTAGAAATCTGGTGAATCCTTCTTTTGAGAAAACAAATGATTTTTTTAGCACTTAATAATAGCTTTGACGCTTTAAAAAGGCAAGTAATTTAAAATATTGGAGACATCTATAGTCTTTTTTAAGATAATTATCGAGTTCAACATTGAAAAGGAAGCCAATAAACTAGTCGATTGTATGTAGTTGTAGGCACTATTGTGTTGACTAAAAGCTATAGTTGGAAACGTTGCTTGCTATACCCAGTCCGTGGAGTTATGTTTAATTAGCTTTTTTGACAGATGTATTTATTTATGACAAGATCAGGCATGCATGTAAAGTAATAAAGAGGTGAAAATAACTAGCTAATGTGTTTTGCTGCTACACGTATCACAGTATTGAAGATTCTGTTTATGTACCAGAACACGTACCACAGTCTCGAAACAGAATGCAGATAAAAATTGAAGGAAGTGAATACGGTACAACTTCTGCGAACGAGCTGAAAGATTTGAAGCGTGTGCAGCATTTCCAGAGCCGTGTTGAAACCAGTTAATTTAGGGCTAACCTCGTGCCCATGTAATAATCATGTCTGATAAAACTATTAGGGTTATTAGCTACTTTTATAGGTTGTTACAATATAATCGTTCAAGGTGAAGACGATGAGGTGATTGTATCTCAAAAATCTCGTTTGATCTCATGAGATATGTATAGGTTTTCATAAAAAATACCTGCGAGGCTGTCTCATTCAAAAAATCTCATGCAAAAAAACATCAATAATCGTTAGCAATCTAGCTGTATCCGCTATTATGCTTACTTAATGTATACATATCACTAGTATAGCTTTTTTGATATCGAGAGAAGAAGCAAGATTTCGAACGGTTGTAGTATTTCCAAAGCTCTATCGAAATCAATTAAACTTAACAATAATCTCATCTCTATGTAATAATAGACGTAGTATAAAAGTTACATATTTTAAATGTATTTAATGTGTAGTCACTGTTTAATGAGTTTTATATTATTATGATCTAACATTAGTGGTATTAGACGTTTTTTATGATTGTTAATAAACTATTATTATCAGTGTGAAGACGATGAGAGGAATGCATCTCAAATTTTGATGACTGTAACGCTCTCTATGAAATTTCAAATAAAATTAGATTACGTCACTCTTATTTCGGATTAGAAATTCTTTTTTAAAACGTTTAGTTGACATTGCTATTATTCCCAACTGATAAGAAATCCATATAACGTGAATCACATGTGTGTGTGTGTGTGCGTGCGTGCGTGCGTGCGCGCGTGCGTGCGTGCGTGCGTGCGTACGTACGTGCATTCGTGCGTGCGCGAGTGTCTATACGCCGCTAGATGGCGCTAAAATCAATTTTTACTCAAAGGGGCCAGGGCGCAGATCCTAATACAAGTCCTGTCTTACAAGGCTAGGGCCATCTTATTAGAATACAATTTCGTATGACGGGGGCGAAGGCGTACAGCTGTAAGATTAAGTTAGAACCTACATACAATTGCACCAAGGGGGCCACGATAGGGGCTATGCTCTATGCACTTATCTTGTAAGGTTAGGTTCCCACACCATTTCCGGTCGGGGGACGAAAGCCTAAGAACAAGTTGCGAAGCCCTACACGTGTCGTACAATAACCTCCTTATTAGAAATACAACGTTTTCGCGTGTAGGTAAAACATCATTCAATAGCATTTGACCATTTTAAAGCAATAGGATCGATAATTTTAATAATAATATCTTATTAATTATGCAATTTCCAATATTGTATGCGTGTGCATTTGCCTAACCTCCAGGGGCACTGCTATTAATATAGTCAGAAGGACCTTAATTAGATGACAATCAAAAATAACCCTAAGACCAACACCAAGTCCAAGACCTAGGTCCAGGTCCAGCCCCCAGCACCAAGACCAGTCCCAGGCCCTCACGTGAACATGTGCAAAAAAGGATCTAATTAGGGTTGACCTCGAAAAGAAACCATAAGGGTTGAAAATACGCGTCCTATACGTGAGCTGTCATCAAATAGGAGTGAAAAAACACGTCCTACACGTGGGTGTGTAAAAAATAGGGGTGAAAATACACGTCCTATACGTAAGCGAGTAAAAATAATTAGGGTTGAAAAGGGCCTTCGAAAAGAAAGGGTTGAAAATGCGGTCTCACACGTGGGTGTATGTAAAAAATAATTAGGGATGAAAATTCCAGCAGGGGTTGAAAATACGGTCTCACACGTGGGTGTGTAAAAAATACGGGTGAAAAAATACGTCCTACACGTAAGCGAGTAAAAATAAGGGTGAAAAATGCGGTCTCCCACGTGGGCGTGTAAAAAAGTGAAAGGGGGCGGGGCTTGTGACGTAAAAAACGTGAAGGGGATAGTGCCCGTGTACTACTCAAGAGGCACATCAAACGGTTTCCTTTTTTTAGCAAAATAAATACAAATAAGTGAGATTAAATATACTATAATATGAAAATGTAAACTTTCACCATTAACACTCATAATAAGATATTTTTTTTGGGATTTTAATGGGTACTTTAATATAATCTAAACGTTTGATATTACAGTTATTCGTCAGTATATGTTTGTTAAAATTGTTAAAGATGTAGTAAACAATTTTGTCAAATTTTCAAATTTTTCAAATTTGACAAAATTGTTTACTACATCTTTAACAATTTTTAACAAACATTACTACTGACGAAGATAACTGTAAGTGTTATCGAAACGTTTAGATTGTATAATTTAAAGTACAACATTAAAAAATCCCAAAAAAGCTATAGTCTGTCCAAACCTCCAAATTCATTACGAGTTCTTATGGAGTAACTCTCTCTTTTACTATTTTAGTAATTTCTAAATAACGGTATCCTGGTTCTTCATAGCGATGTTGATAAACGTAAAATGTAATTCAATAACAAATCAATATCAACTCCGCATATTGTCAAATTTATTGCTTACTTCTTTCTTCTACGATATTTATCCAATTAAGCTAACTCCATTTATTAAAAGTCGTTCTTTTCAGAACGCCTACATCTCATTCACGCGTCTTATAAGGTAATGATGAATAATTACTATAACTGTATCATTCAGGTTATTTTGCAGAATTTTGTATCATATGGGGATGGAAGCTGAGTATAGTCTTGCAAACATAAAACGACACAGTGGAAAATGCTTCAGCCGCAAGAAGAAATGCCTTATGAATGTACACGAACGATGAATAGTATCCTTTCTTCTATTAATGGTGATGATGATCCACCAAATTTTAAACGCAGTACACTATTCAACCTCTTGAAAGATATGGGTTTTGAGTTTCAAAGGATGCGACGCAAGAGTTTCCTTGTCGAACACAGTTAGTAGGCATGGTTCAAGGGCTCAGTACCGATTAAAATCACCAAGTGGTCTTGGAGGAATTAATAAAATTTGGTTACGTAAAAGTGACGATTGAAAATTGGCAACATTACATAAGTCATGTAAAGACCGTTGAAGGTAAGATGTGGGTAGCTGATGACCTTCAAGATGATATTGCAGAGTTTATAATCAACGTTACAGAATCATCACCCGAAGACTTAGAGATCGATTCGAACGATTAAACTGTCCTGAAAAACAAAAAAATTTACTACAATACGAGAATGGCTATTAAATCAAAATAAAATGTCAGTCTCGTTATTTAATTGCCACATTTCATATATTATATTACAATGCAAATAAATGGTGCAGCTATAATCAAACTTTAATAAAATTGTTAATTTGTTTACATACTGCAAACTTCTTCCATAGGCAAAGGATAAAGTTACCATTTGCTCATGCTGTTGCTTGTAGAGCTTCTTTCACAATCCCATGTACAGGGTAATTTACCAGTCATATTGATATGTAATGTACCCCTACACTATATACGCCTACTTCGCTTTTCTAAAAAAATCGATTTGTACAGATTAAGGGTTGCCTTTTTCGGTATATTCATAAGTACATTGCAGATTTATCTAAATTTGAGGTTAGAGATCGTGTCTCTCGCACCGTAGATAGAGTATTATTATAACCGTAATACGGTATTATAGGTGCAGTAATCTATTGGCATAATAAGTTTGGCAATCCAGAACTGTTTTTCCATAAGCCCCATACAGAATTTGGAGGTTTGGACATGGTATAGTTAAAGTTACTAGATAGAATAAAGTACTGCCGTTGGAATCCATTTTGTGGCCAAAATTGGGCGCCAACTTCAAACAGAAGTGAACAAGGGTCATTCAACTTCTATGAAATTTTATTGTGAAAACGAACAAATTGTCACCGAATTTAAACAAACACCATGTATTGGTTAAAATTATTTATTAAATGGCATTTTTCATTGCAAATGTCTGACTACTTTTGTAGGACCCTTTAATTGTATTTTTTGCATTCTCTCCTCTAACAGTGAAAAATCGCCAATATTTAACGAATATTTTTATACAGTTATAAATAATATGACATTGTGGAATGTTATTTAACAAAGCAGAGCTGTCTTGATATAATTTATCTAAGAACACATGTCTGTCTATAGCATGGTCTAAAAGTTTTTTCTCATTAATGCTTCAATCTTCTCTTTCCATCAATTCTTTTCGTTATCATTTATATCTTCTTTCCCTATTAGATGCATCCAGATACTGCGTCGTTCCGCTTCTTTTCATGGCAAAAATAAAAAACATTAACATCTAAATTCAATAATTACCTGTAGGGAAGCGAAATTACCTTTCGCGTCGGCGACAAACACAACAACTTGGCATCTTTACTGTTTTCCAGCACAATTCCCAATTTACGAAGCTTTCCACGTGCACACATTCGCGACTAACAGAACGACTAATAAAATAACCAAAACCAAACTAAGTTCAGCTTGGCAGCTTGGTGTTCGGTCGTTTGACGCGTTTCAAATGCACGTCAAATTCTCTGTCAGTCAGCCATGTTGTGGCCAGAAAATGCAGTTCTCTCTCTAGCACATTGGAACATGCATTTGCGGTACTTTATTCTATCTAGTGACTTTAGCTATAGTATCATTATAGCGCTCGCGCTATAGTAGCAGTCAGTCAAGCTTGATGTATGGGGTTATCATAAAGTAAGGGATAAATTTTAACTTAATAAGTATATATTTTTAACAAATCAAATTAATAACAAAAAGTAATGGAATCTAGTTGCTTACATAATGGAATTTTAGTGTATCTACGGAAAACAAAAGAATTGTCGTGACAACTATTGATACAAGTGTCTAACGAAAGTATCGTAATTTAGATAATTGTTCTGAAAATAAAACTCGCCTAAACGTAAATTGTAACGATTCGAACATGGATCTCCAAACAAGAATTGGTTTAGTGCAATGTTATTATGAATGCGGTAAAAATTAGACTGCTGGATTACGAAGATTTCGTATAAAAATCGGTTTGAGAGCAGGGCCGTGCCACATATAGGCGTACCGTAATTTGATTAGCAAATTTGAAAGAACAAGGTCTGTATTTGACCTTCAGGAAGACCAAGGATTACGTCCAAGTTGCAGAAGTTCTTCAGGAAAATCAAAACGTAGCCAATACAAATCCGCTAGGAATCAGCAGTGTGAATGCGATATCAAAACGATTGCAAATGTCATACGCCACGGTTTGGAAAATACGCTGTAACTGCTGTGTGAATTAAAGGAAGCAGATTTGGCTCTTAAGTACGATTTTGCTTTACAATCACTGGCTCAGATTGAAATTGAACCTGAATGGTTATCCCGTATTTTATGGACAGATGAGACCTATTTCTCACTTAATGGTGGAGTGAATACTCAAAACTCTCGAATATGGTCAACAGAAAATCCACATGAAATCGTTCAGCAAGGTCTTCATGACAAAAAAGTCACCGTTTGGTACGGTTTCATAGTTAATTTCATCATTTTATCATATTTTTCAAGGAAACACAGAATGGGAAGCCGTATCTGTAACTGTTATTGGTGAACGATACCTGCAAATGTTAAGGGATTATGTAATTCCACAGTTGCAAAACGAGTACGAAGGAATTGAAAACATGATTTTTATGCAGAATGGAGCACCTCCGTATATTTATCGACCAATTAAAGAATTGTTAACTGAGGTTTTTCAAGATCGTGTTATAAGGAGACATTTTGTAAGTTTATGGCTACCAAGGTCGTCTGATATTAACCCAGCGGATTACTGGCAGTGGGGTTATTTAAAAGAATTGGTGTTTAGAACACGTCCAACAACACTGGAGGAATTAAAGGACAGTATTAGGGAGCAAATTCGTGTAACCAGAAATTTTTCCAATTTTTGTCCAGAATAAGATGTTAAATTTGACATTTACAAAATGTCACGTAATTGACCATTTCCATGTCATTTGTTTTTCATTTTTGCAGCAAAAACTAACGGTAAAGTCAAAATTTATTTACAACAATTAGAAAAACAAAATTTATGTGTGGCACTGTACAGGTTGGAAGTTAAAAATGAAGTTAAAAGTCCATAGGGTATTGAAGAGTCCTAACTTACAACTCTTCGGTAGGTACATACCATATATGTATATGGTACATACACTTAAGTATACAAATTTAAAAAGTAAGATATTCTAAACCGAAATAAACGAATTAAAGCAAGGAAGTTGATTTCCCCAAAGTAGGTAGGTCCTATAATTCAAAATAGCGCCTCAACTTATTTTCTAAATTTCATGCAAAAGTGTAATACAAGTGCAATATTTAAAAGTTGTTTTTTCAAGAACCGATTATTCATATAATTTTGCAGATATTACAAAAAGTGCAAGTATACCTAAATAAAAAATGATTGTGATAATAAGATGTCGGCTCTTTACAAAGAAGGTCTTTAAAATTATGCATTTCGTTTTATTATACTAGCTAATAAACTGCAACAAGGTGCAGTACAAACGCCCAAGTATTTATTCAACTTCTATCTGAACGTAAAACTTACGAACATTTTAAATGCCTATATCAAAAAAAAATCGACCTATAAAAACTGGTTTGATACCTGGACAAAATTCGCCAAATTATGTATGTCATAAGATTTGTACTTCAAGTTGTGAGAGAAACCAAGGACGTCTTTCACTAAGGATAGAAATTATTTTTTTTATATTTAATTTTTGAGGTTAACGTTCATGTGTCAAGGATGTATGTAAGAGAATTTCCTTTTTGGCAGTGTTAAGGATATGTGTGGAATGTATAATAATATGCTCTCTTAAAACAGATACTAAATAAAACAGTAGGTAACTCTTTAGTAATGAAGGATGTTTAGGTTCATAATCTCTAGGTAAATGAAATTCATTTCATTTTCTAAAATGGCGTTAGTTTTAAAGTCCATTACTTTTAAATTAAAAACAATGCAAAATATCGTAATTCATAAAAATAATTTAGCCATAAAAGTTCAGCAATAGAATGTGCATATCAGCTTATTGATCCAGATTAATTGTAGGGATTGTAACTCCCCTGTGGTCATATTGTTATCAAAAATGTATTGGAAAGTGTAACTTGCATCCGCTGGGGCCATGAGCGCGCGTAAATACTTATGTAAAAACTGTCATTATTTGCTTCCTTCTGTTCTTGTCGTTTTATTTGCCTTTTTATTGTTCCTGTAATTCCCGTAAAATCTGTAAACTGCACATACTTGATTAATTCATCTGGTAAGTAAATAAATACAGAGTTCTGTATAGAATAAAAATAAAAGGCGAATAATTTTTAGGTTATAATTGTTAGCGTCATGTTTTCAGATGAACACAATAAGTTCTTGGTGGCTTATTTTCGGTCTGGGCCACGAGATGAAGGTGGTGTCTGGAAATATTCGCAAGTTTCTTGCTTCGAGGAATTCCAAGAACGGTTCGCCAACATTGACGTTACCTACAAAACATTCACACAGCATGTTCGTCGAATTGTTCAACGTTTTCGTGACAGTGACTCCAAAGGTAAATCTCCTGACAGAAGACCTGTACTTGACGAATAAGATTTAGAAGATATTCGGGGGCGATTGGAAGCTAGTCCCAATAAATCTTTAACACGATAGTCTGCTCAAAGTGGTAATTGAGTAAAATTTGTTTTTACTACTAAATGTTGATTATTTATTAATTGTAATTGTAGGGGTTTCGTATGGGACATGCCAGAGGGCTTATAAAAATGAAAATGCACCCGTATAGAATGTCTGCATTACAAGAATTGCTGCCAACTGATTTTGAAAAGTATCGAACGTACTGTACCTGGTTTAACGAAAATCTTAATAACATTGATGTTTTGGATATAACATTTTTCAGTGACGAGGCATGGTTTCATCTAAGCGGCTATATAAATTCCCAAAATTACCGAACTTGGTCAACTGAAAATCCTCATGTATTTGTTGAAACTCCATTATATCCAGTTAAAACTGGAGTTTGGATTGCCATATCGAGAAGGCGAATAATTGGACCAATTTTTTTTAATGAAAATATATATGCCGAAAACTATCAAGAATTAATTCTAAGACTTTTTATTGAATAACTGCACGACGACGAGATTCAAAATGGGTATTTCCAGCAAGATTCCGCAACAGCGCACACGCCTGTACAACGTTGGCATATTTATCACAATTTTTCGGTGATATAATAATAAGCAAAAATCGATGGGCATCAAGATTTTCCTGCTTGACTCCCCTCGACTGCTTTCTCTTTGGTCATCTTAAAATGGTGTGTATGCAAATCGTTTGCATACGGTTGAGGAGTTACAGAATACCATAGTGAACGCCGTTAATACAATAACCCCACAACAGTTAGCAGCCGTCTTCGAGAATATTAAACGTAGAGTAAATTTATGCTTAGAAAATAATGGATAACATTTTCAGCACCTATTATAAGCTTTCGGAGACTATAATCTGTCTCCGTCATCAGTCAAATTAAAACTAAATTGAAATAAAAACATTCCCTTTACTTAATGGCATTTTTAATAATAACATTAAGATGGCGGTAGTTTAACAATCAAGAGATATTTATGTCATTTAAAATTTTGGTGTATTTATTGTTAATATATCATCAACTTTTGAATCAGTAATACCCGTATATATACCATTGGAAATAGTTGGGATCCCTAAATGAGATAAGTGGAGAACAGCTTTTTTCAAGTAAGCGGACCACTTCAATCAATCTGGATTACCGTGTATAAGTACAAAGTTTGTTTGTAGACTAACCATAATACATAATATTATTATAGTTAAAGTAAGTGCGGTAATCTGTTCCCATTACCTGGTGCTGTTGAACTGATGACGTTTCGGCAGAATCTCATCTGCCATATATATATATATATATATATATATATATATATATATATATATAGGGTGTCCCAACGATTTGAAGGTGGAAGATTACGCCTATACTGTTGATTTAAAAAAAATCTTATGATTATTATAATCAACAATGAAGACCATCTTGTAAAAATATTTTTTATATACAGGATAGCTCATTTTCGAGCACTACACTAAACTTGTGTTTTTTAATAGAACACCCTATGTATTTTTATATATTTGAATCCTCTGTTAAATGCGGACCAAAATGATATAAGGTACTATGGGTCTACGGCTAACGGTTCCCAAGTTATTGACATTTTTATGTAAAAAAATTAGTCAATTAAATAGACTCCTTTTCCGCTACCTTGAAAGATATAGGAGTGAACTTTTGGGATTTGTTTTTCCCATGTGTCTAGATTTAACTTATATTATAGTTATAGATGTATTTGATTACTGTCAACATCAGCATCAGCTGAAATTTTGAAAATCCTGACGAAGAAGCTCCATCAGTTCCGTTGAACCCATCGCATCTTTCCAAGAGAGTCATTGACGAAATTCCTGCGCCACTTAGTGTTAGTCCTCGAGTGTTCAAAGGATACTCAAAAGCACGCAAAAGAAAAGTAAAAAAGAACGAACGTAACCGAGTTGTAAGATGTATTCCTACCGACACGCCCGATAAGTATACAGTTAAAAAGAAGGAAATGGAGAAGAAAAAAAAGAAGACATAAACAAAAGAAAACAGGAAGAACTTCTAAGTCTAACACCAAAGATGTATCCACCGATGAAAGCGAACTAGAAGATCAAATACCTTATAAAGACGGTTCCGATATATGAAGGGTGGACTCCTGAAGTTAAGGATTTAAGTTTTGAAAAACTCATTAGAGATCCTTAGCAGGATGATTGTGTCTTGATACATTTCAAAGCAAAAAAAGATGTGTTCTATATAGAGAAAGTAATACTGTTACAAATAGAGTCAAATGATATTAACAGGTTCAATGCATCGGCTACGTTTGGGAGCGACTTTCACTCGGATCGGAGTATTATTGAAGTGGTTGCAATCCTACAACTTGTGGCTTTAGTATTTTATCGGCGTCAGTTACAGGCTGTGCCTTTGTTTGCGGCATGTTTCAAAGGGTTTGGCTTTAACTTGTGCTTTTGTTGGTTTCGTGTTTTTTCTTTGGTGTGGCCATAATTCAAAGCTTCAAAATCGAAGATGCAGTAGGTCCATCTGGCAGTAATAAAAGACATTGTGACGAAAAAAAAACAGTATTTATAAAAAAAGTATACTGATGAAGAGTTGTTATGGATGTTGGGAAATGATAGTAGTGGTGGTGAATTTGAACCTGATTTGGAAGATGACGAAATTGGTTCAAGCTCTCAAACCGAAGTTGACACCACTGATGTTTTTGTACGTACATACAAATCAAGCGGCCACAAATCTAGACGATAAAGATAGAGTAACCCGGGTACGCTGTAAAAACCCAAGGATTATTGGTGCCGATTCCGACACCAATTGAGTTTTTACCTTCCAACCTACATACACATACAGGGTGTCCTAGGCGTACGAGGAACCTCCATAACTCTGTTGCTATTTGAGATATCGACTTGCGTTTTTCCAATGGTGTTCTGCACAATCTAAAATTATTTTCATCATTTACCGGGGGTTGGTATACAGGGTGGCTCACCAAACTTATGTTTTTTTAAATACAAATCCCCCCTATATTTTAGCACAATTTGAAAGCCCTTTTGATTGTGATCAAAGTTTATAGAGTGAAAAGGCGCCATGTTTGAAAAATTATCACGATTTCACTGTCGGAAATAAATCATCGATTAAAGTGTCCAGTGCTCTTCCATGTCCTGAATTTTAATATTAGTGCTTAATATCAACCATTTCGCATTACCGTATACATGGCATAACCGAACGAAAAACAGTATATAACTAATTTTGTTTTCAAATTGAACACCCTGTACATTTTATACCGCTAAATAGCACTGTTGATAAGCTTTCCAGTGATAGACAGTTTGTGTGGTGTATTTTGAGAAACTGTTGAGATCATGGTAAAAACGCTTGTTTTTACAATTATTTATTCAAAAAAACAATTCAAGTAGGTTGGTATCAACAGATTTGACACATTTTCCATTCCCACATTGAACACTTTATTTCTAAAGCTTTTCTAATCATAAACTTGTATTGGTGAGGCTGAAAGAAATCCTTTGCTAGCAAGTCAAATTTATCGTGAAAAATACCCGAGAACCGATACTTTGCGCAAACTGACAGAAAGGTTCGAAGCAAATGGCAGTGTCTGTTACGCTAGTAAAAAACTTCTTGGTGGTCGCGTGTGTGGGCACGTGTGGGTGTGTTGGTGTGTGGGTGTGTGGGTGTATGTGTGTGTGGGTGTGTGTTGGCGTGGGTCTGGGCGTAGGTGTGTGTGTAGGTGTAGGTGTGGGGTGTGGGTGCAAATGTGGGTGTGGGTGTGGTTGTGGGTGAGGGTGCGGCTGCGGGCCCCCGTACGTGCGTGCGTGAGAGCGTGTGCGTGTGTGCGTAAGTGCGTGTACGTGGGTGTTAGCGTTGAGGTGTGAGTGTGTCTGTGTGTGGGTGTGTGTGGGTGTGTGTGGGTGTGTGTAGGTATGTGTGGGTGTATGTGTGGGTGTGTGGGTGTGTGGGTGTGGGTGTGTGTGGGTTGGGGCGGGTGTGTGTGGGTGTGGGTTTGAGTTTGGGTGTGGGTGTTGGTGCGGGGTGCGCGTGCGTGCGCGTGTGGGAGTGCGTATGTGCGTGCGTGTGTGCGTGCGTGTGGGTGCGAGCATGTGGGTGTATGTGTGAGTGTGTGTGCGTGTGTGGTTGTATGTGGATGTGTGTAAGAAAATGAGTGAGTGTGTGTATGTGTGGGTTTGTGTGTGTGTATATGTGTGTGTATGTGTGTGTTTGTGTTTGTGTGTGTGTGTGTGCTGTGTGGGTGTGTGTGTGTGTGTGGTGTGTGTGGTGTGTGTGTGTGGGTGTGTGTGGTGTGTGTGTTGTGTGGGTGTGTTGGCGTGTGTGTGTGTGTGTGGGTGTGTGCGTGTGTGTGTGTGCTTGTGTATGGGTGTGTGTGTGGGTGTGGGTCTGTGTGGGTGTGTGTGTAGGTGTGTGTGCGGATGTGGGTGTGAGTGGGTGTGGTTGGGCGTGCGTGCGCACGTGTGGGTGAGTTGGTGTGTGGGTGTGTGGGTGTATGTGTGTGTGGGTGTGTTGGCGTGCATCTGGGCGTAGGTGTGTGTGTAGGTGTAGGTGTGGGTGTGGGTGTGGGTGCAAATGTGGGTGTGGGTGAGGGTGCGGCTGCGGGCCCCCGTACGTGCGTGCGTGAGAGCGTGTGCGTGGTAGTGCGTGTACGTGGGTGTTAGTTGAGGTGTAGTGTGTGTGTGGTGTGTGGTGTGTGTGGGTGTGTGGTGTGTGTGGTGTGTGTGTGTGTGAGTGTATGTATGGGTGTGTGGTGTGGGGTGTGGTGTTGGGGCGCGTGCGTGTGTGAGTGCGATGTGCGTGCGTGTGTGCGTGCTGTGGGTGCAGCATGTGGGTGTATGTGTGGTGTGGTGTGTGGTTGTATGTGGTGTGTGTAGAAAATGAGTGAGTGTGGTGATGGTGTGTTGTGTGTGTATATGTGTGTATGTGTGTGTGTGTGTGTGTGTTGTGTGTGTGTGTGTGTTGTGTGTGTCGTGTGTAAGTGTGTGTGCTGTGCAAGTGTGCGTGTGTGCGTTATGGTGTATGCGTGTGTGCGTGTGTGCGTGTGTGCGTGTGTGGTGTGTGCGTGTGTGCGTGTGTGTGTGTGTGTGTGGCGTGTGTGTGGGTGTGGGTGTGTGGTGTGTGTGTGTGTGTGTGTGGGTGTGTGTGGTGTGTGTGTGTATGTGTGGTGTGTGTGTGTGGGTGTGTGGGATGTGTGTGTGGTGTGTGATGTGTGTGTGTTGGTGTGTGTGGGTGTGTGGTGTGTGTGGTGTGGTGTGGGTGTGTGGTGTGTGTGTGGTGTGGTTGTGTGTCTGTGTGGTGTGTGTGTGGGTGTGTGGGTGTGTGGGGTGTGGTGTGTGTGTGTGTGTGTGTGTGGTGTGTGGTTGTGGGTGTGTGTTGTGTGTGGTGTGTGTGGTTTGTGGGTGGTGTGGTGTGTTGGTTGTGTGCGTGTGGGTGTGGGTGTGGTGGTGGTGTGTGTGTGTGTGTGTGTGTGTGGGTGTGTGTGTGGGTGTGTGTGTGTGTGGGTGTGTGTGTGGTGTGTGGGTGTGATGTGTGGTGTGGTTGGGTGTGTGCGCACGTGTGGGTGAGTTGGTGTGTGGGTGTGTGGGTGTATGTGTGTGTGGGTGTGTTGGCGTGCATCTGGGCGTAGGTGTGTGTGTAGGTGTAGGTGTGGGTGTGGGTGTGGGTGCAAATGTGGGTGTGGGTGAGTGGTGCGCTGCAGGCCCCGTAGTGCGTGCGTGGAGCGTGTGCGTGTGTGTAGTGCGTGTACGTGGGTGTTAGCGTTGAGGTGTAAGTGTGTCTGTGTGTGGGGTGTGTGGTGTGTTGGGTGTGTGGGTGTGTGTGGGTGTGTGTGTGTGTGAGTGTATGTATGGGTGTGTGGGTGTGTGGGTGTGTGTGGGTGTGGTGTTGGTGAGGGCGCGTGCGTGCTGTGTGTGGTGGTATGTGCGTGTGTGTGCGTGCGTGTGGGTGCGAGCATGTGGGTGTGTGTGTGAGTGTGTGTGCGTGTGTGGTTGTATGTGGTTGTGTGTGTGAGAGAATGAGTGAGTGGGTGAGTGAGTGAGTGTGTGTATGTGTGGGTTTGTGTGTTTGTGTTTGTGTGTGTGTCTGTGTGTGTAAGTGTGTGTGTATGTGTTTGTGTGTACGCGCGTAGAGGGGGATTTATTAGGGGCCGTTTTTGGTTTTTAACAAAGATTTCTAAAACAGCTGCATATTTCAAAGATATAAAAATACCTAGATATAGACCTTAAACATGTAGATTAACTATGTTCTATACATTTTTTTTGATGAGACGCTTAATGTAGGGGCAATAAATTCCTAATGCAGAATTTAAGTGTTTCAATTTCTGAATAACGATTAATTTAATAAGAAAAAGTTTAGAAAATTTAATTTTACATACCTTTTTTTATAAAGTTTCTTAATATAACACATGGTAAGTCTAAAAATTAATTAAATATGAATGAAAATCGTTAACCTGTATTATTGATATCTTATAGAGGCGGACAGCTCTGGCATTTTTTCGAGTTACCATCTTTATGTCTATTAATCTCTATCTGACATGAAGTTTTAAACGTCACAGATTATTGTTGCAGTTTTTACAATGTTGCTTTTTGTTATGGACGTATAAAAAGAGGTTGCATAGTTATCCTAAAAAAATTATAATTAAAATTATTTCATTTCCTTTAAACTTTTAAGTAAGCATGTAGATGTCTATTAACCTAAACCTGACATGAAAGTTTAAACGTCTGTTAGACATAGATGATTGTTTTTGTTTTTACAATGTTGTCTATTTTTATAGTATATTTTATTATAAAAGAGGTTGCATAATTACCCTAAAAAATGTTATTAAAATTATTACATCTCTTTTATCTTCTATTCTGTAGGTTGGAAGGTCGTGTGATGTTCCACACCAGATACAAGAATTACTCAGGATTAAGATAGAAAGCACGACGATCATATCGACATTAGTGCCATATATTGCATCAAATGTTTACTACTGACTTATTCATAAATACCTTTTTTCCTGATCGTGCAGCGGGTTCCCGACATCTTGCACATTTGCAATTTGTAGCTGTGTAAATATTTGTGAAATTAATCTTTGCTTTTGTGATTTTACTTGTTGAAATTCAAAGCTGTAACTTGTGTAATTTGTGTGTGTTAAAAATGAGCCATGGTTTATTTTGCATTCGTAATTCACGTTAAATGAATAAAAACAACAACAGAGGTGTGGCGTTTTTTAATTTGCCAAAAGATCGTCTGATGTAAGTAACTAAACATTATTAATTTATTACAACTGTTACCCATTTGTTAAGAAATCCCTAGAATTATTATAATTAGCAATAGGAATGAAAAATACAAATTTACTGTAGAGTTAAGCAGTGGGTTGAAGTAGTTGATATAAAGGACTTTTTGCGTGATGGCCAATACCTCAAATCTCATTCTCAAGTATGCAGCAAACATTTTTCTTGCGACTAATTTCACCAATTCACAAAAACTTACCCAAGAATTCTTCGGAAAAAGCTGTACCAGTGAATAGTACTGACGTTCCAACAATGAGTGTAAATATTGGACAAGAGCAAAGTAACTGTTGTCTTGAAGAAAATAATGATGTTCTTCAACAGATATTATCGATATCGATATTATCGATATTATCAATATTACCGATATTATCGATATTATCGATATTATCGATATTATCGATATTATCGATATTATCGATATTATCGATATTATCGATATTATCGATATTATCGATATTATCGATATTATCGATATTATCGATATTGTCGATATTATCGATATTATCGATATTATCGATATTATCGACATCACTTGAAAACAAATATAACATTCTTATATAATTAAAAAATTTTTAGATTTATCACATTATTATTTTATAATTTGTTCTCATTGTTAGTAACGACAACATTACATTTAGGTAATCTAGCGGCAACCATAAGATTAGTATGATAACAGTTTAAATTTCTGCAGATCAATGTAAGACCTTTTCATCCAGGTTAAATTTAATAATTTCCGTTAACGCGAACTAGCCTACTAGACGTTGGAAGAACAATTCCCGCCAATTACCTGGTTCTTACGATATCTCAGGATAGGAAAAAGATATCGACTTGCAGTTTTCACTGTTTTATTACTAATTTAGTCTAATTTGTAAAGACGTACTTAAATTTTTATGCTTCCGTTTAAAATTGTAAAGAGAAAACACAATATTAAAAAAATATTAAACAGTGTCCTCTAGCATTTATGTTATTAATCAGATTGTTTCAAATTTACAAATTTTCTATTGTTTAACAAAAGCTCTTTCAAACAACATCAAGTTTATTAAAATCGGTCATGCAGAACCTGAATTGAAGGCGTTTTTTTCGTAACAAGGTTCCCACTATCCCCCACCCCTTATTTGAAGAGATAGACTAAAACTTGTCAAATAAAAATATGCAGAATTTGTCGAGGAATCTGATTATAATATTTAATATTCCCCTTAATTGAGTAAATTTTTAAAAATTTTGTTTAAAATTTTAACTGTCAAATACGCCCTCTAACGATGGACCTACAATTTTGAAAATATTTTCCAGGCGTTTCTCGAGGCCACTTTCGTTATCAAAATTTTTTTTCCGAACTTGTGCTATAATCCATTCCTGAGATATGGCCGACGGCCGTTATTATTTGGCCACCCGGTACAACTTAATACCGCATTTGTGGCGTTCATTTTTACCTTTCAACTTACATATACATAGAAGGTTAGTCAATCGACTTTTTGTTTCACTATCGCTAAATCGACCTATTAGCTCGTTTCACAACGCTTGACGAAGTTGCGCCAAGATCGGCACGACGTGTCTGTGTGTGTGTGTGTGTGCGCCCGTGCGTGCGTGTGTGCGTGTGTGCGTGCGTGTGCGTGTGCGTGCGTGTGCGTGCGTGCGTGTGCGTGCGTACGCGTGTGCGTATACATTGGCGTGTGCGTGTGCGTCTGCGTCTGCGTGTGTGTGTGTGTGTGTGTGTGTGTGTGTGTGTGTGTGTTTGTGAGTGTGTGTGTTTTTGCGTGTGTGGGTGTGTGCGAGTGTGTTTGTGTGTGCGTGGGTGGGTGAATGCGTGCGTTGGTGCGTGCGCGTGTGTGCGCGCGCGTGTGAGCGCGCGATGTGTGCGCGTACGTGCGTACGCTAGTGCGTGCGTGCGTGTTTTCATGCGTATGTTGGTGTGTGGGTGTGCGTGCGCGCGCGTGTGATTTTGGGAGATATTTAATGTCGGGAGGGGGGTTATTAAGAGCTGTTTTTTATTTTTGCAAATATTTCAGAAACAGCTGTATATTTCAAAGATATAAAAATACTAATATAGACCTGAATCATATATTGTTAATATGATTAATTATGTTCAATGCAATTTTTTGATACAACGCATAATTCAGCGGCAAACAATTCCTAATCTAGAATTTAAGTGTTAGGTCAAATTTTATAAGAAAATGGGTAGATATTTTTTTTAAAGAAAATTTAATTTTACATGACTTTTCATTATAAAGTTTTTAATGTAAAGCGAAATAAATGTAAAAATAAATAAATATGATTGATAATGTAGTTATCGATATTTTTATTGTGGCGGACGGCTTGGGATTTTTTTAAGTTAGCATCTAGATGTCTACTAACCTCTATCTGACATGAAGCGTTAAACATCTGTTTGAGATTATGTGTTTGGTTTTACAATGTTGCCTATTTTCGTAATTAACTTATTAAAGAAGAGGTTGTATAATTATCATAAAAAAATTATTTAATTCCATTTAATTTCGATTTTGTAGGTTGTAAGGTCGTGTGTTGTTCCACACCAGATATTGTTTGTTTTACAAAAAAAAACATAACACTAAAATCCTTTTGTACTAGTTTTACTTATTGTTTTGTAGGATGAAACACAAATATTTGAAAATAATGTATTGGCATCGGCCATGATCCTAAAAATACAGATCAGAAGTCAATCTTTTAAGAAAATTTTCAGTTTGAGGAACATTTTAGTTTTTCATCTGCACGATGTTTCAATCAATGACTTTAAAATGATGTTACTAATACCAAATCTGCTAGGAAATACAAAACGGTTACAACTCTATTATAAATTTGAAATTAATTTACCCAACTGAATATCCGCTAAAACGTTTCTTCTAAATGAGTATGTTTGCATATATTAAAATAATCGGGTCATTTAGTTCACGCAGATTGCGAGACAACTGCTTGACGGATATCGATGACTTTTTTTTTTGGATATGAAGGTAATTTTGCGTAGAAAGAAATAACGGAGCCTGACTTTCATTTTAAGGTTTTAATTTTTTTGAAAAGCCTAGCAGCCGACGCTAATATTGTTGTCCATTTACATATAATACGTTCGTATTTAATTTATTATGCGTTTTATTATGATCATTATATTTAATTTTAAACGCAAAATTTTTCGGAGAAAAAGCTAATTTTTGTAATGTTTATGGTTTTGTACTTTTTTATGAATAGAAATACATTTTTCATTGAACATGGTTGTTTTATTCCGTAATTTACTATTGTTTCAGAGTAGCCCTTAAGTAAGGCCACTATGAGAAGGAAACGAAAAAAATAAATAATTACTACTTCTTCTACATATTGCATTAGAATTGCAATTTATAGATTTTTAAATTAGGTTGGTTATTATTCCTTTTAAACCTGTTTATTTAAATTAGTAAAATAATACAACTAAACTTTTTCTGTCTCATGGTGGGCCACCCTCCCAATATAAAAACGGGTCAAGAAACACTATAGAATTTGTGTTAATTTATAAACTGTAATTATTATAATTGTGAACACTGCATAAATAAAATGATACCCCAGGTGCGATACTTATCTGAAGAAATCAATCTTTGCAAATGTGCAAAATTATAATAATTTTCTCATTTAAATAATTGATACGTAGTTAAGATATTTTCATTGTTTATTTATAGAGGTTGATCAATAAATAAAAATTCAAATACATTCGTCTTTAAATACTGTAAGAGAGATGTAGCTTTGCATAAAAATAAATAATTTAGATGCATACAATTTAGTCATGAACTATTTTTGGCAATCTTTTTCTGATCAACTCAAAGGTGTGAATGTAAAATCAGTCAGTAACAAGAATCAACAATTTTCAACGTATGCAATTTGAATCTGTGTCATACACGAGCTTGACCTAAGATATGTGAGAAAATCACACATTTTATAAAAACCCATTAACAATTCAGATTTTTTAATACCCTTATTTATTTAAGAGGGTTTAGGGTTGGTGGTAATCGAGGCAATCAAGAAATAAGGGTTAAACTTTTTACATGCCCCGTGTGAACAGGTAAACTAGTTTTACCGGATTTATTAATCAGGATAGTCTTTCAATTTGTTTTAATCGGTTACTCGAAATTAAAGTTCTAGATGATCGTAATAATCTCAATAATGTTTGCGCCTTCTTATCGTGCTAATATAAACATATTATTTATAGCTTGTTTGCTGACTCAGGTAAAAGAAGGATTTTCTAGATATACAAAAAAATTGATAATGTTAAGCAATCATTACAAGTTCTACTGTAACTATGTAGTGAAATTATAAACAAAATAGAGGAAGGTGTAGATAGCTAAATCGTCAAAACGAATATGTGACTTTTGCTTTTGAACAATGAGAAGAGGCATGTAATTCTCGAGAAGATGTTGCTGCATATAAAAAGGATCTTATTCCATAGTCTATCAGAGTTATTTTTAGATTGAAAAATTGGAACAAAACCTCAGACATACATATATTAAAACTAAATAAAAATTATGCAACAGCTTATAACCTGCATGCAAGTCTAGGAGCAAGCTTAATCAAATACTTACTTTCACATACGCACTTATACATACATGCATAAAATTCTAAATATACACTCATTACATAAATGCATACAGAGTGGTGAAATTCCCCTTCGCCATTGGATCAAAATTTACATCCCTATATAAATATAAAACATTTATTTTAGATTTTAATTATAACGATTATTCAAATGCCAATACACATAGCAACTGCTCCCTAGATTCTTTTCTTAGTTGAGAGGAGGGCGTATTATGTATTAAATATAAATTATGCAAAAAACATATATTCTTTCTCATTTTTACCCTCCAAACAACGTAGGTAAAGAGGGCTATGCAATCGACACATTTTCACTAACGCTAAATCGCCTTAATAGCTTATTTCACAATGTTTAGCAAAGTTTCGCTGAGATAGTAACTTCCCCTCAGAACCCAAACTCCGTTCCTTCCGCACTTATACTGTGCGTACCAATCCATAATCTCACCGTGCATACCATACTTAATGTATGTATGTTGTGGCTGAAGGAGCTCGGAGAGGTCAAGCAGCTCGCCAAACCCCTTGGGGAGGTAATGAAACACGTAACCTTTTCCTTTTCGTGAGTTTGGCCATGGTGTCTGTATGTCTGTGGGTGTCCCGTCAATTCATCGCGCGATAATTCATCGCGCTACATTTCACCGCCGACAATTGATCGTTGCGACAATTCATCGCTACGACAATTCCTTGTACGAAATTTGATATTGATGTTTTATTGGGTAATAACTTAAAATTTTCCAATTTAAAATTTTTGTTTTATGTATTAAAAATAGTTTATAGTTTGTATAATACATTTTATATAAATAAATTTTCTAAATTGCAGTCATCTTATTATTTTAAAAATACAAGATACAATACGAACACAATAATACAGAGTATTATTATTTTAAGTGGTCCGTGTGCCCGCGTGTCTGTGTGTCTGTGT